>JAWNMY010000090.1:25447500-25475000 GCA_035043505.1 Drosophila setosimentum | reverse complement strand
AAGGCATCTATGCCCATAAGACATTTATTCTGAACGCAAGTCTAAAACAAAAATAAACCCTTTTAGATCTGTGCTATGTAGGATGCTTTGTCATTGAAATTGTGCCGATTACCCGAAATTCCCACGGATCATTCTAACTGCTCATTTTGAGTCTCGAGATGAGCATTTAGCGAGCGGGGTGCAAACAGTTTAACACACTCCAAAGTTACAGACTCAGTTCTTAGACTCTCGAACAATTCATCAAAGTGTACCAACTACAACAGCAGCAGCAGCAAAAGCAGCAACAACAACAAGCAGCTAAACGACTTTGACAGGCAATGAAAAACGGACAGGGAAAGGGGTTACAAACAAACAGACCAACAACAACAATACGAAATATTGTATGGATGGATGTTTTTTAAAAAAGGAGCTGATGCATTAGGGGCGCGTGGCTGACTTAACGCCCTGTTTTCTAGATGTCTGATGTTTGTTTTTTTTTTTTGTTTTTTTTTAATTTTTTTTATTTGCTGTTTGGTATTTGGATGCTCATACTCAGCTGCTGCGGGGGGTTGTGCCGAGGGTCACATAATTAGCAGCCCTAATAGCCGATGTTTGTGTTACCTAACGTTCAATGTGCGTATGCTTTTTTTTTCCTGTTACTCTAACTCTATTTGACTTTAAAATGTTTTCCCATTTGCTTTTTTACTTGTTTGATTTTTTCTTTTTTTTTTCTTTTTTTTTTGTTTAGTCAACGCAACGCAAAAAAGCAAATCAAATCATGTGACAAGTTTCTAATGAACCTCAAAAGGTGCCACGACCCGGTAGAGCGATCTGACAACCCAGCGTCTGACATTTGTGTGGCCTATAAATGCTAATGAGCCCAACGCTTATTCTCATTCTGACTATTTTTTGTAGTACATTTTGCCCACGTTTTTTGCTTTTGTAGCAAGTTAATTTTTTTTTAAATAGATTTTTATGGTGATTTTTTGGGTAATTTTTGGTGGGTCGTTTGGACGGTGTTCTTGTGGGACTACCATGGATGCTCTTGTCACTAGTTTGTAGTCTGTTACAGATCTGATTCGCCCTTGTGCTGCCTTTGGGTAGTTCGGGTAGTTTCCTTCGCTCAGCGTTATGGTCACGAGCCGTTTTTTTCCCTCGAGGCCCAAAGCGGTCCAAATTCATGTCAACTTCTCCCTCTCTATATCTCTCTCTCTCTTTCTCTCTTTCTCTATCCCTCTCACACACACATAGTTGCTCTTTGTCGCTGCATTTTGTTCCACTTGAGTTTGTTTGCTTAACGACCTTTGAAATTAGGCAAAACTAAGGGGCAATAGGCGTTAGATGGGCTCGCTCTGTGGACCTAATGCAGCAGCCCGTAGATTAGACACTGTCCGCAGAGTCTGACAAAACGAGAGGAATAATAACAATATCAACAACAACAACAATAACAATTTATACTGTTTATATGCAAATTTGCAACCGTCTCACAACTGTGTACCATTTGCTGGCCTAATTAAAATTGGGCTTCAGTTTTTAATTAGGCCAGATTCAGAAAGTTAAACAGGAGTAAAAAAAAAACCAAGGGTTTTAGAACAATATGTGGTTTCCTCACATATGGGTGTTATTCATACCCAATGATGTCTCCTTCAAAGCATTACTAACTTCACAAAATTAAAGGATAAACAGAAAAAAACACTTAAATATAAGAAAATTAAAAAAATTTCCTTTAACTCGATGCTCTTCCTAAATAAGAAAATTTTTAAATATGGTGATGAATTATAGGAATATCAATATTAAATATTGTTCTATATGAGATCTGTATTATTAATATTTTTTCTTCTTTATGTAAAATTCTCCATTGCACTCAGACACTTCTAGTCAGTTGTAACTATTTTTGAATGCATCAACTTCCACTCAGTTAGTTTCCAAAGTGCTGGATGAGTATCTACCCCATTGATTGTTTCAATAACTGATTTGAAGCTATCATGTATACACATACATATATTATATATACATACACATATCTAAATACACATTTTTTGCTGCTCCCTCTCAGTCTCTGCCTGTCTTATGAAATGCCTGACCATTATCTGATTTAGTGGCAGTCCTTTTATTTAGTGCCACGCCCACAGTTTCCTATCGATTTCAGTTAGTGAAGGCGTTTTCAGTTGGTCTGCGTCGCCTTATAGCAAATTAGGGGCACAGACCCCAAACAACAGCAGCAGCAGCAACAAAACTATGCCACAGCAAACAACAACAACTTGCCACAGCACAGCGACAACAAACAAACAAGTCGACAGCAACAGAGATAGCCTGTGTGTGTGTGTGTGTGTGTGTGTGCGAGAGAGACATACACTCAAAGTCAGAAAGTCAACAGAAACCATAATTCAGATAATTTTATTTATAACACCCTTGAGGAATTATATTTTATTTACTCTTTCAAGTGTGATGATGAGGCCGCTGAGCCGAACCGAGTCGAGTTTGAGTTTGAGACCCGTACAAATGGACAAGACCGAGACCGATGCCAACCAAGGACCTGTCCCTTTATGATTTTCCTGCGTGTGTGTGTGTGTGTGTGTGTGTGTGTGCGTTTTCTGTACTCCATGAAGTGTCTGGTCCTTTGTTGAGTCTATTGAGGGTTGGAACGGGCCTCGAGACACTCCTTCGATTTGGTAGCAGATGTGTTTATAAATTGTTGAAATCTGTGTGCATTTTAACATATGAATATCACGTACTACACATATACATAGTATCAGCTAGAGGGTTCGACGCTGAGGTGGCGCTGCTGGGTGGGGACGTCAAAGTTTATTTTATCTTCTTTTTTTTTTTTGTTGGGTCTACCACATCATTGTCATCAGCTAGGAGCAGCTCAAATCAAAAAATCTTCACGTGCCTGATGTGCACTTCATTTAGATTTTCGTTTCATTTTGTTTCATTTCTAAAAAACATTTTTGTCTTCTATTTTTAGTTTTCTATTTCTCTCTCTCTCTCTCTCTCTCTCTCTCTGCCTTTCTGTCTATCGTTATCTTTAGTGGTTGCCACTAAGAGTTTGTTAAATGCTCGCCCCTACCGCGCGACAATTCTAATTGGTTGGCCAGCAAATTCTGCAATTAAATTTCACTTAAAACTGCAACTAAACACAGGCTCTAAGGCGACACAGATGTGTGTGGGTAGGGTGGGGGTGGCGGGGGGGGGTGGGATGGTAGTAGGTTTTGGGGGCGTCATTGAAATTGGGTATGGCGTTACATGTAATTTCCTTCCGCAGAGGCGCTTTATAAATATCCGACGCACCAGGCCCCGGCAACACCCACCACTTCCTAATTGTGAAAACCAATTTACGCTGCTATAAATTAGAAAGACAAACGACGGCAAAACGAGGAAAGCCAACAGAAATGGCAATGGCAATGGCAACGGCAACGGCAACGGCAACAGCAACAGCAACAGCACCGAAAGAGGCAGAGGTATAAGCGATGGAGGGCTGAAGGACTGCTGTAAACTGGGGGCGTGGCACATTGGCGTTCCCGGCTGGTTCCTGTTCCAGTACGCTCTGTGTGCCGTGTGCCATGGTTAGCCGTTAGCATATCTTGGAAATTTACATAAATAGACTTTAATTGTTTGCAATTATAATGCGAGTCGAGCGCAAGCGAAACCCAAAAGGCATATTGCCGCAGACAGCCAGCCAGCCAACAACCAGAAGCAATGCCTAGACCCTAAACCCTAGACGACTTGGTCACATGTGTGTGTGTGTGTGTGTATGTGTCTACACTCTACTACTACTACTACTACTACACTGTGCACTACCCGCAACCGCACCCAATGCGTCCCTTGCTCCCTCCACTGTTGGACGCCCTCGCGATTTTCAGTTAATTATGCTAACTTGCTTGCCAGCTCGTTTAAGCGATCAATTTTGCGATTTGCGACTAATGCCAACGACTTATCGACTTTTGCAGTCTCCTCTGCCTCCGCCCACGACGATGAGACGGCCAGCGAGAGCAGCGCTGCAACCAGAAGTGGAGCTGGAGCTGGAGCTGGTGCTGGAGCTGGTGCTGGAGCAGGATCCGCTGCCAATCGTCGACGGAGCCGCACAAATTTCAACACCTGGCAACTGGAGGAGCTGGAACGTGCCTTTGTCAGTGGCCACTATCCGGATGTGTATATGCGCGAGGCGCTGGCAATGCGTCTTGATCTGAAGGAGGGACGCATAGCGGTAAGTCGACAATACTCGATGTTTATTAAAAAACGATAACAATTATCGATTAACAAGTCGAACACTAGGCAATGCGTAATCTTATCGATAACAGAGTATTCACAGATAATTGTTAACTAGTGAGCTAACTAATAATGTATCGATATCATTGAATCGATATTCGATTACCCATGCTGACTATACTATATGCCTTGTCTGCACTTCATACACCATAAATAAATCAAACACTTACGCAATTACGTATTATTTATGTATGCATGTGTATAGAATTGATATCGAGCTATGGCATATGGGATAGGCTGCTGTAACAGTTGCGTGCGCAATTGTAAAACAATTTTACAGCAACTGGAACTCAATTACTCAATAAAACCAATTACCTGACTATTTTTATTCATTATAATTCATTTTATTTAATTTGGAATTGCGTTTCGTGTCGCTTGCAGTTGTAATGATTTCAATTGCAACGAAGTCTTAGCCCTTTTGCACGATGACGACGACAGCGACTACGAATCCATATAGCCATATAGCCATATTGCCATATAGCCATATATATAGCTGACAGTCAGGCAAGTCAGGCGTGTGATTATCATCGTTGATTTCTTTTGGCTGTGGGACATTCGTCTAGGCATTTGCCAGAAATTGTTTCTTGACATGACATATCAATTTGTCAATGCGAACAAGACGAGTCGAGACTGCGACAGACAGACAGACAGTCAGACAGACAGACAGTCAGACAAACGGACTGATGGACGGACAGGTGAGCCAGCTGGCTGTTGGGTGGAGCGTTCAATGTCGGATGGATGGACTGGTGTGTGGTGGTTTTACTATTCAGTTATAGGTTGAGGGTAAGGTTGGGGCAGTCGTTAAAGCGCCGACATCGTGAGCATCGCATGCAGCTACTCAAAAACAATTTGCTGCACATTAAAAAAAATGTACAATGCATGCAAATGACCATGGGCGTGACCAGATATGCAAACTCCATAGGGAGAGGGGATCGCACTTTGCATAAACGCAACGTCGCCTCGATTAAAATTGATGAAAATATCTATAATTCGTTTTGCCCTCTTCGAGACATTTTACAAAAAGGTGGCTACGCCCTTGCAACAGACTAAGTCGAAGTGACACACTCGCTTATACAGACAGACACACACACACACACACACAGACACACACACACACACACAGACACACACACACACACACACTAACGAAATGCGCTTGCGTTGCGCTTGAGTCGCTTGACAAACTGCCCCTCAATTAGGGACGCCATTTTGTTTACGACTCGTCGTCTAACCCCATAAAAAATGAGTGCATATCGAAACTGAAACTGTGAATACTTTTGCACTCGCTCAGCTCAGTACGTCAATCATAACCATATGAATAATAAAATTATTATGACAATTATTATTCATGATTATTAGCTGCTCAGCTCATAGATACCGACAGTAATTGTCTTGAAGGGTTGCACCCCAAATGCGATTTGTGTAGTCTGTGCTCCAACTAATTGATCCAATTGCGTATAATAAAGTTAATCTATACATACTTAAAGTACAAATTGGTATGGTCAAGCATACCTTGACGGCGCTATCGTCGCAAATGACTCCCAAGCGGTACCTGCTGTAATATACACGAAGTCATTTTTGATTTCTTAAATTATATATATATATATATATATATACTCTTCGATTTAATGAATCTGAATTCAGTTGCTTCGCTTAGTTAATGTTAATTATCTGTTTATAAACTGATTAGTATCTAATATAATGAAATTAATCATTGCCTTGTTGTTGTTTTTAAATTCCTTTTAATCTGCTCGGTTTTGAATTCGAATTCGTTTAAATTTGTACAAGTCGTAGTACCTTAGCTTTCTGGACCCACCCATCTATGATTCTTCGAAAAAACAATTCACAATCACAAAAACAAATCTGCACAATTTGGTTCGAGCTACAAGGCTCGATGGCATTTCAGATACTTGTTTTTGTTTTCATACACATATTCCAACCAGATCGTCGATTTTCAAATATTCTTGTAGGTGTGGTTTCAAAATCGTCGCGCCAAGTGGCGCAAGCGGGAGCACACGAAGAAGGGGCCGGGAAGACCGGCGCACAATGCTCAGCCGCAGACTTGCAGCGGTGCACCGATTCCACTGTTTGAGCTGCGTGCCAGGGAACGGTAAGTAGGCGTCACGTCACGTCACGTCCAGCCAAGAATCCATCTAACGCACAATCCCCAATCTTCTCGAGCAGCGCACAGCGCAGCAAACGGATTGCGAAGGCGATCGAGCGACAGGCGCACAAGTTGCGCTTGAAGGGTGTACAGGTGAATGTGGATCAGCTGCGAGCCGACTATATGGCAGCGCATGGGGATCCGGATCGGGATGAGGGCGACTATGCGCCGCTCGACGACGATGAGCTGCCCATCGATGTGGTTGGGGGCGTGCTGTGTAGCGACAGTTTGGACAACTCCCAATCGTACAGCTCCAATTTTGCCACAAACCAAAGAACCACCAACGATGTCAGCTGCGATGGCGATGCAGATGCAGATGCAGATGCAGATGCGGATGCGGATGCGGATGCGGATACGGATGTTAATGTAGATGCAGATGCTGTGATAAAAGTGGAACCACTGGAGCCACCAATTCTGGCCGTGCTGCCGAAGCAGAAACCACAATACAATTCATCCTTCAGCATTGAATCGCTGCTGGGCACATAACACTCCCTCAAAAGCAATAACGATCACAGAAACTATTTATTTTTTATAATCGATTATATGATAAGGTACCCGTTAAGTGTGGAAATTATAGGGTATAATAAACTTGTGCAATTACATGTATGCTTATTGGAATGCCCAATGCCGAATTTGATCAGACTGTAAGAAGGACAATTGAAATTGGTTTCCCTTGAGACAAATATGTATTTGTATAATCTGTTGAAAGTTCTCTCGAGTAAATGTTGTATGCAGACTTTAACAAAAATCGGACATTTTTATTCTGATTGTAGAAATTTGAATGAGATTGAACAATGGACGATAAACCGGTATGTTGATGTATGTTTAGATGATTAGGCATTTAATGAAAGACTACATTTTTATGCACATAATTACGTATGTATATATATACGTATATATATATATAAAATGGTTCCGTTGAAAAGTGCCAAATTGCATGTCTCTGACTCTTGACATCGAGTTGAAACAGGAACTGAATCGGGGTAAGCGGAATGGCAATGGGAATGAGTCGGAGTGTAAATGCCAATGCCAATGCGAATGCCAATGCGAATGCGAATGCGAATGCGAATGCGAATGCGAATGCGAATTTGCGAGTGTGCATTTTAATTCTCAGCAAAGTGCCCGGCGGCTGCGTGTGGTGCACACTGTGAGCGGACAACAGCAGCATCAGTCCGCGGAGAGGAGAAGGCAGGCGGAGGCAGTGCATCCATCAAGTTCACACGCAATGGGACTGAACCTCAAACTGAACCCGAAGCTGGAAGCTGGAAGCTGGACGACAACAGTCCAACCATGGGATGCATTGTGCAATTATCGCGTACAGCTTTCGATAATTGTTATTTGCAGCATCAATAGACTTGGTTCTATGTGGGATTGAAATTGTTTCATTTCATTTAATTTGATCAAATCCATGCATCCAGTTCACGTGCAAGTGTGAAATGTTATCTTGATTTCTTCCGTTTCTAAAATCAACTCTGAAATGTTATTTTTATTAGAGAAGCTCGAAGATGAAGCATATGTTGACATATTTGGAGCACAGATCAGTATCAATATCTAAATACATAATACAATTAATTGAGAAGATGTCCAAAGTTGTTGTAATCATTGTTATGAATTGCATTTACTTGCTATCCATAGTTTGGAACAACTTTCACCTCTGGCAGGACAAGTAGCTGTCATGGATAATTAATGAAGATGGAACTTAAGGTGTTCGGGTGTTCGGGTGTTCAGGTGTTTTTGTGTTAAGGGTCGAGGTTCTCTAACACGTGCGTTGTGGCGATAATGAATTGGATTTTCGCTGTGTCTCAATCGCATTTCGGCCATTGTGCGGGCCAGCAAACTGTATCTTACAGATACTTTCTACAGAACGCATCATCAGGCAGCACCGTTGCCGTCCACAGAACCACGACGACCTGCATTGCCGAGAGGCAATTTTCGAAATGCAACGCGTCCGGAATCGGGACAAGAAAAACAGGCACCGCTGCGACCGACCAGTTAGGAGGGACCAGCAGTGTGGTAGCAGGGTTCGGGGCCACAAATGTAATATACACATCAGGCAAATAAATTAGAAGGCAACTCCTTCGAAGCAGAAGCAGCGTCAGGCCGCTCCTGCTCCCCCTCTCTCACTCTCTCTCCCCTCCCTCTGTCTCTCTCTGTCTCTCTCTCTCTCGGTCGATCTTTCTATTCCTCTCACACACACACACAGCAAGTCAGACGTTCGTTCGTTCGTTCAAAATGGAGCCAGAGAGTAATGCCGACAATCCGTCATGCAGGTGTGAATGATTCATTAATTTCTCGCCTTCATACGAATTTTCAGTTAACATGCAAGCGGAACCAAAACGAGCCGCCGCAAAAGAGTTACGCAGGCAACAACAACAACCACTCCGACTGGAACAGCTCCGACTTGACTCTGACTCTGACTCTGACTCTGACTCTGACTCTGACTCTGACTACAACTGCAACAACAACAACTGCTGCAACAACAACAACAACAACAACAGCAGCAGCAACTGCGACGCATGCCTGCCAGCCTTTGTGGCGAGTCTCTGAGTCTCTCAGCCTTAAACTCAGTCTCATTTCCAGCTCCACCTTCGGCATCAGCTTCAGCTTAACGTCTTCATTACGCACGGCCAACGTTTCCGCTCCATTCCGTTTGCTGCCAGTTGCCAGTTGCCAATTGCCAGTTGCCAGTTGCCAGTTGCCAATTTCGTTTTGCATTTTCAATTTTGTGGCATATCCTTAGTCCAGCGGCGGCAGCAACAGCGGGTGGGCATAACTCCCCACCCCCCCCCCCCTCCCCCTATCTCGTTCTATCTCTCTCTCTCTCTCTCTCTCTCTCTCTCCCTCTCTCTCTCTCTGATTTCTCTTCCCCCCGCTTGCGTTAATTACCTGATGATCAATTGCCAATTTGCACCTTTTCATCTTTGTTGCTCCGATTCTTTTTGTTTGTCAATCAATACAACGCTTAAAAAAAAATGTATATTCAATGCAGGCGTAATCAGTGCACTCAGTGCACTCAGTGCACTCACACTCAGTGCACTCACACTCAATGCACATATCAATACAATCAACTTACGTTAAAGTATAAATTAAATTGACTGTGTAAACCGATGAATTTATTTTAAATGCACCGATGAAAAAATAAACGTGTGAATTAACATATGTATTATGCAGGTGGATACATTTGTACATATGACTCTTACATTCGTCCATATACACCGACTATTATTATTATAAATGTAAATATGACAATATTTAAAAAAAGCTACTCAAAAATCCCATCGAAAATATTCAAAAGCACTTTATTAAAGTCTGTCGTAATCCCACTCAGTATAAGTTCAAATTATAAATAAATACACTCAATGTTTGCAATAGTATTTACTAACGGCGTCTCACTCTTAAAACTCACTCACAAGTATGCATAAACTTACTTAGTTTAAATATGTTAATAGTAGCTTCTTATTTGGTATTTATGAAACACTCAGACCGACTCATTCAAATGCCATTCCATCTGTTATTCATACTCAAATTTTCGCACAATTCGTTGCTCACACAGATTCCGTTTGAGCTTCGAATCCCAAAACAAATCCAAATCCCGAAATCCGAATCCCCAATTCAAAATCCGATTGGACTCCAAAATGAGCCACAACTTCAGCTCGTAAAATGCGCTGAATATTTTTTGGCTGCTGCTCGAGTGTTTTAGTCTGTCGTTGTTGTTGTTGTTGTTGTTGTTGTTGTTGCCGCTTAAGACAACAACAATTCATATTTTTTATTACACTTACTTTGCCCAGGCCGAACAGCGATTCGTAGTCGCTTGGCACAGAAAAAGAAGGCGTTAACCAACTTTAATACATTTATTTGGGGCACAAAAACAAAATAAACAACAAAAACATGCACAATAGACAAACTGATCAACAAACAGATACCCTGGCTCATGTGTTCGTTGCGAAACTATCAGAACTTACAGTGCAAGTGTTTACCACAAATTTGATTTACAATTGTTATTTCTAAGGACTCTTTGCATTCTTTCCACAGCCAGGTTTCACGGATGTGAAGACCGACAAGCCGAAGCCAAGAGTGAGACACAACTCAACTATTCAGTTTGCAGTGCTGCTAGCAGCTTTGTAAATTATACAGGGTATAAATAAATTCAGTCAGTCAAAAGTCAGGTCACACACACAGGACTAGACGCAGGCGCAGGCGCAAGAGGCAGCAGGCAAGGGGCAAGAGGCAAGAGGCAACCCGCAGTCGAGGTTGCCATATCTGTCCAAAGTAATAATTATGTTTCACGTTGTTATCCTAATTTACGTGCTGGGGCTGCCAAAACCAAAGCCCAAACCCAAACCCAAACCCAAACCCAAACCCGAGCACCGATCTGCAAGTTGGTTCAGGTTGACTTGACAACAATGGAGCATGGATCGCGAGCCTCACTTTTTGCCTGGCTGACTAACTGACTAACTGACTGGCTGACTGGCCGACTAGTTGCCTCCAGGCGCTGTGCAGCTCCTCATTTCGCAGCGGCGCATTTCACTGGAAAAAGTATTAAGCGCAAAGCGAGATACTGAAAATTGATTTCTCACCTTCGTGCACGTTATGAGCACCCGGCCTGTCCAAGCTGTCTGATCCTTTACCCCCAACAACAGTCACCCCCACACCCCTCCCTCCTCCCACAACCCCATCCATTTGCAGTACCTGTGTAGCCGTGCTTTATAATTAATTAATATATATATCGCCGGTCGGTCACTCCCTCCTCCCAAGAACTCATGGAGTCGTCGAGTCGTCGAGTCGTGATCCCAAAAATACATATTTATATATATATATATATGTATAAATAATATTTATATATATATATATACATATGGATGCACTTCAATAAGGCTGGTGCCCATTGTTTGGCGTAACCCGAGCCTAGTAGAATATGCCCAGACTGCATGTCTCTATGCCTCATTTAACCATCGCCATCGCCATCGCCATGCCCCCCGCTTCTTGCTGCAGCTGCATAACTTTGCCAGCACAATCGTAAATAAAAATGTTATCTGTGAGTTTATTGCATCATCGGTTAACTTTTCAATTCGCCAGACAGACGGACAGATGGACAGAGAGAGACTGAGAGTTAATCGTTTAGACGAAGAGCCTCCTTAAGCACCTGTTGCCCCTCAAAGAGAAATTTATATGTAGTTTTTCATTTGGAAACGCAGCTTAACTTCACAGTTTCAATGCTTTCCTTCGCCCCATTGCTCTAACAATCACAGTCGTTTGCGGCCTCATGACTCGGTAAAGAACTTTGCACCGATTTGTTACTATATACTATATTTAAAAATGGACACAGATGAAGCCACAATAACTATGAACCTGGTTCTACACAAGCGTCCATATTAAAATAGTTTTAGCATTTCAAATATAAAATATGCGTATACGTAGTGTATAAATCTGTTAGTATGGGTAACAAATTGATTTGATTCATAAATGTATATATAATATACACCTATATACCTTATCTATTTATTTAATTCTTAAATTTTTCTATGTATAAACGTATCTATATATATGATTTTACTTATCTATCATTTTATAGTCGTTTTATGTAAGCATTCTTTTTTTTATATATTGCATCAATATTATTTATGTTTATTGCATATTTACGTTCATTGGAATGTTTAGCATGATTATCTCTGTATTATAAGTATATATATTTTATATATTTCTCTCTCTCTCTCTCTCTCTCTCTCTTTCTTTCTTCTAAATAGTGTATTTATTATGCTGCATTTATCTGTAGCATATTTGTTGCATCAGCTTGTTTTTTTCGTTTCTTTTGTCAACTCTTGTGAATAGAGTTGACGCTTCCCGTTTATTTGGCCAGCACGTATTAAAAAACAAATGTCATATGCGTTGGGGAGGGGAGTGGGATGAGGGGAGAGAGCTCCTATTTTCAATGGGTACGGGTATGGCATATACAAATTTGTATGATATGATTTTTATAGACTTCAAATCGATTTTTTTACGATCATCGCTGGGTTTTTATGCGCTCGCTGCTGCTTTATGTGACGGCTGACGGCAGGGGGGCCAATTGGGCAGTGGCAGGGAGTGTGGGACTCCAATTATGTAATTAGGTGTTGAGGCAAACAATATGCGAAGATATTAAAAAATGTATGTGGCTGCTGCTGCTGCTGCTGCTGCTGCTTTCTGGTTGCTGGTTGCGCTTGATGTGAGGAACACCGTTAGATGGAGGAAACTTTTGGGCTTATCGCTGCGCTGGCATCGCGACTGGCAGCGACAGCAATAGCTTACCCAAGAGCGCCATATGCTGGCCAAAAATAAACAAAACCCGATAAAAAAAAAAAATAAAAAAAATAAAACAGAACAAATAAGAAATAAGTAATAAAGGCGAAGCCAATATCCGGCCCAAAACTGATCAGGAGCGGGTGACGCCTCTGCCGAGTTGCAGTCGCCGCTGTTGCCTGCCACCTGTTGCACACTTTTCTATTCGCGGGCAACACTTGTTTTCTTAAACTTAATGGCTTTACCATACTCTTGCATATCTAGCACATTTTGGCTTTGTCGCGAGATATGCGAACTCCGACAAAAATTAATCTAATTAAAAAAATAAAAATATACATATATATATAAATAAATATGAATTATATAAAATGGAATCGAAATGGTAGTTTTGCTTTATCGCTTTATATATAAGTCGAAAGTTAACCATTTTTTAATTTCTAAAATCTGCTTCTTAGCGATGCTACCGATGTTATATTGTGTATATAATATGGTTTCTAAATCCTCATATAATATTACCATTATCATAATATATGTTCTGTTGTCAGGTTAAGACCAGAGCTACACATATCACACATCTGAAAGGGTATTAACGCCTCGCCAACACAAATCTTAGACATTTTTTTCTGTTTTCTTTTTTTTCATTTTTTTCAACTTGCCAAAGTTGAAATAATTTTTGCGGCAATGTTATGGTTGAAACATCTACATGGCCAAAACGTCATGAGCGTTGTTGATTAATAAAGCGAGCAACGGCAACAGCTGTGGCCGCATCAGCAACAGCCTGGCCAATTTCTGGCTGCAGGATGCAATGTGCAACCTGAGGCAACAACTCAATTGAAACAGCAGCAAAATGTGTGTTTTTTACATTTTAGTTTATTGGCTACATATATATGTATATATATAATATATAATCTAGAGCTAAGTCAATATTTCGTATTTAACATAATATCTATATACATGCAAGCCTTGGATGCCTCAGCATTTAGCTGCCTCACGTTTTGTTGAACGCACTGGCAATGGCACCGCTCTGGCCGTGTGCAACTGATGAAATGCGCAGGCGGTCCTACAGCCCCGGCTGCAGAAGATGCGATCCGCACACATTGACCGGGCCAGGCTCAACTCGGCAACGACAAGGACACGACAGTAGTCGTGGCACATAAAGCAATCCGGACATGTGTGGCACAGTCCTGGTAATGTTGGCTGCAGCAACGTTCGATGATAGCACATTTGCCGGCACTGCCAGATGCGCAACTGTTGCGCCAACGGCAATGACTCCTTGATAACAGTAACTCTTTGGGTGAAGGTGACGGTGACGGCGGCGGCGCCCAGCGCATTGCCAGCGGCAATAATCAGGAGCGCAACGAGCAGCGCTGATGTGGTAAGTTGATGGAAAGACATGGCTTGACTGGATGGCGTTGCCTTGGCTTCTAAATGCATCTGGTCGACGTACCCCTTGTTTTATATGTCGTTGCGTTCATTCAAGAAACGCCTGGAAAATCCCATCAAGTACCTGAGCAAAGGATCCGTACATATAATGCCAAAGTATGGGCTTTATTTGTTCACTACCTGTAGCTAAAGCCATTTCTGATGACGCTGCTCAGGTAATTGAGAACACATGTGCGCAATAAGGCCGTTTAGCCGCTGATACATATATATATATATATATCTACCTATATGTTTCATGAATGGCCCACAACGCTGGAAATCCCCTGGAAATGCAGCTCATTGTAGCTGCAACGGCGACGGCTTGCTCGGCTCTCGTTTAAAGAGGCCTTCATAATGTTGAAAGTATTTCTGACTGAATCATTTTTGGCAAAGATATAGCACTTTGAATTTAAATTTTAATTCTTAAAAAAAAAACAAATAAAACGAAAAACATCAACTTTTGGTGCATAATTCATATATATGAAAAGGACGCCATACGTTCAAAGAAATTCGGAAATTGGATAATTTTTAGCGGAGATATAACAGTTTGAAGTTGAATTGTTCTAAGCTACTTAAAACGTGAATTTCCCGATCTTACATTTATATATATATATATATATATATATATACTTTACCTACCTACATGCAACGAAAGCAAAACAACAAAAAATAATTAAAAAAAAAATCAAAAGAAAACGAGCTGTAAATATATATTTTTAGTATACAAATATATATATATATCTATGTGTATCCCTTATATGTTATAATATATGTTTAATACAAATAAAAGTTCATAAAACAACCGTAGGAACTGGGAAGAGTCTTTCAAATTGTAGAGTCTACAATTCTTAGAACTTCTAATATATATTTTAAAAGAAAACCACGTGGGATTAAAAGCTGGATCGTAATTTATTTTACACTTGATTAAGCTACGGAAAAAGATATATGTATATAAAGACTTGGAAGATCTTAGAATTTACGACGCTTGAGCAGCTCCGGCCGCCAGTTGATCGGATGCGTCTCCTCGCTGGCCTCATCATCCTCCTTGTACACCTTAATGGTTTTGTCTGCCTCGGCAGTGATGAGACGCGTGCCCGATTGATCAAAGCACATGGCAAAAATGCCCGCCTCACTGTCCATGGAGCCGGGCTGGACGGGCGCCTGGAAGCGCTGAAAATTGTAGCCGGTGCGCCAATCCCAAAAGAACATGGTGCCGTTGTCGCCGCCAGAGACAAGCACACCATCCGTATTGGCCGCCATGCAGTTGACAATTGCCGTATGGCCCGAGATGTTCTGCACAAAGTTGCCCTCGGGACAGCGCCACTGTTTAATGTTGTCCGGCGATGCGGACGCGAACATGTACAGCGATGGATGCAGAACGATGCTGCGCACAGACTTTTTGTGATTGGTTAGCGTGCAAACGCTCTTGCCGGCAGCCAGATCCCACAGGCGAACGGTGGAGTCATGCGAACCAGTTATAATCTGTGGATTGGTTGCCTGCGCCACAACACTGGCCACGGTATTCGTGTGGCCGGTCAATGTGTGGACGTTCGCCTTGGTTCGCATGTCCCAGATGCGTGCCGTGGAATCGCGTCCAGAGGTGGCCAATACATCAATGGTCGGATGCAGGGCCAGTGAGTAGACGGCGGACAGATGGCCATGATAATGTCGTATGACTTTGTTGTATTCGAGATCCCAGCACTTCACCTGACGATCCTCGCCACAACTGAACAGATATGGATGCTTGGCACTGACGGCAACACCGCGCACAGTGCTCACGTGGCCGGTTAGCGATAGTTTCAGTTTGCCGCTGGCCAAATCCCAAATCTTGATGACACGATCCCCGGCACCCGTGGCAAACCATTCGTTGCCCGGTTCAACGGCAATACAGCGCACCCAACCCAAATGGCCAGAGATGACGCGCGATAGCTTCCATGGCGCATGCCACTTGGGCTTGGGTATCGTTGGTGCCTTCTTTGGTATCAGCTGCACATTGCTGGCACCGCCGCCAACGCTACCGTTGCTGTTGTTGGGCATTGAGGCGCGCACAAGCGAGGTGCTGTTATTGAGACCGGTTTTGTAACGCACCAAGTTGCCACCAGGCTCCATGGCGGAAATGCTAGCCAAGCCACTGGGGCTGCCATCTGTGATGGCCAGCATCTTGTCGCCGGCCAACTTTTTGGCGTCCATTGATTTGATGGCGCGATCAAGCACCAAACCATACGTGTCTCGCGCTTTAATCGAGCGCCTCAGTTTCTCGCTGCCAATAGAAATGTCATTGAATAATATATATAAATTGATGTGTGCAACTTGAAACTTACAGACGTTCATCAATGTCCGGCAAGTTGCCCTGGTTCGACACAAACAGGTCGTGTGTGCGCTTCAGCGAACGAAAAATAAGCGTATGCACGCTATGCTTCTGCACATCTTCCATAATTAGTTATATTCAGTCAGTATAATCGTTTATTTCGCCAACAAAAATATCAAAAGTAAACGCGGCTTCGGCTTTGTCGTACAATTTGCCATTCACAGTTTGCAGAATTGTCATTCACCTAAAAAAGTTTCGATACCGATACCGACTGGCGGCGACCAAAACAAATATGTCGATACCTTATGCATTTTCCACTACTTTCGAAGCCAAACCGAACATGAAATTTTTTGTAATATTTATTTCACTTGTGGCTCACACATGGCAATTAAACAAAATGAATGATTCAAATTTTTTCAGTTACATCAGAAAAATGTAGCGACAGAATGACAAGTGACGCCGTATATAAATTTATCGAGTTATTCGATTTGTGAAAGTCCCCAAGATAAATATTTAATTTAGGTGCTCATTTGATGGTGCCCCCTGATGCAAACAGCTCTATCAGTTATAATAAATTTCTGAATCAAATAGGATTTTTCGTTTTTGTTTGTTTTGTTTATTTTTAGTTAGCGGGAACCGGCGATCCCGAGGCTGCATTACTCGATGAGAGGGATGAGGACGATGGCGACACGGATGCCGACGAAGAGCTGGCCGTGCCATGCGTATTTTCCAAAGACGCCGAAGGTCTCGTGATGAAGAACTGTTTGATCTGCAATTAGAAAGAGAGAGAGAGAGAGAGAGAGAGAGATCAAAATGCTTTGTAGTACTAGGAACAAATCGATTCGTGATTTGCTGATTGCACTCTTACAATTCGTTTTATGTAGTTGCACGCAGTCTCGTTATCCGAACTGGAAACCACATTATCCACCCTGTATGGCGGCGAGACGGTAACTTCATTTAATATTTGTATGTTCTGTCCTTGCCACGACACCTCATGCGACTGCAATTATATAAAAACATACAACAACCAAACAAAAACAAAAACATGTTTTACAACAATTTAAGTTAATTAGGATCAGAAAATTGCAAAATGATTATTGCTAGCTAACCCCAAGTTGTTTGGCTATCGCTCTATAGAGCTCCTGTGCTTCTGGACTGACATCGGCATTCTTTGACTTGAGATAATCCTGTCTTCTCTCTAATGTTTTGCGAAGACGCATTTTAACCTGCAACATAAGAAACAGCAAAAGCGATAAAATACGTAAATTGTGACACGTGCCAAAACCAAAGTGGTCTCCATTTAGAAATTATTAACAAAAGAACGATTGTAAGACTGATCCAATATGATCATTTCTAAGCTGATATAATTTCTGAGAGACCACTGTATTTATCAGTAGTATATGAAAATACCTGTTCCAGATTGAGCTTTTGGGGGTCATCAATGAAATTGCCATTGCATTCCTTGATTACCTGCACGTTACTGCATAGCGATAAGTTCATCACATAAACATCACTCAGATCCTCTGTCGTCTTCGAATGACATTCTGTTCGAACAAAAACACAGAAAAGAAAGGGAAAGGGAAACGCAAGGCGGGCAAAGAATTTTGATAACGATGTAAGTTAACCAAGCAACGGAGAAAAAAAACGTCGAGAAGTATATATAATTATATAAAGCAAATGACAATAAAACAACTTTCACTTTGTCAGATCAAGTCACTCATTGTTGTTGCTGTTGGTGTTATTGAGCGAACAGAATTGAATTGTGTGTTACGTGTTTCGATAAAAAAAGGATACTCAATATAAGCATTTTTGTGTTATGATCGAATGCGAGCACCTCGCCCTCCACCTCCTCCTTGAAACAGTTCGTGCAGAGCACTGTGGAACCGATACTGAAGCAGTCGTTCACTGCATTTACAACGTCGACGGTGGCAGCGGTGGCCATTTTTAATTGTCGCTCTCGCTGCAACTCTTCTTTAGCAACAACTTCCGATGTGATATTATTGATAACAAACACACACACGCACACACTCACACGAGAAGTCAATATGCCTGCAATGGATGTGTTGAATGCTTTTGTTGATGCTGCCGTCGTCGTCCGCTGCTGATGCGATTCAAGCCGATTGGCAATTGTTTACACAACAGGCTAGCGTATTTTGTAATTAATTGTCATGGAAAGTGCTAATGCCAATGCCTGTTTTATTAAAGCCACATATGTTTTGCTCTCCCTGCTTCTGCTTGTTGTATCGTATATGTGCTGTTGTTGCGCTTGTGTGTTGCACTAGTTCCTTGCCGCGGCTTATTCGCTTTCACATTCACGTTTCAGTGTTGGTTGTTGGAGTTGCCTTTGCCTCTGCCTTTTTTTTTTCTTCTTTTTTACCGTCGTTTTGATAGTTCGTGTACGTATTTTACGCGAGCGGCATACAATGTTGTTGCGTGAGTTGCCCAGTAATAATTGCTCAGCCAGTCCCGTAAGCAGATTTTGCGTTTTATATACGTAAATTGGGGTTTTGTAATTGAGAAGTGTCAAAAAAAAAATATGCTGCGTACGAAAAATTTATTGGTCAACACACGAAACAGCAGCCAAAAAGGAGGCCGAAAAGAAATCGCAGTGTTGCCTTTGCACGCTAGCAGGGCTGCACAGCAAATGTGTTTAACTAAACGTGCATATCGATAAGCGATTACAGTCCGATTATGCTAGCAAGGCTGCACAGCAAACGTGCATATCGATAAACGACTGCTGTCCGATATATCAACTGCTTCGTGTTGACAATTTTTTGTAATTTACGCGTTTAGCATTTAGCGGAAAAAGAGGATCTTTTAAAAACAGAATTACAATTTTCTTCAGAATAAATCAATAATGATTGACAACAGCAAAACGCAGCAACAGCAGCAACAACTGCAGCAACAGCAGCAGCAACTGCAGCAGCAGCTGCCACTCAGCCGAGTGCGCACCATCATGAAGAGCTCGATGGACACGGGACTAATTACGAACGAGGTACTCTTTCTTATGACCAGATGCACGGAGCTATTCATACAGCACTTGGCCCGGGAGGCGTACACAGCGTCCTTATCTAAGCGGAGTGGCGAAACACTCAAATACGATCATTTGTCGCAGCTGGTTAACAAGAACAAATATCTGGAGTTTCTGCTCCAAATTGTGCCCGAAAAGATACGCGTTAGCGAATTTCTGGAAATGTTGCGTCTCAATCGTTCCAGCGCTAGCGATGAAGACTATGAAACTGGAACCGAATCCGAGATGGAAGACGAATAGCAGCGCACCGTATCCCAAAATTTACATTAAGAAACTATCTGTTAATTAGTAGAAGGAAAATAATTCTTTTACTTAGCTATATGTAATTTAAATGCTTCTCATAGATTGTGTCCAACAACTGTCAAAATAGTTTTTTTTTGTAGTTTAAAGGGAAATTAATTTTTGAATTCAGTGTTCTGATTTTATGCTCAAATTTTAAGACTTTCAATAAATGTATCGAATTAATCAATGACTAATTGAATATTAGCAAGTTTGTCCTGGAAAGTAGCTATATCAAAATATATATATATTATTAACAATCGTTTTATAAAATGTATTTTATAGCGATATGTAGATATGAAATATGTTCTGTTTCTATTTTCTGATTTGCCGTCACCAGACAGTTGCTGCGAAAATCATTATAAATAAAAAGCTGAAGCACTTGATTCATTATCAATTATATACTATGTATATTTTATCAATTTCAAAATACATGCATATACATATAGATTGGTAATAATTTTGTAGGTAATAAAAAAAATGCATAATTATGTGAATTATGTGTGTTCTTAGATCTTCAGACTAACGCCGGGATAGCCATGGGCATTGAGACCGGTCACCTTGTAGGTGGTGCCAGCTGGAGCGGGCTGTTCAAATTTCGACGCTGTTGTCACATACAGTATATCCAGATTGGGTCCACCAAAGGCAGCCGAAGTGATTTGCTTGGTGGGCAGCACAATCTCCAGCAGTACTTGGCCAGTGCTGCAATGAGTAAATCGGAGGAATTTTATTAGCAATTGATTATTTACATATTAAAATTCTTTTTGTGCTATTAAGTTACCTTGGGTTAACCTTGTAGATGGTGGCGCCATTGAATGTGGCCACATAGAGATTGCCCTCGGTATCAATGGTCATGCCATCGGGCAATAGATGATCCTTGGGACTGGACTTGCGCAAATTATAGATAACCTTCGGATTGCTGGCGATGCCCGTCTCAAAATTATAGTCATATGACTTAACCTCATAATCGGTGGTATCGATATAATAGAACTTCTTGGCCTTCTCATCCCAGGCGAGACCATTGGAAATGCCCACATCGCTCTTCACCAACGACACATTACCGCCGGCCTCCCACTTATAGAGCTCGCCATGGCGATGGACAAACTCATCGCCAATGTAACGCATGGTGCCGGCAAAGAGACGACCCTGTGGATCGGTCTTGGCATCATTGAAACGATTCTCCGCATATTCGGGCTGCACCTCGAACAGAGTGCGCACCACCTTGGCCACTGGCGACACACCGTCCCAGTTGACAATAACGACACGTCTGCCACAGCCGACGGCATACTCATCCGTGCTGCCAGCGATGGGCAGCACAAATCCGGCCAGAGTTTCACCCTCAATCTTAGTCTTGTACATTTTGTTTTGCTTGTAATCGTAGCGCATCAGGGAGCCAGCCTCCAGATCAACCATATACAGGCTCTGCCTGGCCACATCCCAGTGCGGTCCCTCGCCCAGACCAGCATACGAATCGGGTAATGGCTCCACCTTATACGACATCTGCAAGTAATTTATGAAAACCAAAAATAAGACTGAGTCGTCGCTTTGTTCAATAATAATTAACATTTAACAAAATACCGTCGGATTGCTTAGCGCAAGCAAAATGATCAATGTGACTAACGATGATGCTAATTTTGGCAGCATCTCTTCCAATTTATTTTTTTTTTTCTGATTTTTTGCTTGTGGAGTTCACCAGACCCGCTTGAGATATAACTGTGCACTAAAGCAGCCGACGGCGAAGCAAAGTGTTTTTTATTATTAGTCGGAAGATTTTTTTTTTTTTTAAATTCGTTACAAATCCCAGTTGCAATTGCCAGCTGTTGCTGCTGCTGTGACGTCATGCCCTTCACTTGCTCAGACCCAGATTTTCTACTTCGCTAGCCAGCTGGGCTACATAGCGTTTTTTTTTCTATTTATGCTTTATATTATTGATTAGCTTCGCGCATTTAATTGCTGTGCAATGTTTAACTGTTGTTGTTGTTGCTGTTGTTATTGAACTTGTCTAACTGAAAACACCACTTGTTAACTGTAAACACAACGTAGCGTGTAACACGTACATGCAAACACACATACATATACAACGGTTTCGATTCAATTAAAAACTGATCAAAGATGGCGACTCAAGGATCATACAGGTAAGCACAGTGGTGCAAGACTCGAGGAACAGTGACCGATTCTTAATGACAGTTTTATTATCCACTTGTGGTTGGTCATTTAGAAGTCCGTTTTTTTATTCTTTCTTTTTCTTCAATTTTTATTGCAGCTAAGCAATAAGTTGAAGTTATTATATTATATTCTACAGTACATAGGATTTCTATATTAAATAGTACAGCGATCCTTATCAAACTCTCTATGGCCTATTTAATGCCCAAATAATCTATTTTAATGAACTTAGTTATCTTTCCAAATTAGTTGTCACCTGATCGCTTCTGTATTAGTTAGTTTTATTGAGATAACTTTAAACAAATTTAAAGAAAATCTGTCACAATGAGAGAAGAAAAAAAGTATACAAATTTAAAGAATAGCACAAAGAAAAAAAAAAAACATCTTGCGCAATACAATAACATTATCTTACATGTCTTACAAGTCCCCAACAGATTCCATTCAACTGTGGGTATGAATAATATGGGACTTGTCGTACATACCTTTTTGGGGATAGTTCGATTAGTTTTAGATTCGAAGAGTAGCAGAAGACTGACCAATTGGACACTACGCGTGCGAGCTATGTGCGCGATCTGAGCTTTATGCGGCCGGTAAGGACTCCTTTTATAGCTGTGGAACAGCAGAAAAATTTATATATATATATATATATATATATATATATATATATGGGCCCGAAGTGATAGGCGTCGAGCGTAAAGCTAAAGCCAGATAAGACATACATGCATTACTGTGTATATATATATGTGCATATATATACATATCGCTAAAGATTGCTCGGTTCCCGGGCTTAGCAATATTATTGTAATCAATATTTGCATAGCTACAGTTGTTCACCGAATGGAAATTGGACAATGACAATCAATTCCAACTGAATGGGCTCTATTGCCTCTTTCACAGATTTAAATATAAATTTAAAAAAAATATATTTTAAAAAATACCGATCGATAGATCAATATGCAAGCTATATAATATACCATACCATAATATATATATATATATATATCAGCAAAAGTAGATGCAACTTTTGACAAACATTTCTCTCCAGTCCCTGTCTAAAAAATGAAAACTCCATTAGATTCTCAATAAAAAAAATACAGACTTTGAATTGCAGCTCTGATTTTTATATTATATATTTTGCAAATTTAAAAATTTGTTTGTTTTTTGTTTGGTTGCTGTGTGGGTGGGTCTGATAAGCCCAGCGCTTATTAAAACATACAATTTTTATTCATTTCAGGCACAAACATAGTTCTACAGCATATATGTATTACATGTATATATATATATTTATTTTTTATATTTTTATATATAGCGACCTTCCGGTCGCTCACTGAATGTAAGATAAATTGCACTCGTGCATCTATCTTAGCTTAAGCAAGTTGATTGCCGCCCACTGTGCCCACTGCCAGTGTCTGCTGAATAAAAAGGATGCTGAGCCAGTCGCTTGATCGGTCAGACAACGGGGCATTATTTATGCGAACGCCCCTTGCACTCTTCACCCAACTGATAGTGCTGGGGGAAGGAGGGGGCAACAGTTGCAGAGACCAGACTCTATGGCTTATCTGTCTTATCATGTTTTTGTTGGTTGCTTGCTTGCCTTCAGTATAAATGGCTTTTTAATTAATTTGCTACAAGATTTATGGGCATATTATGATTGTTCTTTGACTTTGACTTTACTTGACAATCATCTAAATTATTAAAACAACAATTCCCAAAAATGGTGAAACTATATTAACTCATGCTATTTGAAAAGTCGCCAATGATTTGCAGAAATACCTCCAATGTATAAGGATAATATAGAACAATAGTTTAACCAAGTAAGAGCGCTGTAGTCGAGTGAACTCGATATACCCTGAATCCAGTTATTAAATATATTCTATTATTATTGACAAAGTCCCCTTTAAAAATACTTGCACTAAAATGCGAGCAGCTCTGCAAGCGCCCTCTGCCGTCAAACACGTGAAACACGCAATCGTAGGTAGCGGAGCTCAGCAGAATACACACAAAAACATATTGAGGCTCGCGTCGATTATCATGCCATCTCTTTCTCACACATGCGCTTGCATATTTATGCATACAGAGAATGCTTGCGGCTGCTGATAGAAATGAGATATATATGAGAATATATTTTCGACTATAACTTGGGTGTTTTTTATCCGTTTTTGATGAAATTTGGGCAGTTGATCAATAATATGCATATGCATGTTATGTATTAAAATTGTGGCATTTATTGCTATCGGAAATTTAAATATATCGATATTTGAAAAACGGATGCAGTTATCGATCAAATAACGCAAACTTGATCTGTGACTGGTATACGAGAACTCTTATAGTCTCTGAGATCTGCGTGTTCATACAGACAGACGGACGGACGGATAGACGAACATGGCTATATCGACTCGGGTATTGACCCTGATCAAGAATATACATACTTTATGGGGTCGGAGATGCTTCTTTCTGCCTGATACATACATTTGTACAAAACCATTCTACCCTTTTTGCCTATTTTTAATGGGTTCAAGATATAAAATGGTCTGAATTATTATACACAATTCACATTAAATATTCTTCAGTAATGTATGAAAATACATTTATTTGCTCAGGGTTTTTTTTTAATATATCCACTTTGTCAATATAGTCGATATATTACAAATTTAGTTTTGCCTATTTTGAGAATCTCCTCAATTTACCAATACTTTTACAAAACTTGTACGTTTAAATTAAAAGTATTACTAATTAGATAACACACAAATTTCTTGTTCGCAAAAATCGAGAATACAAATTTCTTCAAAATGTGATGTGGAATTGATCGAACTTTCTCACGTTGGAAACATAATTTTAGACCTCTGTTTTTAATACTTTCCAATTTGGAAAGATTTCTGAAGATGGAAACATAATGTTTTAAATATGCAATCATTATTTATATACTAACTTAATTATTTATTAGATAGCGTTATAAGTGCTGTTAAATACTGTACATAAATATACACACATTCATAAATATGTTCACACATAATATTGATATTAAAGTGAAGATAAGCATATAAGAACGAAATCATTGCGTTGATGTGGGAGAGGGGGTGGGGAAGGGGAAGGAGTATTGCGTGTAATATGTTTAAAATCTTGCTTGAATCGTTTACATTGTTTATACTGATTTACAATGTTAGCTGTGCGAATAATACGTATTTGTGTGTATGTGCTGCAAACATATATATTGCGACCGTAACATTGAATTATAATTTTTACCTGGTTTAGTATATAATCTGTCAACCTAAATTGAAACCAAATCGAAAATAATAAAGAAAAGTGAGAATGTGCAGTAGATTCAAACAAAACAAAAAACAGCACGCACACAAACAAATCATGTTGAAAGCAGAATTGACAATTGCCATAGCAAACAGCTGACCGCAGCCGATAGATGACAGCAGCAGCCCTGGACTTGACAGTACAATCGATACATATTATCGAAAATTATATCGCTGTTAGTTAACAGACTCTGTTATGTATCGATTATATCGTTGCTATAATCGATTGTTCATTGAGCAGTTGTCATTTGTTGTTGTTTCGTCGCAAGGTTCGGACGTGTGTTTTGTTTGCCGAGGTGCACGTTGGAAGCAGTTCGTCTCGTCTTGCGTTGTGTTCATTTCTTCTTTTTTCCATTTTTTTGCTGTGTAATTTTGTTTTGCCTACTAACCAAACGCAGACAACGGACACACCACGACCATGAGACGGAGTCGTCTACCGACTAACCGATACCGATATACCCGCAAAATGCCCCAGTGAAATGTGACGACCCGACGCAAAAAAGTGTCCGCAATCGCGCAGTCGAGGCGACAAAAAATACAAAAAACCATTTGCAAGAAAAAAGTGAGAAGAATCGGCAGCGACGCTGCGCCCCCATTCAAAATAAAAGTGAAAACGTGCAAAAATACACAAAAGCCAGCAAGAACAGCAGAAGCAATAATATTCATTCGTTTAGTTAAAACTTTTGTGCACAAAAATGTGCGACGCTGCCACAACAACTACGACAGCAGCAGCGACAACAACTGCAGCAGCAGCACAAGGAACAGGAGCTGCTGGCGACACAGTGATGGAAGAACAAAATCAACGAGAGCGACAAAGCTGCTGTCGCCTGTGCATTGCGCCCGCCAGCGAATGCATTTCGATCATTAACAGTTATGCGGCTGATAAGGAGCCACTGGCCACTAAAATTCACAACTGCGTAAATATCAAGGTGAGTTCTTCAAACAGACGACGCTCTAAAGAGTTGCCAGACACACAAACACACACACGCACATAGAGGGAGATATACATGCATATACACATACGTAATACATTATCAGCCACTAGTCAATGTCGACATCGAGATTCGATTTATACCTGCTGCTGCTGCCTCCTCCTCCAAAACGAATCAGTTATACACACTACACTGGCTGACTCCCATGCCACGCCGGAGTAGGCCGGCTGCCACACCCGTGCTGGCGGCGCTGGAATGGATGATGGATTGGGTCGGGTCATCCATCCCAGCGCCAGCACCACCACAGCAGCAGCAGTAATAATAGTTGAGCGCTAATCGTATAATCGATAACACAATTTCCAATCAACTTAATAACTCGAAACATAAAAAAAAATAAAATAAAACAAAAAAGTGAGGTTAAATACGAAACCAAAAGTAAAATATGCCTCATCAGAAGCGAGCTGCTCTGCTGCTGGCTGGCCCCATTTGATTGTGCAAGCGATGGCGACGATGACGATGACGACGACGTCGTCGTCGTCGTCGGCAACGATTGCTGCTCGTCACCCGTTACAGCATTCCCCCTCCCTTCATTCTCAGTCAGGCAGCCACGCCAGTAAGTGGAAGTTGCCCGTGAGCAACATCATCATCATTGGGGAAACAACGGAATCGAGCACTCGTTTTATCCACTTCCCTATATGACTGCTGTGTATGCTCCGGAGCTGCTCTGGCTCTGGCTCTTTCATTGCTTTCAAGTGCCAAGTCACGATGCCCAACGACGACGGCCATCGCCATTTATTGGTATTGGTGTAGCTTTGTCGTTGTCGTTGGCTGGTTGGCGTTGCCTGTGGCTCGCTGCTTGCTTGGCTGGTTTGTCGTTCGCTGCTGCTCAACTGCCGACGTTGACTTGACGTCGTCGTCGTCGTGGTTGTCGTCATCGGCATTTCGTATGTGCTACGTTGGCAGCTGCTGCTGCTTGCTGCTCTGGGAATCATTCGCTGCTTGCCGTTGCCCATTTCTATTCCTATTCCCGTGCAGCGGATTGAGGTTAAAATTGGCCCGGCAACAATGTTTTTTCTTATTCTTTTCCTTTTTTTTTTTTTGTAATAATAACAACAAACTATGTTGATTCCTCTTTTTGTTTATTATTTACAAAATTTCGATTGTTGTTTTTTTTTCTCCATTCCATTCTACTGGTTTTTTTTTTTTTTAACTTTTGCCGCCGCCCGCTTTTCCCCAATTCGTTTAGAGATGAGCTTGTAAATTTATCGAAATTGGGCATGTAATGTTAATTGGCAACGATTAAATGAGTTAAATTGTTTTTAGAAGATGAATAAGGAAATAATGAATAGCGTGTAATAAATAATTACATAAATAT
>JAWNMY010000090.1:24995000-25445000 GCA_035043505.1 Drosophila setosimentum | reverse complement strand
CTGAGAGTGGAGTGTGGAGAGTAGGGAGAGAGACACACTCGTAATTCTGGCCAGCATCTCTCTGATCTCTGCCTTGTGCCCTGATGATGATGATTGTTGCACCTGGTGGCTAGCAGCAGCAGCTGCTGTTGGCAACTGTGTCAGCTGCCACTGTTTGTTGTTGTTGTTGTTGTTGTAGTTGTAGTATTGATGGATGAAAGATTTCCTTTTAACTTTCTAAAACGCCAGACTTTTTTTTTTGTGTCTTTGTTATCGAAGATTAATGCAAAAAGTGTTTAAATAGTTCTCTTAAAAAGACGAAAATACAACTTATTGCAACCTTTACCCATAATCCCAATCTGCACATTAATCCATTTTCATATATCTGGCAATGAGGAAACTATGTACAATATATATTAAAGACAGCAGCAATATTTGTATTTGTATCGGTTATAAGGCGATAAATTTCTTTTTAAATGTGCCATTTGCTTAATAACTGTTCACAATTGCGATTTACTTGCAACAATATCATAATGTGTATGTGCTTGTGTGTATGTGCTTGTGTGTGTGCAGTTGATATTAACCAAATCAGTCCGCAACTTCCTTTTAGCATAGTTTGCGGTTAACTTGAGCAAAAGCATCGACATTTTCGTCGCATTCCAAGTCCAATTGCTGCACATTTAACCTGAACACATCAGCAACAACAACAATAATGCCAATTAAAGTCAACAACCAAGCCCCACCCCCCAACCTCTCATCTACCCCACTTAAGACCACAACTTGTGTGTGTCGCTATGTGTGTATTGTATCTATATCCAATTGTGATTATGCCGCCATCTTCGGTGCAACCACTTGAGAAAGAGATTTGCCCAAATGCAGGATGGGAGGATATGTTGCTGTGCGGCTGGCTGAATTGGAGCGAGAGACAGAGACAGAGAGAGAGAGAGAAAGAGGGGGGAAGTGTAGTGGTGGGTGGGGGAGTTATCCAAGGTGAATGAACAACGTATTATCGAAATCCCTTCAAAGCCAAGTGGAAGGGAAAATCTATAGAATGGTAATTGCAGGACTCGCTGGCAAATGTGTTGAGTGTATGTGTGTGTGTGTGTGTGAGTGTGAGTGAGTGTTGTACATAAGGAACATTTGTATATAAGACGTACGTGCAAGTGTATGTATGTATATAAATTGCTATGCTGGTTTGCGTAGGCGGGGATATGCTAATTATGAAATTATACAAAAACATACGCGTTAAAGTTGCAAAATAACTAAATAGTTGTATTTACAAAATCTGTGTGTGTGTGTGTGTGTGTGTGTGTATGTATGTGTTTTTTATTATGTAAGCTACTATATGTTTGGCACCTTTGATTGTTGCAAGCTGTGAAATGCATTTGCTGCCGACTCAACGAACGCCAATTTGTGTTTTGATTTTGTTTTTAATTTGTATTTTTTGTTTATTTCGGTTGCGCCTTAACTGATGTATATCGATGTTTGAGACATCGGTAATTGCCGCTTGTTGTCGATATCTTTGTGAAACGATAAGCGATGACCACACTTAATTTCTTGCACCTGCACCATAAATAAAAAAGTATTTGTTTTTTAAGCTAATACTGGTTCCCCTTTGCGCAAAGCTGTTTACCGATTTTGCACTTTGCTTTGCTCATCATTTCCATTTCATTCAAATTCAGAAGGTTACTTAAAACTAAATGACTGTTTTCGATATCAAAACTATAAACTAAAAGCGACAATTTTACCTACACATATGTATATGTATATTTCTATATATGTGTATATATTGATTGACTTTATTTCGAAAGTCGATCACCGCACTGATTCAGCAATCGTTTCTCCCTATTCCTATTCCGATTGCACAAGTGTTGCACTTTTATAATTGCTCATCGATAATCGCTATAACGAAATAACTCAATATTTGGGTTGCTTATGCTGATTAGTATGTTTTTATGCTCATGCCTCATGTATCCACACAATCTTTTAACTTAAAAGCCAAAATGGCCCCATGCCACTGAGGCAATTGAAAGCGCATTATGCACAAACACAAAGCCACAGCCAGAGCAGATTGCTGCTGCTGTAGCTGTTGCAACAACGACAACGGCAACAAATTAGATGTGTTTATGTATGCCTAATATGCGGCACTCAACTGCACATAGGCGAATACATCATCAGATATATAAGTATGTGTCTATATACGTGCTCGATTGTATATACACATATGTATATATATATATATATATATATGTATATATATGTATACCCATACATGCGCACACAAAATGCTGTTAGGTAAAAGGACATCCAACATGCATTGGAATTGTTCAATTCAATGTAGGTGGGTAATTGTGTGTGTGTGAGTGTGTGTGTGTGTGTGTATGTGTGGTCGACTGCAAGAACCGTTGAGTTTTGCATATAATTAAAACAGGTCGTTGACATTAATATTCTATCTATTTGAGAGCATAAAGGCTGACTTCAAGCAACACGGGCCGACATCCTGGAATGTTTGTTGTTGTTGTTATGTTGTCGGCTATCGATAAAGAAAATTCCGGTCAACATATGGTGTGAGATTAAATGGCTGAACATGCGGGGACAACTTCACTTGGACCAATGCGCATCCCCATCCCCGCACATTGCCCATGCCAACATGCCTTTGTCGTCGTCAAAAACATACAGCATAAAATACGACACCTCCAACTACATATGTAAATACATCTTAGTATCTTCAAGTAAATAAAGCTATGCCAGTTTGCCTAGCCCGGTTAAAGCTGAGTGTTAATATATCGAATAAAGGGGCAAATACACATAAAGCAGGAGTAGTAAAGTGCTCAAGTCTCCATATTATAATCCAACATTATTATTATTATTATTATTTTGTTATGATAAACATAAACGTCTCTAATTTGGCAATTTGATTTTGATTTGTATATGTTATAGATCACATCGGTGGATCGTCTGTCGTTGCATATTTGCCATGCCTGCATCAGTTATTTGAACTCGTGGCAGAGCTTCAAGAATCGCTGCCTCAGCTCACAGTCGAAGCAGCGCCAATGGCTGGAGACGGACAAAACCAAGCAGCAGACGCTACTCGGATACTTGGATTTGAACAGGGCCGAGAATGGCAGCACCATTGAACAACAACAGCAGCAACAGCACGAATTGAAAATGGATTCAGCGACGGCTGCAGCTGAAAAGGTGTCCGCTGCCAACATTTTGGATGGCATACCTCAGCTGAAGAAACGCAAATCGTTAACAGTCTATGTGAGTCCCAAGCAACAGCAGCAAGCACAGCAACAACAGTCGCATCAACATGCTCAGCAACAGCATGCAACAGGGGCAAGATCAGCAACGAAAACATCGGCGGCAGCGGCGGAGTCGCAACAAACATTTCAAACCCTTTTATTGCAGGTGCCCGCAGCAGCAGCGACATTGGCAACGGCGCCAATACAGCAACAGCAGCGCAAGTATCAACAGCAGCAGCAGCAGCAGCAACGTGGCAAACAGCAGCAACATCAGTACCATCAACAGCAGCAGCGACAGAGTCGCGTTCGTCAACCGCGACGACAGCAACAAGCCGCAACGGCCAAATTCAGGAGCAAGTTGTATTTGCCACTGGATATATCGGTGCCAGCGCTTTTGCCGCCACCACCGCCCGCTGTTGCTGATCCAGTGTCGTTGCCATTGCCGCTGTCGCTACCACTTGATTTCAGCCAGAATCTGAATCCGATTCCAAATCCCAATCCAAATCCAAATCAAAATCAAAATCATAATCATAGATATCCAAGTAGCGTTTTAGTGCCGCCGCCGCCGCCGTTGCCCCCGCCAGTTGCAACAATGAGCAGCAACTGTGGTGCAACTGCAACTGCAACTGCAACTGTAAACGCAGTCACGACTCCATTGCTCATGCCGGTGACGCTGCAGAGCGCCGCCCAGCAGCTGCGCTTTTTCAGGCGCTGTTCCTATAATGTAATTGTATCGTGCATTCGCAACGTCCACCACATAGCCTAGCCCAGCCTAGCCTAGCCCCTCACATATGTAGTAGTATATATACACTTAAATCTACCTGCCACTAACACCTCTCATTCCTCCCACCTTGCCCAGCTCGCATCAGCCTCGGTGCATTTCAAATTCTCAATCAATTCAATCAAATCAAATAAAATGTGGTGGATCCTTTAAACTTATCGAGCGTGTCTCGTTTACAGCCGCTGCCCGCCGTGCCTATTAAGGATGAGCCCCTGGACGATACGGATGATGATTTTCCAATGAAGGTCAACGACGAATCCGATGATATGATGGATCCCACAATGTTCCTAGAGCGCTTCGAGCACGAAGGCGATGTGCCACTAAATGTAAGTAAACCACAAAAAAAAAAAAACAAGAACCAATCGAAATCGATAAGAAATTGTACATTGAAAAATAAGGCGTTTATGTTGCCTTCAGATTCAATTTAATTAAAATGATCGATTTTTATTAGAATTGGAATGAATTTGTGTAATAAAGTCCAGTAGGAGTAATAAATGTTATTATGAGTTCTAAAGTAAAAACTGGTAGTGTCTGTATTCAAAACTTTGTTTTCCTCGTATGTACAATCCAGTAGGAGAAATGAATATATTTAGTTCTACAGCAAGTACTCACAATCGATAATTATCGATTCTAGTCCAGAGTCAATCATACCTTTTTATTTTGTATCAACGCAAAAAAGTTTATTTTGTATTTAATTTACTAATTGAACAGATGTATTTCTCAATATAAATCAATAAGTATAGATTTTGATTATTATTGGCGATTTATTATATCGACTGAACCTCTTTTTGTCCCTTAATCTGAATCTATGTCGGATTTAGGGTTGCTATCTGCTTGGAGTTAAACACATGTTTCGCTAGGTGGCACTACTGCGTCACATTCTGCTATGATGTGTTATGAGGGGCCTCTACTCTGACTATTCTTGGTATTGTTAGTTCCAAGAGACCTAACCTAACCTGTGATTATTCCAAGTCTGTTTTTTCCCATGGATATTACTCGCTTAAATAATAAATAAATAAATTTGATTGCTACAGATAACCTGCTACATTTCTCAGTTTCTCAATTTGTGTTTTTCTATGCCACAATACGGCTTTGGGTTCATTAGAGGCCTGATTCCCCGCCATAATGCCTAAGACCCCCGAAATCCAGCTGAGTATTGCAATACAAGAGAAATATATATAGATAGATAGATAGGACATATTGGTGGAAGAAAGGGGCCTCAATTAGTAGCAGGCGACTGTAAACGAATATATACAAATATATACCGATTTGTTGTCATTAATTCATTTTATAATCGGCATTTTCCATCTCTCCATCTCGCTCAATACAGACCTCCGACTATGATTATACGGCTCAGCATGGCGTGACCGCTGTTGTGGCGGCTGCATCGCTGCCGGCCAGCGCCGTTGCAAACGTGGCCGCCGCTGGCGACTCGAAGGTGGCCAGCTGCCGGGCGTGCAGTCTGCAGTTCTCGACGCGGGCGAATGCGCGTCGCCACGAGCGCAATCTGCATCCGAATCTGTTTCAATTGTCGACAGACTCACCAAATAACACGCCGATCACAAAACCGACACCGGCCCTCGCCGCCGCCTTAGAAATACAGCGTGCAGCGGCGGCAGCAGCAGCAACCGCTGAGGCAACGCGTGCCGCTGCCGGTGGCAATATATCGGCGCAAAAGTATCGACAGGTGGTGATGAACACGTTCATCAAATGCGAAAACGGTGGCTTCGACTACGACAATCCCGAACAGTATCAGCAGCTGTTATCCCACGACAAAGTCGACTTTATACAGAAGAACAGCGAGTTTCTCGAACAGTACCAGACCATGACGTGTCGCTGTTGCAACAAGTACTTCAACACGTACAAAAACTTTATGGCGCACGTCCGCAAAAAGTATTCGTTGCTGCCGCGCAACCTGTGCTTCAACTGCCTCAAGATGAACGACTCGAAGGCGCTGTTCATATCGCATCTGAAAAAGCGCAACTGCATCAATTTGTATCGTGTGCTCAACGCACTGCGCACCAAACAGCCAAACTTTGTCCATGCTAATGCCTCATCCACTTCCACTCCAGCTGCAACGACTGCTGTACACCAGCAGCAGCAGCAGCAGCAACAGCAACAACAACAGTTGGTGACAGCAAACGAAACAGCAACAACAACAACACCATCAGCATCAGCATCAACAGCAGCAGCAACAACATCAACGGATCGTCCGGAGAAGTTGCGTGCCAAAGAGCTGCTGGTTAACAAGCTGTACGAGTGCAAGCTGTGCCCAAAGGGTTTTCGCACAAAGCACGAGTTCCGCACCCATGTCTACGACAAGCATGCGGATGTGCAGCGCAAGGATAACAATTCGATACAGTGCAGCTTCTGTGGCCTGGACTTTGCCGATCCAGTGGATCGTCGAAGACACTACAATAACATGGATTGCATTGTCCGGCTACGCTGCATGACCTGCGATGCGAAATTGGAGACGCATCAGCGCTTCCTCGACCATGTCTACCAGGATCATTTGGGTGGGGTGAGCAGTGATAATGCATCGTCCACGGCGACGACCACCGGCTTGGATCATTCGCCCGGCAAGCGCAGTTTGCTGGGCGCCCTTGGCATTGGCGTTGTTAGTCAATCATCCAACGATGAGTCGCGCAGCAGCAACAGCAACAACCACAACAACAACAACAATAATAATAATAACAGCAACAACAACAACAATACACCTCTTACCTCGACACCGAAACTACCAACGGTAGCAGGTGCAGCAACAGCTGGAGGAGGAGGAACAGCAGCAACCAGTGGCGGATCGACAACATCGGGCAGTCGGGATGCACCCAAATCGCAGTATTTCTCACGAATGCCACAGGTCTGTCCGATCTGTGGCCAGCAGTACAACAACTATAACAATGTGCTGCGCCACATGGAATCTAAGCATCCCAACAAATTGCCCGAGACATATAAGTGTGTCCGTTGTGGATTGGGCTATCCGCGGATCTCCTATCTGCGGGAGCACATGATCAATGTGCATGGTGTTGACAAGAATCGGCATTCGGGCGGATTTGAGTATATTGTGAATGCCGATGCGGTTAAATTGGCGGATGGCAGCACGCCCAATGTCTATACGGGGCGATATGATTATGTGATGAAGGATCTGATGTCTATAACAAATGGTGGGACACTCGGTAATTTTTTGTTTGGCCTTTGCCAGATATAGATATAGATATAGATAAATACGGGTGTATCTTAGTGCTTATATGCCACAACTTGCTCTAATCATTTGCCTTGTCTCCACCTCCTATTCCACTTTGCTTGCAGATGATGATGACGATGAAGGCGGCGCCGGCGGCAACATTGCCAAAAAGATGCGACTCGATGATAGCAGCAACAACAGCAGCAGCATCAACATAAGCAGCATTGCCAACCAGCAGAAGGAATGCCTGATCTGCAATGCGGTGTTTAGCAACAATATTGGTCTATCGAATCATATGCGTTCCCATTACACAGCATCGATAACGACAAGTGCTGCTCTGGCGGCTGCCAATCGCATGACGCCCAAATCGCTGACAATAACAGCAACCCCACCGCTGGAGGTGACATCTACGGCGACGGCGGCGTTGGCAACATCATCATCATTTGTGACGTGCACGACAAATACATCGACTGCTGGTGCTGGTGCTGGTGCTGGTGCTGTTGCTGTTGCTGCAACAAAGACAACGACTGGCGCGGGAGTTGCGGCAGTGGCAGCATCTTCATCAGGAGCAGCCGCATCAAACGCATCAGGAACAGGCTCATCATCTGGCAATTTGCCACCAGCAATGGTGCATCAGACGGCACAGGAGCAGGCGGTATTCCGTCGCAGTCTGGATCAGGCGGCCGATCGACGATTCCGTCGAATGCGCTGTCGCATCTGCCAGCGCAGATTCAGTTCAAAGAAATCGTATCGCTATCACATGCTCACCGACCACCAGGTGCAGAATGTGCAGTTCATCAAGTGCAAGCTGTGCAATGCAGAGTTCGCCTACGAGAAGGGACTCAAGGTGCATCTGTTCAAGGTGCACGGTCGGGCCATCAAGGACGAGATGATTATCAAGCAGTTCGAGTGCGATGTCTGCTCCACTGTCTACAGTTCGGAGCTAGAATTGCAGCAGCACAAGCGCAGCGTACACAAGTCACAAGCAGGTGATCCATCATCATATGCAGCTGCTGCTGGCAAATCATCATTGAAATCTGCTACAGTTACTACCTCATCGCCAGCTGAACTGGTCGCAGACACATCATCATCGTCGGGCACGACGGGTGCGGCAATTTTGCAGCCACTCTACTGGTACCAGTGCAAATATTGTCCATCCAACTTCAACACCAACAAGAAACTGGCCATCCACATCAACTCGCACGACGAGTTTGACTCGAATGATTATTCGTGCAAGGACTGCGGCAATGTCTACAGCGGCCGCAAGAGCCTCTGGGTGAGTCTTAACCAACAAATATATACCGATATGCACGATATATATATATATATATCAGCATCAGCATCAGCAGATCACGTTTATTTCATAGATATATATTTTATAGTTAGCTATATCGATTTTAAACAAACAGACAGCTCCGTCAGCCTACAGTCTACAGGGTATCTGCAATCCTAGCTTTTTTCTAGTGAAAGTTGCTTTGATTTTGATTCCAGACTCTTATCTCTTGAAAACTAATTGGCATTTGCATTTTGTAGGTGCATCGCTACAAGAAGCATCCGCAGGTGCCGGATCCCGCCGAGTGTACGCTGTGCCGCAAGATGTTCTTCGATCGGCAGATGCTGGAAAATCATACACCCACCTGCAATCGCAAGCCAATCACTGCCACCGGCGCCCATCAGCAGGATCAGCACCAGCAGCAGCAACAACAGCAGCAACAACAGCTGCAGCTGCAACATCATCAGCGACTCATCTTCAAGCACAAAACGGGCGATGATGATGACGAGGAGGAGGACGATGATCAATTGCTGCTAATGGACGACGGCGGTGGCGGCAGCAATGATAGCAATGCTGGCAATGCCATTGCATCAGCAGCAGCAGCAGCGGCGGCAGCAGCAGCAGCGGCAGCAGCAGTCACAATAAATACGAGTACAATGAAGATACGCATTCCGGAGGTGGCATGCACCATTTGCGGTGCCCGTTTCACCGATCAGGAAATGTTTACCAAGCACATACAGAAGCACGAACAGGAACTGTATGTGGACAATCCGTTGGCGGCGATGTTCGATGATGGGCCAGCGGATGCCGGACAATTTCAGGTTGAGCACCAGAACGAGAATGGCGAATATGCGTGTGATTTGTGCACCAAGACGTTCCCGCAGGTGATAGCGCTCAAGGTGCATCGCAAGTGGCATTTCAGAGGTGATAGCAAGCAGGTGAGCTTTTTGGGCTTGTGCAGCGAGGTGAAATCTCTTTTCTGATGAATGATGCTTCCCACTCCCGTGGAATATTACGTTTGTTCTATTGTTGCCTCCGCACCAGTCGCAAAAAAAAAAAATACATATAGTACAAAGACAACAACAATATACAAAAAAAAAAAAAAAAAAAATGAAACGAATTACAACAAATTGTAGAATTTGTTGCATAGCTTGAATGGTTTACTAATTTTTCATTTTGTCTTTCTCCTACTTTCTATAACGAACAAAAAACACCCCCCACACCCATTCCAAAAAACATCATATAGATCCCAATCAACGACGGCGAAGCGACAACGCTGAACAACAACAGCAACAACAGCAGCAGCAGCAACAACAACAACAACAACAACAACAATTCGCTGAGCTCATCATCGATGCTGCATCTACGCGAACTGCATGCGGTTGGCCTGATGCCCAATCAGCAGCAACACCAGAAACAACAACAACAACAGCAACAACAACAGCAGCAGCAGCAGCAACAACAACGGACAAGCAAATCAATGAAACGGAAACGTGAACTGAAATGCGAATATTGCGCCTCCACATTCATTAGCAACAACAACCTGCGACGCCACATGTATGAGCTGCACAAGCACGAGGTCAGCAACCTGCCAGAGCCGCCCGTGATTGAGGTGGATGAGCCGTTGGCGTGTCGCCGTTGCGGCGATCTACAATTTGAGACCAAAGAGCAGTGGATCGAACATAAGCTGGCCGATGCGAGAGTGGTGCGTCCATTCTGTCCATTCCAATGGGGCTGTGATCTGTGCGGCGAGTATTTGTCGCGCAAGGAGAAGCTCATCAATCACATTAACAATCATCTCAAGGAGGATGTGATTGTGCCGGTCGCTACCAAGCCGCCAGCACCGGCAGCAGCCAATAAAACTGTAGCGGCAGCGGCAGCAACAACAACAACAACAACGTCAACAATTGTCGCCGCAGCAACAGTCGCAGCTGCTACATCAGCAGCAGCAGCAGCAGCAGCAGCGACGGCAAAGTCAACGACAACAGCAGCAAAAGAACTTAAGGATAAGCAACAGCAGCAGCAGCAGCAGCAGCAAGAGGAGGACCTACAGCTGGATGATGAGAAGCTAACGAAACAGCAACACCAGCAGCAGGAGGAGGAGGAGGATGATAGTGATATGGATGATGAAAGCGATAGTGGCAATGATGAGGAGGGCAGCACCAGTGCTGGCGATGATGATGATGATGATGACGATGATGATGATGAAGGCGATATCGATGATGATGATGATGATGACGATGACGAAGAAGAAGACAACGGCAATGGCGAAAATCTTGTTGCACAGCAGCGAATGCTGCAACAACAGCCTCAAAATTCAAACACCAACAACAACAACAACAACAGCAGAAGCAGTGCAATTGAAAATGACAATGATCTCATTGAGGAGGTAATCGAGGATGATGGCATTGTTGAGCAGCTGGACGTCGATGATGATGATGAAGATGATGATGACGTCGACGAAGACGACGACGACGATGATGATGATGATGATGATGATGAGGATGGCGGCGAAGACGATGACGATGACGATATCGATGAGGATGAGGACGAGGTTGATGAGCAACATCAGCCGAGACGCCTAAATTTCGACTACTCGCGCACCGACAGCGCCAAGCTCAATGGCAACGGTGGCAAACAGTCTGTGGCAAAATCAAAGACACAGCCACAGTTGCAGCAACAGTTGCAGACACAGTTGCAGACACAGTTGCAGCCACAGCCAATGCTGGTCGTGCATAGTAATAGTAGTCGCCACGTGGATGACGGCGAGGAGGAGGTGGATGATATGAATGATGATGATGATGTTGATGATGATGGTGTTGTGGGTGAGGCGATGACCATTGATGATATTATTGAAGAGGATGATGGTGTGGATGATGACGAGGTGGTTGGTGTCGGTGGTGGTGTTGTTGAGGATAATGATGATGATGAAGAGGATGATGATGATGATGATGATGATGATGATGATGATGTTGAGGAGGACATGGATGAAGATGGTGATGATGATGGCGACGAGGACGATGCCGATGCCGATGCCGATGCCGATGTCAACAACACCAATATCGGCAACGGTGTTGGCCGTGTGGGTCGAGAAGATGCTGATGGTACATCATCATCTGAAAGCGAGTCGACAACAACAACATCGCATTCAACTGGTGAGCGGCGTAATAAAAAATATATAAAAAAAAAAAAAAAAAAAGTAGTTGCATCAGCGGCACATGGTGCTGCCGCTGATCAGTCTAATTCCAGCTATACGTGTGATCTATGTCAACTTTGTTTCGATTCCCAGGAGCTACTGCAGACACATATTAAAAGTCATTTCCTCAATGGGCCATCGGCGGGGAGCAGCAGCAACAGTAACAAGAGCAACGGTGCCAGCAGGAGCACCAATAACAACAGCAACAACAACAACAATAGTAGCAACAGCAATAACAAAATCAATACCAAAAAGTCCGGCTTGGATGCAACGAAGACAACAACAACAACAGTTAAAGCTGCTGCGGCAGCGGACGCTGCAACGGGCTTCAACTGAGCTCGACAAATGTACAAAAAACAAATAAAACAACAAAAAAAAAAAAGCACATCTAAACCACATCCAAAAACCACACACGCACACATTAAATACGCAACACATTCCATCATCAAGAAAACAAACAGCAACAACGACAACAACAACAATCGTCATGCAATCATATTCACATACACACTCACACACCCACGCATATGTATAAAGAAAGTTCTGTGTGTGTGTTTGTCTTGTGCCACGCATAAATAACTTTTTTCTTGCTACTAAATTGTAGTTGCAGCAAATGCTGTAAAAAAAAAACAAAAAACACGCATATTATGTGAATCCTGTATGTGCGTGTGCGTTAAGCCAACATATTTGATATGGTACATAATACATAAATACATCGATCATACATTATGCATACAAATATGCGTGCATATATACATATGTGTACATTTCTTCATTTTATTTTTATTTTTTTTGGTTTTCTTACATGTTAAATTAGTTGGTATCACAGACAACAGCAGACAGACAAAAGTGTCTCCAGTTTTAAGTTTTAGTTAGTTAGGCTATACACATATACCTACATACATACAAACATAAATATCTATATAAATGCCTATGTACGTACATACATCAGCATGTAGAATGAATGCAAACAAAATTATTTAAGAGGAGCTTTACGTGAAATTAGAATTGTCTGGCGAAGACGACGCACCAAAGCAACAAAAAACCTTAGTAGAAGTGAGAGACGGGAATGAATAAAATTAATGTGAGAGGACAAACACACACACACACACACACACACTTGATTGATTTAGTTTGTTAATTTAACATTAATTATATTTTGTGTTTTAATTTGTTGTTTTTAATATCTGTTCTTTACCACCTGCCGCCGGGCTTAAAAAAACGATAACAATTTTTTTTCTTTTCAATTTTTGTGTATATATATATCATTGATTTTATAAGTGCGTTTTCTAAATTTGAAGTTATCGCAAATCATTTCCAAGTTAACAACATTAATTAAAAGTCTTTTGCCTACAGTAAAACGTTTTTTTTTTTCCTTTCTTTTTAAATATATATTGTTTGCGTTTTATCCTTTTGGCTAACTCTTTCGACTCGCATAGTTTTAGTTTTATCAAACATGGTTTTTCACAAATTTAAACTAATATTTACGTATTTCATTTCGTATACACATACATACACCAAAAACGTATTGGCATAAATAAATTTTAAAGTCGAACTCAATGAAAATGAGTTGCCAACTGAAATATTTCAGTTTTAGTTGAGAGAGAATTTTGAATAATTTATTTATTTTATTTTTTTTTAATTTTAAATTTTCTTGATACAGCTTTTGTATTTTTAAAGTTCGCCAATGCGTTTTATTGGACTATGGGCACACATAATACATAAAGCAATTGTGTACTATGAACTGAGAGAAAGGAAAAACAAACGAAGAAAGCAATTATAAGGCATTTCTATCAAATGTTAATTTTAGCCATACACACGCAGCATTAGCACTTTGCCCTATTTATACATTTAGTATGTAATATGTATATTAATTATTTATATTTAATTACGCATTTCATAAATAATTCGTTTCATGCTACATTTATTATTCAAACCAATCATATTCGTATGTAGTGTGTGAATACACACACACACACACACACATACACGTACACATATATAAACAAAAAAAAAAAAATGGAAATAAAACAAAATAAATAGTGCATACTGCAAATGTTAATTACGCTTACGAATTAATTATTGCGATTGCAAACATACCTTTTACTTGTAAAATTATTTTAAGGTTTGTGTATGTAATTGGAAACTAGTTTAAAACAAATAAAAAAGAAGCATTAATGCAGCAAATGCATATGAATTGAATACCTTAATCGTTTCGCATTTTATTTATTTAACATTTGAAAAGTTTTGAAGCGCGCCGAAGTTGCGATAACACTTGCAGTGCGCATATAATACAATCGATACATATCGATTGCCCAGCACTGCTGTGGGAATGTAAGTTGTGCTTAGTTCCCCCCGCCCCTCCCTCCACAACCATTTTGATTGCAAAAAATAAACGAATTGGTTGTCTGTGTGTGCAGCTCTATTCATATTTGCACAGTTTATTAGTAAAATATCAATGCACATTTATAATCATTTTTTTTTCTGTTTAGCGCCAGTCTAATACGGTTGCTATATTAAACTGAGTTGTTTTTGGCAGGCGGAGGCGTGGCTCAGGCACACAAGTCTAACTTTTGATTATTGAACTCTGGTATTTGGTCTGTGTTTTTGATTATGAGGTGTGCCTTATAAAACGATTCAAACGTTACAATAACAAACATCACATATATAATTGGGTGCCAGAACATAGCAATGAAAATAAAATAAAGCAATAATTACAAAATGGGATAATAAATGGAGAACAATGAACAGCCTATCGTACAATGATATCAAAGCTATTAGAAATTAATTCTGTATTCTAATACAAGGCGTTGCATAAATACATACATATTATAATTTACGCCTAAAAAAGATATTACAACTAATTAATGGTGCAAGTTCGATTCGCAGATAGAACTTTTCCACAAAAACAAAAAAAATAGGAATCAATTTAATTCCATTTCCTCTAGGAGTACTGTGTGTGTGGATTAACGCTTATCATCTCCATGTTGCTGCTGTTTGTTCCAGAAATATACGGATATAAAGAGAGAGAGATAGAGAGAGAAAGACAGTGTGTGTGAGAGAGAGATAGTGTGTGTGTGTGAGAGAGACGAAGTATAATTCATTAGTTATATTTGAGAATGAACAAGTTTTTTGTAATCATAGGTGGCGCTGATATGATTATTATTATCGCGCACCAAGTGATTGCTAAACCGGACAACGATAACGATAATGAGATGATGCTCATGTGGGTATGGGGACCAGAGCGCCAACCTACCTACGACTGCAGCGCAGATGTATGAAGAGCAGCGCCAGTCCAAGCGTAACACAAATGCCACCCACAACAATATAGGCAATGCCCAGGAAGGGATTCTTTCCGCCCAGCACTGATGTGGTCGATAGAATCATGCGTTTGGTGCCATCAAACGAGACCACAGGATACTCTAAAAACAATAACATAAATGTATACATATTGTACCTAAGCATATATATCTACACATGGTAGATATATGTATATTACAAACAATACTCACTGTACTCTACATTCAACGTGTATTCACCGGCCTTGAGGCCACGTGAAAAGCTATTATTTTTCTGGTCCAAGCGGCGGTATAGCTTCCGAAAACTGGGCAGGGCAGCGGTGCGCATCCAAACGATTAGATCCTCGTTCTGGAAGCCATTGTTTTCTTCATTCGTTGGATCCAATTCACTTAGGTTTTTCTGCCAGAAAATTGGCTTCTCAAATGCGGCTAGCGCTTCTCTTAAGTTGCCTTCAGGATTACGGAACTTGACGCGCTTATCCGATGGCCATGCAATGCCCGTATTTAATAATTTAATTTCCGAGCTGCCTTGGCTCAGTGTGAGTGTGTCTGCAAATATAAGTACACAAATATAAATAACAAATAATGTGGTTTATACGTATCAACTACTACCATTGAAAAGGGAATTGGCAATGGCGCCGCATGGCGCTATGGGTTTGTCATTGTCCGCGTAGGCAAATGGGGTGCAATCCGAGCTGGGCGTTAGCGACAGGTGGCCCAACAGCTGCTCATCGTCCCGCGATTTTACATAGCGTCGATGGTTCTGATAGTAATTGGTCAGGCCATAGTACATGTAAACATCGCCCTGAGCAAAAACAAACAAATTGTGTGTTATTCTTGTGCATGAATTATGGCAAACACTTGGATACTTGCATTAAAGTCTTCAGTTAGATTAAAGTTAATCTTGCACAAACATTGTCCGCCCGTTGTGGCTTCCAAAAATTCGGCACAAGTCTTATTATTGCCCACTTGCATGCACTTGGTGTAGTCGATGATGAGCTCATTGGATGAATTGGAGAAGTGCAGCAGCACAACCCCAATGGGAATGAAGAGCACACCGATCACAAAGAACGTGGGCAGAACTGTTCTTGCAGTCAGTACGGGCTGCCAGGCGGGAAGGCGTTGTTGCTTGAACGCTGAATCTGTTCAAAACAAACAAAAGGGCATAAATAACCAATGTTGTATTGTGTTTTCAAAAAAGTGATTCATGGCTTTAGCTGTAGCTGCGTGTGAAAGGCTCTCCGCCTTAAAATATCGATCACATTTGTACACATTGCTTGTTGACAATTCCGTCATCATTTCAAGTAAAAAACACTTTTTTTCTGTCGTATGTGTGTGTTGTGTGTCTGTGTAATTAAATAGTTTTAGTTAAATCCATAAATAGCATTTATACAGAGGTAAATATGTTGTTATATGGCACACATAACATATATTGGGGGCATATTAGAACAATGAATTTACTACAAGATTATCTGAAATCTTTCAGCTTTTAAACGTTAGCTTTAAAAGATATTAGTGTTAGTCACTCTTTCATTTGTTATCACTAACACACACGCACACTCACATATCTCTTGAGCAGGGCCGAATTGAATCTACAACTTGTTACTTGAGTGTGGGTGTTCGTCATATATGTTAAATGCACACAATTTTCACCTGAAGGTCGTTTCGACTTTGGGGCAGCGTTTTCCTCGTTTCCCACATTCTGCGTCGACATGGCGCTTTCAGTTTAAAACAGTACAGCTGACCACCGATGCGTCAAATGCTAAGGATTACGGGACTATAACTAGACCACTCGTCGCAATTTTAAATCACCAACTACGTAAATAATACAAGAAATTTCGCGTCCCAGAGCTGTTTATCGATATGTGTATATCGATAAAAAAAAAAAAAGGTTTTTAATAAATAAATACTAACATGGCTACATATATAAATATTAGCACTGGCCTATTATCGAATATAAATTTAATACTTTTCGGGGAAAAAACGTTATAAAAAAAACTTAATAAAAAGCAGCGGCAAATTGCTTATTTACATAATGCGTATTACCAAGTCAAAATATTTCATACAAATTGTATTAGGCGATACATTGGCTTATGGTTAACTTGATAAAGTTGACTCAGAAAACATGTTTACTACGTTTTGGCTATATATTTTGTTATATTTATTTGTATTTGATTTAAGATTAACATTTAATATAGCATCCCATTTTGGCTAATTAATCAGTATACCTGTCCCTGCGCTGGAAAAAAATAGAACAGAAAATCATCGCAAACGTTAGCATATCGCTGCACATATCTAGCGGCAGCGTTCCGTCAAAACAACAAAGCATAGTACAAAAAAAAACGAAAGAACGCAAAAGAAACGTGAAAAGCAGAAACCGACGACGAACTACAAAATTCAAACGCATTTATTAAGTTGCGGTGTATTGGAAACGTGTGTTTTTGCGACAGCCGCAAAATAAGCTGCGCTCTTTTTGCTCGGGGAACCCAAATACTGTGCTCACAACTCAAAATTCAATTCAAATTTATTGTACCCTCGGCAAGGGTTCGAAAAAAAAAAATAAAGAAAGAAAAACACTGTAATTGATAAATAGCTGAGAGAGAAACGCCGCCGCCGACGCCGCCAAAGCTGCCGCTACTGCCACCGCGATGAAAATCACCGTGACGACCACCGATGATAAAATTTTTTTTATAGATGTCGCCGAAGATTTGGAGTTAGAAGTGCTAAAGGCACTCTGTGCCACCGAAATTGGTTCCGAGGTCAGCCAAATAATGGTGCTTTTCAATGGGCGCGAGCTGACCAACAACAAGCAGACGCTGAAGGAGTTCGGTGTGCGTGACGGCGACTGCATTGTACTGGAGCGTCGACGTTTAACCTCCAGTCGTACAGGTGAGAGACACGCACACCCCCTACTTCTACCGCCCGCCCGCCGATCATTCGCATTGGTTTTGCAAGATGCGCGCGTCGTGCTAAACGCTAAGTGGGTCATTGCACCCGATCTAGGCCGCTGCTCCTGTGTCCAGCAGTGTGCATGTGCATGTGTGCGTGGTATATGGAATTTGCATATTAAAAATAAGAATGTGTTCTTTCTTTAAACATTACTCAGTCTTAGTGTATACTATAAATGTATTGAGTTTTTTTTTCCACATTCCAACAGAAAAAAGTAAATGGAAGCACACACGTACACAGCCATACACAATTGCATACACACATACAGGCATGTGCATATGCAATGATCTGATTTTGATAATTCGGCTGTTATCGATATACGCATAGCATAGAGGTAATCGAATCCATGCACACAGCTGCACATGATTGAGGTGATGAACCCATGCGCGATTGGCCTAGAGACTAACATATAAAAAATACATATATACATTGTACATTGCACACTGGGTCAGACTCAGAAAAACAGCCATTCTTTTGTAGACTCTTGTGGAGGGTATTATAATTTGGGCGTACAGCTTGAATCGGAAGGGAACCTCTTCCTACTCCATGGAGTATCCATGTTGATCTTGAACAGTATCATTTGCCGCGTCGTCTGTTCATCTGTGCTTGGGGCAAATCGGAGCACAATATCATCAGATTAACTAACTCCGGTTGGTTACTACACATAATCTATGACAGGCTTGTCAATGATTGTCATTTGTGGTCAAAAACTTGAAAATGTCAAGAGACGCGAGTTGACGACAATTTCTTAAATCACCATATTTATGAGTTGCTTCTTAATTATTCGAATTTATGAAATGATTATGGGGCCCAGTGTGCATTGTCCGGATTGTTCATTGTTTTCATATATGCATATATATATATATTCATTTGATTTTTTGAGCGTAGGCGCACGCAAATTGCAATCGCTTTTAATTTCCAGTCGCTTTCTGCGTTATTATAATATAATTTTTCTTTGTACCACGTATCTGAAGTGGGTGTCATACATACATACAAACATGAATGCGCATTTTTTACGTTTTTTTCTTTCTTTTTTGTAGATAGATTAAATAAAATTATCATCTATAACGAAATTTATACTCGATATAAATAAATCTTTAATTACAAATATAATTCATGTTAAAAAATAGTATCTAAATGTATTTAACAAAATGTTATTTAAAATACATAATGTTAATTAACTGTTAATTGAATGCATTTTAGGTGGCAACAATCCATCGATTAGTCATCTGGACTTTAGCAGCATCGCTGTGCCCGGTGCGAGTACATCGGGCGGTAGTCCGTCAGCACAACAAAACACTAGCGCTGGTAGTGGCAGTGGTACGCCTGGTTCGGTTAATATGCAGCAGCAGTTGCAGCAGTTTTTGGAACAGCTGCAGCAACCGCTCGCCGACATACCCATGACAGATGAGTTCAATGTTAACTTGGACGATGATCCGGCGCTGGTGCGTCAAATGTTCTTGTCCAGCCCGGAGACGTTGGCACTGCTACGACAAAACAATACCCGACTAGCCGAAGCCCTCGACTCGGGCGATACGGAGTTATTTACGAGGGTGCTGCGCGAGGAAATTGGTGAACGGAAGCGTCGCAACGAGCAGCATCAGCGTATGCTCAATGCGGATCCGTTCGATGAAGCCACACAGCGACTAATTGCCGAGCAGATCCGGGAGAAGAACGTTCAGGACAATATGGCAGCGGCCATTGAATACAATCCTGAAATCTTTGGCACGGTCACAATGCTGTAAGTATTTGATAATAATAAATACTGTAAATAAATGTCACATTCAGTAAATTCTTTGATACCATAAGTAATCCCAGCTGATAATAAGTAGCAAGGAACAGGTTGGATCTAGCCAAGAAATACTGTCTAAGTTTATCTTTCAAATTGCGCTAGATATAGGATTTTGAGAATTTTCTCTCTTCAATTACGGAAGATATGGGCTTTCGGCAAGTTAAAAAATGTCAGACTTTTCAAGGGTGTTACTAGCAATATACCATTCAAATTTGGTGACTAGTTTTCAAATGGTTTTATCGATATACACTTTAGGTGTATCGGTTTTGGGAGGAATTTCCTATCGATTTCTTCTTGATGACTAGCTTTCAAATTTCAAATTTCTATGGCCGAAGTTCCTGGGGGCGGCGGGTGTGAGCATGTTCTGGAAATGTATAAGCTGATCTTTGAAGGAGGTTACCAGCAAGTTACCTTCCAAGTTTGGTGACGCAATCTTTAAAATTGTGGAAAATATGCGGGTTTATCGATTTACACTTTCCGAAATATCGGCTATGGCAATTATGGGTTATGGGTGCAAGTGTAGGCGTGGGCATTTGGAAATTGGAATTTGGATATATCGGTTCTTAAAGGCGGCTACCCGTAATTCACGTACCAAATCTGACGACTATGACTCAAAAACTGCGGAAGAACGAACTGCCACCTGAGTGCGGCGGATAGGCCGATCTTTGTCAACAAGTTATCAACCAAATTTGGTGACTGTATGCTTAAAATTGTGGGAGATGCGTGGCTTGATCGGTTTGCATTTATCAATTTTCTAGCCCTCTAGTGGACGTAGCACGGACGGACGGACGGACGGACGGACGGACAGCATGACGGACATTGCACAAAACTAATATACTATATATACCATCGGTATGAAAGTATAAATATGAATTGATCACAATTTGGATGCCACTAATACAGCTACATCAACTGCAAGGTGAATGGGACACCTGTGAAGGCGTTCGTTGACTCTGGTGCACAGACGACAATCATGAGCAAGGAGTGTGCGGAACGATGCAACGTGAATCGACTTCTCGACACGCGCTGGAATGGCGTTGCCAAGGGTGTTGGCACACAGCCAATTCTTGGTCGCGTTCACATGGTCCAGCTGCAGATTGATAATGATTATTTGACGTCCAGTTTTACGGTGTTGGGCCAGCAGCCCATGGACATGCTATTGGGCCTGGATATGCTCAAGCGGCATCAGGTGAGTAACAAATAATAATAGTGAAATACTCCTTGCCTCAAGGCGCATAATGTTCCATGGAGATCGGCTAGGAATGAAGTGCATAGTTACACAACTTGATAGAAAAATAGATGACAATAATTAGTGCATTTGTTTTTAATATTTTGTCCAATATAAATATATTAGTAGGTCTAGTTGCGTGTTGCATCAAATTAAGAATACATTTATTTATCGATTCGATTGATTCTGTTAGCAAAAGGCTAACATTAAAGGACATTAGGACATCACTACAGTTCCCGTTGTGAGGAGAGAAGAATTGTGCATAGGCTCCAAGATCAAGGAACAAATATCGAAATGCCTAGCTACATCATTGGACAATCTCAGAACATCTTTACGAATGGACAAACCAATAAAACTTCATCAGAATCAATAGCTGCAGCAGAATATTCAGTAAAGTTGCTTTGGTTAGAAACATCAATTTCGCATTGTTTAAATGTTAAAAGCAACAATTTTAACCAAAATGTAAAGAATTTCAAATGAAATTAAAAAAAAAAAAAGGAGACATGCCTTCATTTAGCAAGTTATTGTCCTTATATCCATTTTATTGTCCAGTTGTGAAGATCCTATGAATCTGATCTAGATATAATCTTGTAGCTATATAATTTACAATTGTCATACATAAATATCGTTTTGATTGCAGTGCCTTATTGACTTGCAACGAAATCTGTTGATCATTGGCACCACAGGCACCTCGACGCCATTTTTACCAGAAAGCGAGCTGCCGCCATGCGCCCGCCTCACCCGTAATCCGGAGGAAAACGAACGCCAGGCAATTGCCCAGGCAATTGAGCAGAGCAAACGGGAAGGCGGTGGAGCCACCAACACCACTACCACCACCGCTGGAATCGGCAGCACCAGTAATGTTGGCTTTAATGTAAACAATATGAACGCTATACAGCCGCTGGATCGTTTCACGGAACAGGATGTGAATGACCTGATGGAATTGGGTTATCCGCGCAGCGATGTGCTCACTGTACTGAGACTGTGCAATGGCAACAAGGCGATCGCCAGCTCAATGCTATGTAGCAACCGCAATACAGCCGCTGGGAGCGGAGGGCTCAGCTGAACGCTGGAACGCTCCATGCTGCTGCTACTACTGCTGCTTCGTCACTGCTCTGGGATCAATCAAATCAACCATAATTTTGCAATAATAATAGAAGACAACACCACCACCACAACGATGTCAGTATCAATATCAAGACAATTTGCGAAATATGCTCTACTTTAACAAAATTTACTGTATTTGTTTAGACAAATTTTAAATACAATATTTTGTTTTCCTATTGCATACATGCCAATGTGCAATAATTAATTGATCGATTGATCTGATCGTCGCAAATTATCAGCTTTAAACTCACCTCAATCCCTTAATATTTGTTTGTGTTGTTTTGATTTAACACTAAATTAATTAATTTGAAACTCGATGTCGATCTGTATAAAACAATGCCACTGGATTGAAAAATAGCCGCAGCAACGAAAAACCGAATTGGGGAAACTTTATACACACGCAGCAAATATTTATACACTAACTAATTATACACATTATATACACACATCTAGATATATATATATATACATATATTTATATATATATATATAAATGTATATTCATTTATACAATTTGAGCTAGTATTAAGACTTAACACTATGTAATTAAGTACGAAGTGAAATGGTTACATAAAACGAGTATTGTTTTTGGATTGGAATTAAATGAAAAGCTATTCAAATAATTCGGAAAATATCAACTTTCCGGCTATGCAGTCCCATTTCATTACACATATATGTCTTACGATCTTGCTCAACTGGCAAATATAGCAGAAATAAGCAGTTTTTTGGCAGATCATACCGCGAAAATCCCATTCAAGAATAAGGTACCTTTAAGGCCGCCTTTGATTTTGTTGTGGTTGTTGGACAATTTCCTTTTTAATTTTATTAAATATGTATTATTAAATTATTCTTCAATGACATCGATTTACAGTTTCTGCCGCCAATGATTGATCTTTAAATTGATTTACCCAGTCACTGGCAAGAAAAAGTAATGAATGAATGCACTTGCCTTAAGATTTTTCCTCTGTTCTATTGTTTTTTTTTCTTTCTTTCGATGCACACATACACACACACATGCACGCACACTCCTGCACCGTGCGCGTATACAATATATGAATATATATACATATATATTTTTATACACATATACATGTATAATGTACATTTTGATTGCTAGATGTTGTTGTTGTTGTAGGCTGAGTCTGAACTGATGTTGCTTCTACTCTTCGTCATCGTCTTCGTCGTCGTCATCTTCATTGGGACGCGAGGCGTTTTTGTGATTGAACTCCTTCTCGGGATCAAACTGCATACCCTCCTGATCGGCGGTATCCTCCTCATCATCATCGCCAGCGACTTGAGCATTCTCCGCTTCGGCGCGCTCCAGGCGGCGTGCCAAATCGGCCTCATCGATGGCCGTAACCAGTTTGGGTGCCATTATTACTTTGAATTCGCCCTCGAACTCGATAATCTTGGCGCGTATACTCTCAATGGCCACCTCTAGTGCCTTGAGACCATCTGTCTTCTTTGTGGTGGACGTGGTCATCACATATCTGTATGCACATATATATATCTATATCTATCTATATGTTATTAAATTTGAATTGAACTTACAGTGGCGGCGCTATCAGATTGATGCGTATGGGCAGTTCCTCGGTGCTCAGCTCGAGTCCTTTGCTGAGCGATGCTTTGACGGCATCGATGCCCTCGTAGCCATAGCACGAGCACTCGATATCGGCGCGTATTTTCACCGTGGGCGAGACCAGTTTGCGTTTGATATTGTTTAGCAGCACTTCCTTTGTCTTCGTATCCAGGTTGCATTCATCGAACACTGACGGTTCTGTCACCGATTGCTTAAAGATGTCGTACGCAACCGTTTTGCTATTGTATTTCTTTTCGAAATACCAGGCGGTCTTCTGATAGAGCTCCTCCAGCTTCTCGCTGCTGTCGTACTCCAAAATGTCGGCAACATGCCGCAACAATGAGTTGATTGCCTTCGCCTTAGCAAATCGCTCCGTGCATTTCTCGACATCCTCGGGCGAAACGCGACGTTTGGATAGATCAATATAGCCCTTCTCCTTATCGACACGGATGACAACAACCGGTTCCGTTTTGCCCACACGTATCAATTTGTTAATGGAGCGAATGCGACGACGCGACAACTCCGACAGTAAAATCATGCCCTCAATGTTGTTGTACTCAAGCAAATGGACGTATGCGCCCATTTCAGCAATTGAGAGCACGTTCACCATGACGACATCTTCAATTTCCGGATATTTCTCGTTGTAAAATCTCGAGGTTAGTGCCATTTTGCTTGTGCACTTTTATTTTGGAAATAATGCTTGTGGCAAAATGCTGACTGAGAAGAAATTGCAGCAAAAAAACGTGTACAACTCTGCAGAAACAAGGTGTAAGAAGAAGCTAGCTAGCGGCAAACAGAGTTGGTCAACGATGCATTGAATGAGTGTCTCGGGCGGCGAATTCGCATTGATATATCGATAGGCAATGTGCAGTCAGCTTTTTAGCAAAAGTAACGCAGCAAATAAAATGATTTCCGTTCATTGCTTAAATCGAATCAAATAAGTGATATCATATTGCATAATTTGTAACATTTAAATACGTTTTTAATGCAAACAATCGATAGGACTTTGATGTCTTCATTCTGCAGCATTAGTGTTGATAAATGCCAAGTGCACATTCGGCGAATTTGTATGTGTTGCCCATGGAGGCATCTAGGTTTTATTGTTGGCTAAAAAATTTATCTTTAATTTCGACATATGCGGATATATCTATGCAATATAAATAAATTTTTATTTTGATAGTCTTTTAGTATTTAGTAAATGACAATTTCAATATATGAGTGTACTCCCTTGAGCCGCCAATATTTGGTGTGTACACACTGGATCGCGTGCACACGGCGACAAACTTGGTAGTCAGTCTGTGGATTGCAGCGAATTCGCTCATTTGAAAAAATTAAAACATGGCTGGAAGAGGTGGTTATGAACACGCTAGGTAAATATTATTAAATAATTTAATAACTGTGCGGGTCAGCTCGACGAAAAAGTGTGAAAACGATGGAAGTGCAATCGCAGCATGTGCCCCACAACAACTTTAAATGTGCTCCAATGTAGAATAATGCACGCGGTTTAAGCAAAAGTCAACCAACACGCACACACAAACACACACACGCACACGCACACGCGGAACACAAACACACAAAACCCTAAAAATGTACATGCATGCATACGTGCTTCTGACTGTGAGTGTGTGTGTTTGCAAGTGTGAGTGTTTTTTTTCTCCTATATTTCTTTTTCTTTGCTATTTTTTTTTCGGCCAATTTGCTGCGCTGTCGCCGACTACGTTGCTGGCGACGCTGACGTCGGCGGTATGCGATTTGCCTTTGGCGCGTCATTAACTATGAAAACAGCGCCAGCGCTGCTAATGGGCGGCTCGACGCGGAGTTCTGCACACAGCTCCTTTTTTTTTGGTGCTATTTTATATTTATTTATTTTTTTGCCGCAAATATTTAAAAGCGCGCGCTTTTTGTTTTTGTTTTTATTACAACTGTTGTCTGCTTAAGACGCCGCTCCGCTTTTGTTATTGTTGATGTGTGCTTGTTATTTGAGCGCCAACTGTTTTTGGTTTATTGTGTTTTTTTAATATTTTTTTTGCGTCGAGTGCGTTTGGCTGCGGTTCGGAGACACGTGCGTTTAAATCGTAGCCGGTCCGGCGCATGCTGCATTGTTGTTTGTATTTTGACCACTAATTTAAATATTTTCGTATATTTTGATTTATTTTAGAGGTGGATTTGGAGGCGAACGGCATGTGAAGCAAATGCCGACGGAACCGCCATTTATTGCGTACGTGGGCAACTTGCCGCAGGGTCTCGTCCAGGGCGATGTTATGAAAATATTTAACGATTTCGAGGTGAAGAATGTGCGCCTTGTCAAGGATCGAGACACGGATATGTTTAAGGGCTTCTGTTACGTGGAGTTCGAGACGCTCGACAATTTGGAGCGTGCACTTGAGTGCGATGGTCGCATTAAACTTGATGATCTTTCGGCCCCGCTGCGCATAGATATTGCTGATCGTAGGAAAAATGAACGGTAAATATAACTCTCTCTGTATCTCCCTCTCTCTGTAATTGTTTATGTGTGCCTTTTTTTTTTAGCCCTGGCGGCGGCGGCATAGGCGGCGGTGGCGGCAATGGCGGCGGCATGACACGAGATGGCAACCGCGATGGGTTCCAGAAGCGTGGACTACCCCGTCAGGGCGGCACCAGTCAATCGTATAGCCGAGGCGGTCCCGGCACCGGCGGCGGTCGCGAGGCCGGCGGCGGCTCTGGTAATCGCGGCGATAGTAGAGGTTCGTACAATGATAATTATGGTGGTCACAGTGATAGAAGTCGTGGCGTCGCCATCTCCGGCATGAATAGAGGATACAATGGTAAAGCATTTTTATCTGCTACGCAAGTGCAACAACCTCTTACTACAAAACTTCAGCAACACGTAGTAGATGCATCTTTGTAGTTCGTGCCCCAAAAAATTTGTATCAAAAAAGAAAATCAAAAAAAATAAAGCCAACAAAATTTTAGTTGATTGCAAATTCGTCAAATTCGCATGGACAAAATAATAAAATAAAAAAGTAAACATAAAAAGAACAAATATTTCGCGTGGTCTTAAAGTGGACAGCATCTGCCACATCTTTGATTAATATTAAGACGCCTTTCGAACTTCATTTGCCACACTTATTTTTTCTGATTCACTTCAGTTTCATTTTGAAATTTTCCTATAATCTTGTTAATTTTTGCTTTAACTCGTAACTCTTCAGCTTAAAATCTTGCATTTAATTCGAATTTCTGTTGTATTCTAATTTGGAAGCATTTTCGAGCAAATCACTTTTGATAATCCCACCGAATTTTTATCATCATTAAACATTTTAAATATAACATTTTACAATCAAACAGATCATTTGCGAACTACGATTACCGTTAATATCTTCGAATGTAGACTGTATTTCTCTTTCTTTTAATATAATTATTATTGTTAATATTACTTTTCGTATATTTGTTTTGTTCTTGGCCAAATTTGGGTTTGTTTTCTTTTGTTTCTTTCACGCCGGAGCGGTTTATTTTATTCTCATATATTATTGTACGATATTTATCTAAATATGCACCACTTCTACATATATATAAGTAGTGATCTAGATATTTAAATATTTAGTTGTCCTTAAATGCATTTTGTAGCACGCTTCACTGGCCCGCATGATGCCCCATTCAAAAGTTTAAACTATGCCGTACAAAAGTCCTTTGCCACATATAATGCCTATTAATAAATAAATATATAATAATATATATATATATATATAGACCTATATATATATAATAAAATATATACATACGTACATATGTATGTATATATAGTTATTGCATATGTATACACATAGTTATACATGATATATGTATGATTCACAATATGGATATTTTTGCAGATCGCCCGGCAAATCGCGGCCGTTACGGCAATTTCAATAATGACGAGCGATTCGAACGCAATCAGGATCGTGATCGTGGTCAGCGCGAGGGCAGCTATGGCAATCAGTCGCGCGACGGCGATCGCTACAACAACTTCAGCCGGCATCGGGACCGCGAGCGTACCCACTACAATCCCAACCAGCAGCACTCGCAGCAGCCGGAACGACCCAGCGGCGGCGGCGGCGTTGCAATGGGTGCCATTGGTAACAAACAATTCAATACTTATCCAAAATTCCATCCATGCATCCATCTAACCAACCATCCATCCATCCATCCATCTGCCGTTGGGTAAAGCTAAAGCTAATCATTTTATATCGATACGGTTGTTTGCAGATGATACAGAGCGGCCACGACTGCAGCTTAAGCCACGGACCATTGCGGCGCCAATCAATGCGGTGGCTGAAACCAAACAATCGGCCTCCATTTTTGGCAATGCCAAGCCGCGTGAGGAGAAGCTCAAGGACCTACAACAGGATATCGATCACAATGGCGATAATTAGGCCGTATTTTGGTCTTTCATATGCCCAAACGATATTTAAAACTAAACAAAACTTAACAAAAAAAAAAAAGAAGAAAAAAACGAAAACAACAACATATAAAAAACAATCGTGAAAAGAGAAGAGAGAACAGTTAATGCAAATTTAAATGATAGGGGCATATATCATTTGTGTGTGACAGAATAAAAGAGAGAAAGAAACAGAAACAGAAAAAAGAGAGAGAGAGGGATAGAGAGAGAGAGAGAGAGAGAGAGAGGGAGAGAGAGCGGCATGCATATACATACATATATGAGAAGAAGATGGAGGAGGAGAAGAAGGAGATGGAGGAGAAGGAGGTGGAGGAGAAGACGGCAAAAACAAGAAGAAAATGCAAAACATAATTAATAACACCTACGCTATATATATATATTTACATATATATTATATATAAAGTTATGTACTATGCATACATAATAATACATATATACAGCACGTGGCTGTCAGCCGAATCAACAAAGCATAATAACAAAAAAAACCCAAACAAAAAAGAACAACAAACTACATGCAACAAGCAACAAGCAACAAGCAACAACAACACCAATCGGCAAATAAATAAAAAATTAGGAAATGTTTTTATATTCCCCATGAATAATGTTGCGATAAAGAGCATAAATAGTAACAACAGCAAAAACAACACCAACAACAACAACCACAACAACACCAACAGCAAAAGCATAAACAACAACAACAATGGAAAGTCTTTAAATGTTAGTCTGTAAGTAGCGGTTACGCTAAAGCCGTGCATATAGCTATGCTATATACGTATAGACCATATATGTATGTGCGCGCTGCTATTTGTTAGTTAAGTAATGCATATACAAACCAACAAAAACGTTCTACCATTTAAGTAAAAACAAAACAAACAAAAAACAAAGAAAAAACTAAGAAAAAAACGACAAAACAAAAAACAAACTAAAATTTGACAAGCGTTCAGCGTTAGCAGGCATGCAGTTTATACAGTTTATATAGCAAAAATACAAGAAAAAAATTAAAAAAGCGAAAAATCCTAAACAAAAAATAAAAAAAAAAATACAAAAAAAAAACGCATTGAAAATATAAAACACCAACTACGTACGTATTATACAAAAAAAGGAACTATAACAAAGCAAACAACAAATTTATATATATTTATATATATATATAAAGAATGTAATCCGAGCGAAAGTCTTCGTCGAGAATCAAATCTGACCACAGTTCTTCAATTCTTTTCTTTCTCTCTTTTGAATGTACAATTTTTAAAAAACTTTTTTTTTCGAAATTAAACTTTTTGTTGATCTACTTTCGTAATACTCTTGTTGTCGGCATAAATTGGCAAACTGGATCAGTTTTCACATAGCTTGAGAGACAAAGGAGAGGGACCCGGCGGCAGCGGCATTGATATACTACTAAATGTTTTTTTTCTTGTCCATGTGAACAATTGAAATACGTGGGGCAAGCATGTTAGTTAAGCGAGATAAATAAATTAGTTATATATTTTTATTTTTATAACCACTACCCATTAAAAATTTGTTTAAAAATTGTACAATGAAGTTGGGCAAGTGTATGTTATGTAACACAGACTAAAGGAAACATTTCCAATCCAATTAAGTAACCGATTCAATATTGATTTGTCCGTCTGTCTGTCATCGCTCCGTCCGTCCGTCTGTGCTGGAGACATCGAAAATTACTGATGTGTAAGTGCTTAATTGGGTACGTGGTATCTCCTAGTCGAGCTCTTTTGTCAAGAGCATTTCCTTTAGCTATGGTCACTTGACTGGCGACTAGCGACAATGGCGAAAGGCTGTTTTCCAGTACGTTCATCGATTAAATGATTTCTTTTGTTTCTCTTTATTTGTATTCTTTTTTTTAATTTTTTTTATTTTTGCAAATTTTTTATTCAGGCGCCTGAGTTGTGGAAATTGATTTAAGAATAAAGGCTAAATCATTGTAATAAGACCATTTTGCAAGCGTTTCGTTCTTTTTATATTGAAAATTGCGTTTCTTCTCAATGCTGCCAATATTTTTGAATCGTTTTTCAAATTATTTACCTTCGAATTTCTCTTTGTTTGGATCATACACTTACGTACACACCTGAACCTTTCCCACAGACATACACACGCACAGAAACATATGTATAGACTGAGGTAATAATCTGTCGTGTTGTATTCTCCGACATTTTGAACACATTCATATGCACTTTTTTTTATTTCAGATAAATACATACATAGTACATTAATGTTTTGGTTTACCGGTTGGGAGAACGACTTTGTCGCACAATTTATTTTTGCCTATCTTTCAAACTAAGTGCAAAAAAATTAAATAAATAAAAAAAAAACTTGAAGAAAATACTCTGAAAGTCGTGCGATAAAACTGTTACGTGTTTTGGAGTATCGCCGCTGTTTTCTGCGGCCTATATTAAAAACATTTTAAACGTAATTGTAAATTCTTTTTTTATTTATCTTTTTTTTTTTTGTATTAATTTTGTACCATAGAACATAATGAAATAAATTTAGCAAAGACAAAAAATTGAAAGAGAAATGGGGAAAACCTTAACAAAAAAATATTCAAAATGGCGATAACGAAACCGAGCACGCAAAACGCAAGAGAAATACATATATACATAAAAAAATTCACGTTTTTTTTTTATAATTTTAGCTCTAATATTAAACAATGTCAAAGATTTACCTACTATAATGCGTAGACAAGCAAGTAGCAGCGGGCAAGTAAGCATGAAGATGATATGTGGAACACAAAAAAAAAAAACAAAAGCATAAAGTAAATAAATAATAATAATAAAATAATTAAAAGTAATATATGTATTTAATTAACATTTAAAGTCCCATCCAGAGCGCATGCAACATAAAGTTTAAATTTATTGAAATTAACAAGAAAGTATACCTATCCGAAGTACTGCTATGTATGTAATTAAGAACTTTGATATGCATTTTTAATGACGCCCAGTATAAACAATTTGTGGAACATTTATGCAAAGCGGAAAAAAGCTAAATTGAAAACATAAAAATAAACAAAAAATACAAGAATTTATACAAAGCAAGGTAGCTGTTAACTTACATACGTCATTCATAAAAAAAATATGAATATATATATATATATATATATATATATATTTGTTTATATATAAAATTATATATACGTATACATATGTATGTGCATGCATGTGAATATACACATAAATATTGAATACTTAATGACAAATTGAGCGCAGTGGCTTAAGCTATTCGCATACCAATACAAATACAAAGTATAGCAATTAATAATCTTAACAAGGCAACAATTTCTATAAATTATTTAATTAGTGAAACGAATTAAAGACCGAAGCTAAAATAGCAACAACAAAATTAAAAAAGAAAATACAAGAATAATAAAAATAGTTTCATAATCCAAATCTAAACGAAATCCAAACACACTTCCTTCAACTAAAGCTGAGGAACAGTTAACAACAATTCAAATATTACATAATTAAAATTTCTTAACAAAATATACATATATACACCAAATATATATATATATATATATATAATATATATATATATATATATAGATAAATATATATATATATATTTTTTATTTGTTGAACATTTTGTCCGATTTAAATATATATATATATATATATGTATATTTATATTTATATATATCTCTTTCTTTGTATTTCACTTTAATTAATTAAATGGGCTTGTCTCCGGTCTCGAATCAAACGATTACGATTTATATGATAAACGCCGCGATTTGCGCATTTTATTTCGATTCCGAAGATGCAGATCATGGATATCATACAGATTCGGAACATTGAGGTATATTCTCGCTGGTGTTTGGACAAATAAATGGGGGTAACACTAGCCGTTAAGAACTTACAAATATATAACGCCAATTCGCAAAGCAAATCTAATAATCATTTTTTTGGAGAAGCAAAAGGAGAAATAAATCTCTTCAATAGGAATTTTTATATATTCTATAAACCAATTTCAAAATAACTACAAATATGTGTATGTATTAAAAATAAAAATTCAAATACAGACTTACATGTGCACCCAGTTCGAAAAGATGTGCTTCAACAGAAGTCCTTACCTAGCACTTAAACACTGCTATGACCACGAAAGGATATGCGTCTCTCCTATTGCCCTGGAAGCGCATCAAAAGGTTTGAGGGGAAAGCGCTTTACATTTTCCGAGGTATTGCACACACACAGTCACACACACAGTCACACAAACAGATACACACAGACCAACACATACACACACACTTGTCAGGTTTTTTTGTTCTTGTGTGTTATATTTTCCGTTATCAGCGTGCGCATAATGACGCCATTGGAAGGCCGATATAAAAAATCACAACAACAAAAAGCAGCCCATAATAGTGCGCTATACTGTGTGTGTGTGTGTGGGTTAGTGTTTGTTAGTGTGCGTTAGCCTGCATACCTAATGGGCGTTTAATTTGCCTTTGGACTTGCTCTTGCCATTGCCCTTGTCAACCAGTTTTAGTAAATATACAAAAAGAGGCAACATTAACAGATTCAATTACAAATGCGAATTCGCTAGAAAAATAAAATCGTGAAGTTTTGGTAATATGCAGAATGAGGCATATTTAAATACACATTTATTTACTTTTATTTAATGTGCACTTAAAACAGTCCATAAAAGGACTAAATGAATAAAAGACTTAAAATTTAAGTTGCGAATTAAATAAAATATTTTAAAATTAAAGAAACAAAAATAAATTAAAATTAAGTAAAAAAAATTATGTACTGCATACACATAATTATATATGTATATATATATATATATATATATATATATATATATATATATATTTATATATTTATATAAGTATCTCAAAGAGACATTTTTGACTTGGAGGCATCAAATCTCTATCAGCTCATAAAATACTTTTTGGTACTTGACTTGATTTAGTGATATTTTTCTTAAGAGCAATAATGACAATGCAGCAAACTTATTTGTGGCCGAGACGATAGGGGCATGTTCGTCTGTTCGATTATTTTTTGGTTCATATGAGCAAAAATCTCACTTGAAACTTGGATCGGACCACTATAACATAACATATTGCTGCCATGAGCACTATCAAAAACTGAGTCTCAGGCTGTAAGATCGAGATAGACGTTGACAACATTTACATAAATACAATTTCCTTTAAATATACAAAAATAAAATAATTTATTGAGCTCTGAACTAAAATTGAAATATCAGCACATAAGCTATAATGTGGTCTACAAAAGTATTTAATTTGCGGTATGCCTAAGTTAAGAGTTATTTCTTTATTTGTAGTTGATTTGGTTGACTTTGGAGATATGCAAATGTATTTTTTTAACATTGACTAGCAACAGTAAAATGCAGCTAAGAAAATGCTATATGATATTATTATTGTTTTGTGTATATAGCGGATGGATTGTGAGTGGCAATCAGGTTATGGTAAAGAATATTGTATAGAAAATGCAGCGAGCGAGCGTCGTTTATCGCCTGCAGCGCATTGCAGTTAACCCCGAAAAACAATGAAGCAAATGGCATAACCAGTCACACACACACACACACACATACACACACTAGAGCATACTTTGCATGTTGTGCCCCATTTAGAGGCTGTTTGGCTGAGTGCCTGCCAAAAAATCAGTCAACTGCATACAGCAGTTGAGCAAATTGCGTGCCGTACATTTACTTCCACCTTCTCCCCGTTTTCCCCGTTTTCCCCGTTTCCCCCTTCTCGCCTACCCCCTACCAGTCTCTACCAGTGCGCTTGCCTTGGGTTTGGTGCAGCTACACTGGCACATGTTGCTTGCCCAGGCAGGGGGTGTGTGGGGGGGGGGGTCAAAGGTTCGGGTTGCATGTCTGCCCCACAAATTGACTGTGGCTGAGAGTTGAGCGCCAAGCGTTAGCTTCGTGGCATTTGGATGATTTCTGCCTATTTCTGCCAGTACCTCGACCTCTCACCCCAACGGTGCCAGCTCTTTTTGGCTACAATTTTTTGGTCTTTAATCGCGTGTTTGCTGCACGTTTTAACGCTCGCTGTCGGCATCGTCGTCTTTGTTGCTGTCGTTGTCGTTGTCGTTGTCGTGTTGGTTGCCACAGCAACGCAATGAAACACGATTCGAAATGCAAAGCACAAACATTGCTCTGTGGTAATTGGCTGAGTCTGAGCGGAGCCAAGGAGTCTATGGGTTGAGGGGATTGTTGGGGGGGGGGGGTGAAGGGTGGGTGGTGTTTGGACTGGTATATTATCTGTGTTGGCTTAGATCGCTCATTGCGTTGATTTTGACTGCGGCTGCAATAGATTTATGCAATCAGTGGTCGCTAACGTTGCATACTTTGAGGCAAGTACAGTGAACCCATGTTTAACGAAACCGATTGCCCGGTACTATTTAAAGGTCCTATGGTAAATAAGACTTAAGTGAGGCAACATCAGGAGATTTAGCTTTGGAGTTGTGATGATATCAGGAAACGCATATTCTAAAGAACTAACAGACTACAATTCTGAATAAGAGCTTTATTAATAACTAATTAATTGATTATTTATTGATTATTTATTTGGACAACAACTAGTATCAGCAAATGTGTTAATACTTTGTTTAGCAGAACTCCCCTTTGCCAGGGAGTAAAATAACATTAACATAAAATTTAGTGACCTCAACAATTCACTTGTATTTGTGCAAAATGCTGCAAAGTTGTCATATTTTCAGATTTCATAACGTTCTGAAATGTTTGTATATGTAAAATCTTAAAATACTTATGTATATAGACATTTTTTTTTCCATATAAGCAACAAAAAACTTTAAGATTCTTGGTATGTATACCTTAAAAACACTCTTAATTAAAAGTATTTCTTCTAAATTTTAGAAAAATTTACTTTAGAATTAAGAAAAATGCTGGTTTTCAGAAGGACCCATCTTTCCGGTCAATCCGATATACTATCTGAATAATATGGTGACTTACCCTACAACTACTACCACAAATATATAGAAATGAGCGATTTGAGAATCACAAGTATTTGAATATTATGCGTAATTACAATGACGATGTTTGCGCTGGCGACGACGATGGCATAATTAGCCACGTTGTATGTATTTACTATGGTGTTTGTACCTCTTAATGTCGTTGTCGTCATTATTCTTTGTTGTTGTTGTTCCTGTCGATGGTTCGCTCAACTGTCAGCACGTAAGCAACGGCAACAACAACAACAACAACATGAGATGAAGCAGTGAAACACGCGCAACTCATAAACCAAATTTATGTACATTTTGAACCCCTTACAACAACAACAACAGCAACAACAACAACAACGAGAGCAAGTGCAAAGGCAACGAAAAGTTAAATAATGTAAGGTTATGTTAATAGAAGTCAGCGAGGACAGCAGTAGGAGGAACGGGTACGCAGGTACACGCTTCAGGTGTACACTACACACTCCACACTACTATTGGCTTCCAGTTAGAGGTCAGCCCTCCCACTTGCCTCCACCCGACCATCCCAACACTCCCGACACTCCCGACACGCCCAACTGCACCCGCACGCAGGGGCACCGCAGTGAAATTGAAAGTGCACTTGCACCCGCCCAAAGCCCAGGGCCCGAAGCTATTGCCAAAGCCAAACTAAAATAATTTGTCAAAATATTGGTTAGTTACAGCACCGTAGACCGTAGAAAAAAGTCACCTGAAAGTTTTGAAATTGTACATTATTTTTGTGCCCAGGATAACTTACCTCATTATTATATATATTATTTTGCATTATTTCGTTTATCGATTTAGTAATTATTTTCAAAAAACAAGAAAAACTTTCTAGGTTGATTTTATTTTCTGAGTTTATGGGAACAAAGGCAAATAATTACTACAGCTTAACTTCAAAAATGCACTTTCGCATATTTTGTGTAATTCATTCGGAATGTCGCAAAATTCGCATGTGTGCATAACTCAACATCTTTAAAAAAAAAATGGAGAAAAAAACGTATTCTAAAATGATACTTCGATATAAAAATAAATGTTATGGGTACTTTATTTAAAAGCCACACAACAGCATTAAATAAACCTTTTTAAGAAAGTCGTTCCACAGTTTGCGGGCGGATCTCTGCAACGTTTTGAAAGGTTGATTTGAAAAAAAAAAAAAAAATCGAATTCTACCTTTTCCACCCCCATTTACCCGCTCCCTCTTTGGCCAAAGCTGGCTATTCGAAATGCATATGTATGTGTGGGTGTGTGGGTGTGTGTGCTTGTGTGTTTGTGTGAACAAAGGTGCGGAAATTTAGCCATACTTGACAATGTGATGGACGACAAACACCGCTGCATTGCCCCTCGCACCCCTCCACGAAGCAGCTGGCATCTGCTGCCGCTTCAGTTGTTGTTGTTGCTGCTGCCAAGTCACTGTTGTCACTGTTGCCACTGTCAGAATGTCGTCATTGTTCATTCATGAAATGAGCGCCTTTTACAGAACAGCAACAACAGCAACAACAGCAACAACAACAACAACAATAGCAATAGCAGCAGCAATAGCAGCAGCAAAAAACAACCGCAATGGCCGCAAAATAAAATGGGTAAAGAGGAAAAAAGAAGCGGACACATCGAAAGACGCGCGTGGCCTAGGAGTGTTGGGTAAGTGTATATTTATGTATATATATGTACATATAAATAAACGTATATTCACATACGCATGTGTGTGTGTGCGTGTGTGTGCGAGGACACTACGAGGACGTACGTGCGATATTGTCGCCACACTGAAGTCTTTTGTTGTTTTTTTTTTTGGTTGTTGCTGCTGCTGTTGTTGATATTGCGGCAGTGTTGCATGCCACACACACACACACACACATACACACACTCAAATAGTGGCAACCGACATACACACACACACACACACACACACACATACACCCTGTCGATTTGTACGAGTGTTTGCCTCGTTCGCTGACATCATCTGCAGTTCCCTTTACCAGTTCACACACACACACAAACACACACACACACACACACACTGGCACATAGAATGAGAGCTCGCATTGCTCATACGACATGGTGGCCAACACGCACTTTAAGCTCATATTGTGGGCGGGGCTGCGGCTTGTTGTTGCAGCCATAGTTGATATTAATTTTGATGCTATTCTTTTTGTTGTTGTTGTTTCCTAAGCTGCGCCATTTTGTAACGCCCACTTTTTAGCTGTATTTACAACTTGCACAATTCGCTTAATTCCGGTTTCACACAGTGCCTATAATCAATTGTAAAAAAACATATATATATGTATATAAGCAGATTATGTAAAGCAAATATGACACAGAGTGTGCTCTTATATGGAATCAGGTTGTATTAACATTTAACATATAAACATTTTGATTAACTCCCACTGTTGATATTGATATGGCTTTAAGTCTTTTAGGTATTTGTTGCTAAGCTATAGCAATTTTATGACTTTTAGTCATCATGACAGAGACAGAAAGGAAGATAGGGAAAGGAAGAAAGAAAGAGACAGAGAGCAATGGGGAAAGACCTCTCATTCGATTTCTAAGCTTTAAGTCGTGCCTAGTCACTTTGATTTTATCTCTCTCGATAAAAAAGTGGTCTACAATAAGTATGTCAAAGCTGAATGCTCAGCTGAATGATAATTGATTAACCCCAAAATTAATACAGGGGACATCAATTTTATTAGAATATTTTATTATTGAGTCAGTATATATATTATATATACTTGTTTGTACGGATCTTATAACTATTTGCGGTATTCGACTCGTTCTAAAGCTCAACTTTGGTGATTTTGTGCAGCATTTCTGAGAGATTTGGGCGACAAAAAATTGTGCAACTTTTGCAACATTGCAGCTTTCATGGCTGATAAAGCGTATGAGTTTATGGCGGGTTATAGTTTATGTTTATGCGGCTTGTCGTTGGCAGTGGAACATATTCATCAGTTATATACGCACTGCCGCTGTTGAGCCGAGGGCACCTGGCTTAATTGTAATGTTTCGTTGCGGTCAATTAGTCAACAAGCGCAGTCAGTTGTTGGCTTGAACGAGCTGGTTTTATGCGTGTAGGTCTGACTATGTATCTGTGTCTGTGTGTGTGTGTGGATGGGTAAGTGAGTGGACAGGACTAGCTCAACCTGCAGTGGCACGGTGCATGGCATGGTGCGCGCGTACTTGGCCAAGAAAGGCTAGAGACAAATGCAAAAGCGAAACCCAAATGAAAAGCAAACGCAAAAACACAAAACAGCTAGAAATTCCCTTGCGTATGCAGCACATTTGCCACAATTTCCACAGTATTTAATGCTATTTGGTTTTTCAATCCGAAGCTCGTTTCGCTCGCTACTCGCTCGTCGCTTGCTGGCTTTAGCTGTGGCTGTAGTTTTAGATTGGGTTCGCTTTTGCCGAGTCGACCCGAGACGAGCTGAGCTGAGCCGAACCGAGTCGAGTCGAGCCGCTCGTTATCCTGGGCCTGTCCCAATGACCGAGTGTGGCGTGGAATGGCGTTGCGCCCGCTCCACTCCGCTCTGTGCTCTTCGCCACTAGAAACTGGCACACGCCGAAGGCACGAGCCGAGTGCCGGGCGACGACGACGTCGTTTTCGGCCGACTGGCCAACTGAACGAAAGTCGCACTCGATGAACATACACGCGCTGCGGCAGCTGACAGTTTCAGTGAACCACGGAGACGAACGGATTACGGGTAACAAAGCAGCAGCACTCACAAAAAAAATATCAAATAAATTTATAAAAGAAAAAAAAATCATACTGAAAAGAAATTTAAAAATTAAAGTATCACAAAATAATGGCAAAGCAATCAGTCTTGGCCGCACTCGAAGCCACAAACAGCCAGCCACAGAAAATAGAACGAAAATTGCCTGCAATTCGAAAAAGTGCCCGAAATTCGAGTTGAGCAGCAAACAAAAATATGTTGGCTTAAATACATATATATGCATGCAAAGCTACATATGCATATATATAAATAAATATATATATATATATATGCATAGAAATATGTATTTACATACACATATATATACGAGGACATGTGCATAAGTCAAAATACATATATAGCTGCTTTTATGTTTTTTTTTTTTTTCCATGAGGCAAACTTAGTGCGCAGGCAACAGAACGCTTTACATAAGTTCTCAATGCTCCTTTGTTTTTTTGTATATTTTTTGAAAGTGCTACACAAAAAAGGGGAAAAACTGACATCGAAATGCAACATTTGAACTACATATATATATATATATATATACTATATATTTAACTACATATATACATATACATATATATATAAATATATATATATGTATTTATATTATACATATGTACATTATATTATATTTATGTGTATATATATTTTATATGTATATATATATATATATATATTATATATAATGTACATTTGTTGTTGTTCCTTAACGCGCGAGTGAGTGAGAGGAAACCAGAGTTAGCAGGCACAGGAGCAGAAGCAGCAGCAGCAGCAGCAGCAGCAGAGACCAAATGTTTGTGTGTGTGTGTGTATGTAAAAACGTGGCGTTCACTTGATTGCTATACGCCACAATTGTGTGTGTGTGTGTGTGTGTGTGTGTGTGTTACGCAGGCCAAATGCGAATGCATAACTTGCAATTTGTTTGAAATGCCAGCGTTTAAGTAGGCAACGAAATTTGTTACAAAAAAAAAAACACACACCCAATTCGCACACAGTGACTCTAACGCAAGCATGCCTGCTTGCCTGCTTGCCTGTCTGCATGTGTGTGTCTGTGTGTGTGTGTGTGTGTGTGTGTCTGTGTGTGTGTGTGTGTGTGCTTTGGAGTGCCTTTTAAAGTGTGCCCTTTAAGTGTGTTTGTGTTTGTGTGTGTTTGGACTTTCGATTTTTCGTTGCTTGTCTTCAACTTATTGTTTTTTATAGTGGTTGTTGTTTGCCGTTGTTGTTGTGTGTCCCAATTTTGCTGCCTGGTTAGGTTATGTATGTATGTTTGTATACTACATCTATATGTACATACATCATATACATATAAGTACATATTTATAATTATCATTATAATTTATCTGGCATCTCCCTTTTCAAGCGCGCATATGCCATGTGTATGTTAGGCAATGCCAACAACTTAAACAACAACAACAACCACAACAACAGCAACAACAGCAACAAAAACAGTGTTAAGCATGGCGATGTCTGCGCTGCCACAAACTCAACTCAACACAGCAGAGCTGTGCAGAGCAGAGCAGAGCCGAAAAGAACACAACACAATTCAACTTAACTCAACTCGAAAAATAGCAGCGAAAGCCGAACAGTAGCGTTGCCAGTGGCCCACACTGCAGTATAGTTAGGGGTGCTGTGGGTGGTCAGGGGGGATGCGACGCTAAGTCAGTTACTTAGTCAGTCAGTCAGTCGGTCAGTTAGGCTGGCAGCGCTGGCAGCGCTGGCGCCTCGCTAACTGGCTAAGGCAGCGTGTAAACCTCCTCCAAAAAACCCCCCCCACACACACACATATGAGAGCACAGACACACATACATACCCACACACACATATACACACACACACACACACACACACAAGTCATACCCTAGACGGCCCATACGCCTCTGGCAGCGCAGCACGCGCGTGTGCCATATCGCGTTTCGTGTTGTGCGCAAAAAAGAACCGAACGACTACGAAAACGACGAGGAAAACAGTCACAGGAAAAAGGAACAAGGCACAGGGACACGGACAGGGACATAGCTGCCAGCTGAGGACGAGGGCGAGGACGAGGACGAGTTTTAGTTGGAGCGTCGAGGCAGGGGCTGGCTGGGCAAAAAATTTACGTGCCTTTTCTACATTCTCTTCTCACAGCCAGCAGCCAACGAAAATTGTGCAACGCTTTTGAAGTTGTTTGCTTGTCTCGCACTAGACAACAATAACAGCAACAGCAGCAGCAACATGCGCTTTTATTTGCCACTATTTTTGCCTACACCAATTTTAGTAATGAGCCCAAATCTCCTAAAGTTGTCCTCACTGCTTCAATAACTTGAGTCTCCAGTTCATTTTAACCCCGTCTCTCTTTTTGTGTGAGTGTGTGTGTGTGTGTTAGCTACATACATGTATTTACATGCGCTGTTGTTTTATTTTTATAGTGGCGACACACTGACGACATTTTGTGTTGCCACTAGCCCGGTCCGCTGACCATTTGCTAGCAAAGTCAATAAAGTTAATGGCAGTTTCTAATGAGTAAATAGTCGACGGAGCAATAAAGCATACTGCTGGCTTTCCACATATATATATATATCTATATAATAGATATAGATATAGATATGTACGCTTGTAAATTTGTATTTCATTGTTAGCTTTATATAACACCAATGTTAGCCAGAGCATCCGGAAAATAAATGGCTGCACATTTTGTTGCGGTCATTTGTGTGCAGAGTATTTCTTACACTTGTGCGCTAAATGCAAATGATCAGTGTAAAAAGTGTAAAACTGCTCGGCATTCCTGCGTGTGTCGGGTGTCGGGTGTCTGGTGTCTGGTGTCTGAATAAATTCAAGATTAATATACAAATAGACTCAGATTGTGCGCTCTCCATTGCTTCTACCTTGCTGACACAATGACTCTACTGAAATTTACCTTTAACATTGGCAAGTCGAGTGTGTGTGTGTGTGTGTGTGCGTGTGTGTGTGTAACTTCATTTATTTGCTTGCGACTTTTGGGCGCTTAAAAATGTGTAACGCAAACAACAACAATAGCGCACAAAGAAATTTCCCAGACGTTACCCAGTTCGGTGGCACAGTGCCACCCTGTGGCCAGTGTTTGGTGCATGCACCATGTGTTTGTGTAGCTATTTGGTATACCTATTGTCACAATTTGATTGCTGGCTATTCAATTGATTTTCCTTTTCTTCAGCTGCTGCTGATTTTTGTTGTTCTTGTTGCTGTTGTTGGGTGTGCCAAATTTACATAACGTAAATGCCGCATAAATAAATTATTAAAGACGTGCTGTGACAATGTGCATGTAATCAGAATGCCTAAAATAAAAAACCCCACTGACTCTCTACACACACACATACACAACCAGAGATATTGTCACACAAGTGAATGCTATTTTATCTAGTGTGCAATAATCGCATTTTGCTCTGATTGTCCAGCAATTTTTCGATTCCGTAACGATTTCAACAGATTTCAACAGATTTCTTTCGAATGTATGTGGATTGGAACGTATGCATGTACACACATACATATGCACTCATTTCCACATGTGCATACGTATTTGAACACGTTTCTGTAATTTGCATAATTTCAAGAAAATCCAAGCTGTATAATGCTCCGATTTTAAAAGGAACTTATCAATTATTTCCACTTGGAATGAATTTTCAAGTGAAGTCATAGTTACACGATATATTCAAGTACATTGACAGCAATTTAAAATACTTATATTTCTGTCGATATATGTTGGAAAAATATTTAATTCGGAATCCTTGCAAAGAATGACTATGCAGATATTATTTAAATAACGTTTATTGACCTGAGCAACAGGGAAGCTTCTTTAATTAACGTGTTCCAAGGAATTGTGACTTTTTCTTAGAAGCTCAGTAAATAATTGTCAAATTGTGCCTTATAGGTCAATAGAGTTTCTCATTTGCATTTTAGTTGAGGAGTTTTGAAAGCATAAATAAATAGAATCTATACAATATGGATATTTTCGGTTGTGATTAGTTTATAAAGTGGAGAATTGATGACAGTGCAATAAAATGCAATGGAAAATCGGATCAGCAGGTCATAATGATTTGTGCTGTTCTATTTTTATAGAATGTTACTTGTAATGGGCCGTTGGTTGCGGCTGCCAGAATGGTTAAGGCCCAGTCAGACTGGTGCCAACTGTGTTTTGAACTTTAGTCAATGTGGTTAGCTCTCATTCGCATGTTGTTGCCGCGGCGAGTCGCGGCGAAAGCTGTCCACCAATTTGATGACCTAAAAATAGAATAAAAGCCAAATCGCTAAGGCAAGCGGCGAGCAGCGACGGCGACAGCGACGGCGATGGCAACGGCGACGGCAACGACAAAGTAGCACAACAAAACTTGTGTTGACAACGAGTACACAGACAAAGCGAGCTCGCGAAGTGGGGCCTCGTGCACTCATCAGACGAGTGGCGCAGGCCACATGAGAGCGAGGCGAGAGAACAAGAACGAGAACGAGAACGCGAACGCGAACAGTATACCCATTTGCAGCGAGCGATTGCTGCAGCCTTCTGCGAACATGGTTGAATTGGTTGCGGAAGAGAAGCAAGAGGCAAGAGGCAAGAGGGTTGCGAAGGGGCTGACAGCTATCTAACGGCTTTTGTTAGTTGATGGTTTTGGCTTTTCGCTCGTTTTGTTGCGGTTGTGCAAAATAGAAAACAACACTTGAAAATACTTTGTTGAAAAGCAGAAGTTATAACATTTTTGCCTTGTTAAATGAATAGTGAAAGCTGCTCTCTCTCTCTCTCTCTCTCACTTACTCTCTCTCTCACTCACTAGCACACACACATACACACACTCTTTGTTTCGCTGTGTCTGAGTTCTGTTCTCTGGCTTGTGTGGTGAGTGTTTCTCCCTCACTGATTTCCTTTGATTTTGGTGTTGGCTGCGTTTTTCACGTGCGCGCGAAAGTATGCTACAATAATCAGTTTGACGCTCAAAAGTTTGCATAAACATAAGCAAAACAGTGCCTGCTATTTAGACTATTTTTTTGTGTGTCCTTTTTCAAGTGAAGTGTGCTACATATTTCGTGCTTGTATACGTCATATACATGTATATATAATATATTTATATATAATAAACCCGTATTTCACACACAAAAACTCATAAGTGCCGCAATTATCTAAATATTGAAAACATGAAATTCATGGTTTAACTAAAACTCAAGTCAAGAGTAACGAACTAAACAAAAATACACAAATCAAATCAATTAACTGTTCCAAAAAGCAAGCAGCTATAAATGAAAAGAAAAAGCAAAAAAAAAATAAAATAATCAGCAGCGCCAGCAGCAGCAAGAACAGCAAGAACAACAATCAATCAATCGATAGCATTACAAACAAAGAGCGCAGCAGCAACAACAACAACAGCAGCAACAACAATAACTTAATTCAACTAAAAACCAAGCCACACAAAAACACACACACAAATGCGCCGGCTATAGGGCACATACACACACACACACACACACACAGACACACACAGACACAAATTGGTAACACGCACATGCATGTTGTTTAGCGCTACTTCAACGGCTCCTGTTACGGCTACGGCTACGGCAACGGAAACGGATGTTCGTCTTGCCACTTGTCACCTCGACGTCTTTGACGTCCTTGTCGCATACCCCATTCCCATACTACCCACATTCATATCCATATTTATATTGCTGTCGCAGGCGACGCTGGCTAACTACTTGAAAATTGAAAACAGCGCTGGGAACCAAAAAATACATAAGAAACTAATAAAAAAATAAAAGAAAAAAAAAAAATAAATAAAAAAACATAACAAAAAAAGCGCGTTCGCATCGCCCAAATCAAAAAACAAAAAAAAAAGCATATTGGAAAAAAACAAAACACACACACACAAATATAAAAAAAAAATTGTTACAACGCGCCGCGCCGTCATCGGTCAGATCCATTAGTGCCGCCATCTGCTGCACATATGTATGCATGTAGGTGTTGATGCCCATCAATGTCTAGGCCACAACAACAACAGCCGCAGAAACAACAATACCTTCCACAACAACAACACCAGCTACAATAGTCAATAGCATAACTGCAGCAACATTTGAGGCAGCTTATTGCAACCAGCAATTACAGCAAAACACCAGCAATAAACCGAAGAACCAACCAACCAACCAATCAATCAACTAGCAAAATCAACCATAGACATAGCAGCAGTACGAACAACACTGGCACAACATCGATTGACATCGATTAACGGTAAGTTCAAGCAATAATATAATTATTACCATCAGTTCAGTGTTGGAGTTGGGATTGGGATTGAAAATTGCGCCCTGATTGCCGCTATGATAAACAGCAGCAGCTAATTGCTAGCCTTGATTATGTCACTAATGAGACAAGTAGCTGCAAATGCTAAAACTCTTGGCTAACACTTGATGCCTACCAAACACACACACACACACAGACGCACACACATAGATGAACACATCGTTCATTTTTTCTTAGGCTCTTTTCTTGTGGCCTAGTGCACAACCTTTTGGTGGCTTTTGGAGGGCAAACTTGACGCATCGTCACTGGCAACGGAAACGGGCCAATACATGAGCCACATAGCGTTCAGTTTCGTTAAGAAAAATACCAAAATAATTGTATCTTCGAGATACAAGTTTGTAGAACAGCAAGCAAGAAGCGACGAGCAGACCGAGTGCCACACAGGATATGCTCTCCTGGCGCAGGCGCTTCACGCACAACAGACACACACTCTCTCACTCTCTCTCTCTCTCTCTCTCTCTCTCTCTCTCTCTCTCTCTCTCTCTCTCTATATATCTCTTACTCTCTCGCTCTCAGCTTTGTCAGTCTTGTTCATATGTGTATGTACAATTCATTGACTAACAACATGCGAACATTGTTCATACATATTTTCTTATGCATGTGTGTGTGTGTTTTCATACTTTTTCTTCTTCTCGTTTTATATATATATATATTTATTACGTTAGGTGCTTAATCAATTATTAATAATTCAATATTGAATTCGGATAAATTTCATTTTACTTCCATAAAATGAAAAGCAGCATTGCATTTTTATAGCACACTTTTCTGCGTTTGTGTATATGTGCGTGAGTGCATGCATTTGCGGCATGAGTTTTGTAAAATGTTGATCTTTATCATTATGTTGCTGAAGCTGCAAGGGCTTTAGTTAATGGCTAATTAGCACAGGAGGCGGCGCTTTATTTGCTTCAAATTCTAATATCTGGCTATTTAATTTGTGTGCCTGTGTTCACAATTTGTTTCAGTCATACACACACACACACACACACACACATAGATATACACACACAACCATGCACGTTTGTACATATACATAAATATACATATATTTATGTACATAAATACATGTAAGTTTGGTATCTGTGTGGGTTGCGTATATAAAAACACGTCGAAATATTGAACTGACCTACTTTCGTGCTCGATACACACACACACACGCATTCAGGCATGATGTTTGTGTATATGCTGCGATTACGCCAGAAAGGCAGCGCACACATATTGCCACTGGGCAAGAGTGCTTTGACCTTAGCGGTCAGAGGCTGCTTACATAAGCCAAAAGCACTATCACAATCGAAATCGAATTCGAATTCGAATTAAATAAAATTTGAGACTGTTCGAATGCTGTTTTTTTTTTTATCGACTCGACACTTTTTCGAATTTGGTTAGCTTTTGATTTGATATTAACTGTAATTTACGGTTTTAATACCACCGAAATTACATAAATTTCTGTTCATTTTTATGTAAGCCGATTAATGTGCGAAATTGATAAAAATGTACTGAAACTGAGCAAAATTGTTAAGGGATATGAAAAACAAGGCCGAACAGCTATCATAACCATCGAATCATTTAGTAAGGCAATCAGATGATAGCTGCTATTGAAGCTATATGATATAATTTTCCAATTTTGCTAGATTGTGGTCATTCAGTGGGGAAGGAGTAGGGAAATAATAATTGACGTTACGTGTGGAGCAGAGGAATTGGCATAGAAATAGACTGACGCACAGACGATCAGAATACAAAATATACCAAATTATAAATTGCGTTTTATTATAATAAATATATTAAATTAATAGTGCTTTGAATGCAGTTGAGGTTTTATCAATAATATGCTAATATCATTTGTAACTTGTAACTAAATCAATTTTTAAAATTAATCATTAAATGTGACACACAATATTCGACAGCCATTTAAGAAAAATATAAAATACCACTATATTAATTGACCCAATTATATTTCATTAGATTCATACTACATATACAGTGGCTCAGAGCTTATTTGGACCAGTGCCTAGCAATATTAATAATTGCTTGCCATAAACTAATTATACATTATTTTTTAAAAATCAAAAAATCAAATCCAAAGACCGATGGCAGGTACATATATTAACCACCAAAATTAATAGATGAACCTAATTAGATGGAGTTTCCCCACCAGGTCGGGTTATGCAAAAAAGTACCTTAATATATGGTCAAAGCTTATTTCGAAAAGTTACATTATGGCCACCTTGGTGCCATAAAAACCGCATTTTATACGTCTGGTTGAATATATTCGGAATAACTAGACCAATCCTTCGTAGTCAGTTTAGTTACATCCTGCATCTCGGGTGCAACAGGCCAACAAGGACTATGGGCAATCGAACCACCATTGATCAACAGAATCTCATCCTGGAACACTTCCAAATCGGATATTCACATCGCCAATTAGCTGGAATGTTCAATCTAAGTAAGTCAACTGTATACAACATCATTCGGCGCTTCCTGGACGCAAATCGGGCAGAGGACAAGGGCAGAATGGCACCAAACAAGATGTTCACCGAACAGGAGGAGCGGAGGATCGTCAGAAAAATAAGGGAAAATCCTAAGCTATCGGCTCCAAAACTGGCCAACACGTGCAGGATGAAATGGGGAAAAAGTGCAGTGTATAAATTGTGCGCCTGGTTCTGCACAACCATGACTTTAATGCCCGAGTACCACGGAGGAAGCGTTTTATAAGCGCAAAAAATAAAGGGACCAGGATGACGTTCTCCAAATCCCACTTGGATAAGGATTTGGAGTTCTGGAACACAGTCATATTTGCAGATGAGTCCAAATTCAACATTTTTTGGCTCGGACGGACGGAACTATGTGTGGCGACAGTCCAATACTAAGCTGAATTCCAAAAAAGTAAGGGCAGCAGTCAAGCACGGCGGAGGAAGTGACATGGTATGGGCATCTATCTCGTCAGCCGGAGTCGGGAATTTGGTGTTCATTGAAACAACAATAGACAAGAATGTGTACTTCAATATATTACAGGAAAATTTACTCGAAAGTGTCGAGAAGCTAGGAATCCGACGTACTTTCCGGTTCTACCATGACAAAGACCCTAAGCATAAGCCGGAATAGTACAGTCCTGGCTTATCTGGAACTGCGCCCACAGAATAATGCCACCGGCCCAGTCTTCAGATTTAAATTTAATTGAAAATTTGTGGGCTCTGCTGGAAAATAACTTTCGGCATCACAGCATATCCAGCAAACAGGATCTCAAAAGTAGTCTGCTGGATGAGTGGAGCAAGATCAGTCCAGAAACTGCCCGGAAGCTGGGATCTTCCATGAATAATAGGTTAGGAGAAGTTATTAAGGCTAAAGGACATCATACTTAGTATTAATTTGAATATGTTTTCAGTTTTTGATTAATTTTAATAAATTAATTAATATTTGAATAAAAACTAAAGTTTTTCTCAAACGTGATATAACATAAAATAAATTGGCATTTAAACATTTTGCGTTTGTTTCTTTACGCTTTATAGCACTTTAAATTTTTTGCTAGACACTGGTCCAAATAAGCTCTGAGACACCGTACACATATAGACAAGTGTAAGTTCTATCCATAGATTTATCCTAGAAATCATGTGATATGTGATCAATGATTCAGGTACATATTAATATTTGTAATTACTTACTGGTAGATAGATTTGCTGACAAACAGAGTGTGTGTGTGTGTGTATTTTTTTTATATTTAACTTGATTGGAATGCACTTAATGGGAATTGACGACGGTGACGGCACTAATCCAATTAAACTGATCTATTTACAAATATTTGCTTATAATTGATGCATGATGGCTAATTAATATTTTATTGTGCTTGTTTGATTTTTTGCAGCATCGTGCTAAGCGGCGGGCGCTACTCGAACATGGCGCCTCGGATATAGTTGTAGCTTTAATATAGCAGGCGACATCCATGTGCCTCATGTGAGTATGAGCATGGGGTGTTGGGACAACTGGAGCTGGATGTTATCATAATCATTGTATTTGTGGATTTGTGTATTGTGTATTTGTATTGTGTGGATGTGTATTTGCAGGCCTTGGAAATCTAAGGCTCTCATCGTTGGCCGCATAGACAATGACAGAAGATTCCGACTCGATATCTGAGGAAGAACGCAGTTTGTTCCGTCCCTTTACCCGCGAATCATTGGTGCAAATTGAACAACGCATTGCTGCTGAACATGAAAAGCAAAAGGAGCTGGAAAGAAAGAGAGCCGAGGGAGAGGTGGTAATTATTTCTTGCTGAATGTTGTAAATTAATATACTGCATTCGTATAAGTATTATGTGATATTCTGTGTCTCTTCTATCTAATCTACAATCTATATTTAATTTTAACTATGTATACTCATAAATAAACCTATAACTATGACTTTGGCTATAGCTATTGCGATCTAACACTTCGATAAACCATTTAACATTTCAACCTAACGACAATCGATACTAATCGATTACCGATTTAAGTTAAACGCTCACATGCGCTTTTGTTCGTGCTTTAACGTCTATTGAATATGTACCTTTAATAGCTATTCAAAACATATACCCGTATACCCACATATCTCTACTAATACTACTGCTAATACAACCACTCCAACTAAGTACTAATATTTCTAGCTACTAACCTATTCGTAAGCCCAATGCCAAGTAATACTCCAGTACCAATCAGCCATCAGTTAAAATCCAATAAATTCCTATCTTCAATGCAATTTTCCTTATATACAAGAGTAAATTTAAGCCAAATCATCTATCAGTCTATCTATCGTTTATCTCCCCATTTTGAGTCTATACAAAATAACTTCATTTGTGAAACGGTTGTAGCTCTTTCATCGTTTTATTTTTAAAAACAAACAAATCTCGCTATTTCGCGCTCTCCTATATATTTGACTTAATATATATATATCGTATTCAACATACATGCATCAACCATGAAAATCCATCAATCCCCATCTGTAAATCATCAGCATAAGCATCTCTATGTATGTATATAAATACACATTTAAATTATCCCCAAATCTCTAATTTCGCTGCTTCACAGCATATAAGAAACCAAATCGATCTATCCATCTAAAATGCTTGTCTATTTGTGCTGGAAGTCGGCTCTTCACATTAGCAATGAACCCCGAATTTTAAATAGGGGCACTACATATATACATTTCTGATTCTCTGCGCACTCTCGTATCTCTTGTATCTCCTATCAACTTTAACTAGACAAATTTTAAACTTTCCATTTTCTGTTGAAGCAGCTGCATTGCTTAAGAAACTTTTCAAACTGCTCAAACCCCTTATCGTAATTAAATACAGTCCCAATTAGAATCACACAGTGTTATCCTCCCCTTTCCACATCCATTTGGGTTTGTCTTGAAATTTTCTGTGCGTACTAGTCTGTACTACATTACTTATGTCTATGGTAATTGTTTTCTTATTATGATTTGAACAAAATTCAAAAAGCAATCAAATTAAATAAATGTATTGTTCCTTTATTTTTGTTGTTGTCGTATTTCGTATGTATTTTTGTATCTCACCACTTCCAATTCGTAACTATGCGTATCCTAAATCGTATTATTATCCACATTATAAAAGAAACACGTTTCCTGACATAATCGTTGTATGTTTGTTTGTTTGATCGATTGTTTGTTTCATTGTTTAACTCTATTGAGATTAAGAAATCTGTATTCTAACTATTGGCTTCGTAATGTGTTCTAATCGTGTATATATATCGTAATTGAATTTTAAAATTGTGTACTATTTTATTTTAATTTCAAATGTATGTGTTTGAAACGCAGCAATTCGTTTATTGTCTAAGGCAAAAAGTTATTTCGTTTCTTATTATTTTTGTTGTTTCTATTTGTTTATTTCAAGTCTCTTCTGAGTTAAACTCAATGAATCACTGTCCTTGGTCCTGTGTGTGTTGCTCAGCACCTCACACTTATTCGCAAAACCCACGACTGTCTCGTTGTGTAAATACTTAAACTAAAAGTTCAAGCCATTCAATGCGTACGGTACCATTAACCATCCCACCAGTTCCAATACCAATACCAATACCAATACCAATACCAATACCAATACCAATACCAATACCAATACCAATACCAATACCATTACCAATACCATTACCAATACCAATACCAATACCAATACCAATACCAATACCAATACCAATACCAATACCAATACCAATACCAATACCAATACCAATACCAATACCAATACCAATACCAATACCAATACCAATACCAATACCAATACCAATACCAATACCAATACCAATACCAATACCAATACCAATACCAATACCAATACCAATACCAATACCAATACCAATACCATTACCAATACCATTACCAATACCAATACCAATACCAATACCAATACCAATACCAATACCAATACCAATACCAATACCAATACCAATACCAATACCAATACCATTACCATTACCAATACCAATACCAATACCAATACCAATACCAATACCAATACCAGACCATCGACCATTAACCATTAACCATTAACCATTGACCATTGTCAACCACATAAATGTGTAATTTTGTAGTTGCGACTCATATTTAGTTAATAAAATAATACAACTTTAATCGATTTGAATTATACTTATAAATAATCAAATATAATGGGTATAAAAAGTATCGTAGTCGAAATTACAAGAAGAACAAAAGAAGCCAAAAATATAATACACTGGCAGCCACTCGAAAGCTGCATACAAGGACATCAACTCAACAGGGATTCAATTTCTTTGTTGTGCAAATTTCTTGACTAAACTAAAAATAAAATAGTTATTAGCTTAATACAAGCGCTCTCTATCACTGTCTCTCCCCCACCCCCTTCCACTATCTCGTGACTTTGATGATTTCGCTCTCCCTCTCTTCGTACAAGAGTAGACACTCGAAATTACTAGCATTATATAGAATATCATTACACATATGTCTGTGTATCAACAGAACAACAAATCTCATGAGCGCACCAAATACCCCACATCACTATTAAAGTCAACCGTAATAAAAAAAAGAAATGCAAAAAACAACAACAACAGCGACTCGAAATCTATAGCTCACCCCGTAACCCCGTAACCCCGTAACCCCGTAACTGTTTCATCAAATTTTCTGTACAACACTCATGTCCTTCAACTCTCTATATCGCTCTGTCCATGCGTATGGAGTATAGACTGAGATCATAAGAGAACACGAAACAATTAAATAGAAATATTGCCAAACCTTACGTATCAAATCTTGAAGAATGCTAAACGTTTCACATACATATAAATATATTTTCTACTTTTCTTTTTGTGTACTTTTTCATTTTTATTTACAACTTTTTCTCTACTTTTAATGCTCCCAACGAAACGTTTGCGCGCTGCTGTCTGGAAAACGAAAATAAACAATAAACGATAATAAACAAAAACAAAACAAAAAAATTGACAAATCATTCAAATGATGCAACGCAATAATTGAATAAACATAATTAACAATTCGCCGTTTATTTTTCGCTAAAAACTACAATTTATTCCCCCAACTTTTACTTACTACCCAAAAAAACAATAATGCCCTAAACCAAATACCAAATTTAAATCTTCTTTCAGCCGCAATATGGTCGCAAGAAAAAACAAAAAGAAGTAAGATTTTCCACAGAACTTTTAGTCTAAAACACAAAACGAATAACGAACCTCCTTAACTGCCAAGCACAACAAAAAAAAGAAAAAAAAACAAAAAAAAAATAAAAAACAACAAAAATTGTTCAAAAAATACCTTGAAAATTTTAAAAAGCTTTTAATTTATTTTGCATTTTATTTGGAACTTTATTGCCAAAATTTGTTCTTAGAAGCATATTTTTTGTTTTTGTGTAATTGCTTCAATATTTACTATATTCGTATTTGTATTCGTATTCGTATTCGTAATCGTAATTCTATTCGTATTCGTATATTGGTTTGCCTACTCTATTAAACTGTATAGCTCCCTGTATAAATTAGTCGAATTTAACACGATCTTATCAGCAATCTATCCTAACTATACTTACATATATATTATGTATCTAATTTTGCTTTTCAAATAACTTACTGCTATATACGGTGTCTCAGAGCCTATTTGGACTAGTGCCTAGCAAAAAAAAGTGCTATAAAGTTTAAACAAAGAAACAAACGCAAAATGTTTAACTGCCAATTTATTTTATGTTATATCACGTTTGAGAAAAAAACTTTACTTTTTATTAAAATATTAATTAATTAATTAAAATTAGTCAAAAACTGAAAAAATATCCAAAATACATGTCAAAGCTTATTTGGACCAGTCTTAAAAAAGTAACATATTTGACGTATAAAAACTTAAATTAGGATGTTAATACTTATTATTATATCCTTTAGACTTAACAACTTCCCTTAACCTCTTATTTATGGAAGATACCAGCTTCCGGGTAGTTTCTGAGCTGATCTTGCGCCACTCATCCAGCAGAGCATTTTTGAGATCCTGCTTGCAGGATTCTGTGATTCCGGATGTTATTTTCCAGCAGAGCCCACAAATTTTAAATAACATTTAAATCTGGAAACTGTGCCGGTGGAATTATCATGTGGGCGCAGTTCCAGATAAGCCAGGACTGTACTATTCCGGCTTATGCTTGGGGTCATTGTCGTGGTAGAACCGGAAAGTACGTCGGATTCCTAGATAGATGCCCATACCATGTCACTTCCTCCGCCGTGCTTGACTGTTGCCCTTACGTTTTTGGGATTCAGCTTAGTATTGAACTGTCGCCACACATAATTCCGTCTGCCCGAGCCAAAAATGTTGAATTTAAACTCATCTGCAAATATGACTGTGTTCCAGAACTCCAAATCCTTCTCCAAGTGGGATTTGGCATACCTCATCCTGGTCCCTTTATTTTTTGCGCTTATAAAACGCTTCCTCCGTGGTACTCGGGCATTAAAGTCATGGTTGTGCAGAACCAGGCGCACAATTTATACACTGCACTTTTTCCCCATTTCATCTTGCACCTGTTGGTCAGTTTTGGAGCCGATAGCTTAGGATTTTCCCTTATTTTCCTGACGATCCTCCGCTCCTCCTGTTCGGTGAACATCTTGTTTGGTGCCATTCTGCCCTTGTCCTCTGTCCGATTTGCGTCCAGGAAGCGCCGAATGATGTTGTATACAGTTGACTTACTTAGATTGAACATTCCAGCTAATTGGCGATGTGAATATCCGATTTGGAAGTGTTCCAGGATGAGATTCTGTTGATCAATGGTGGTTCGATTGCCCATAGTCCTTGTTGGCCTGTTGCACCCGAGATGCAGGATGTAACTAAACTGACTACGAAGGATTGGTCTAGTTATTCCGAATATATTCAACCAGACGTATAAAATGCGGTTTTTATGGCACCAAGGTGGCCATAATGTAACTTTTCGAAATAAGCTTTGACCATATATTAAGGTACTTTTTTGCATAACCCGACCTGGTGGGGAAACTCCATCTAATTAGGTTCATCTATTAATTTTAGTGGTTAATATATGTACCTGCCATCGGTCTTTGGATTTGATTTTTTGATTTTTAAAAAATAATGTATAATAAAATAATGTAATATAAATAATGTATTAGTTTATGGCAGGCAATTATTAATATTGCTAGGCACTGGTCCAAATAAGCTCTGAGCCACTGTATATATTCTCTCTATATATACGTATGTATAGCCAAAATGCAGCTCTTGGTTAACTTTGCAACTAGGCATTTTTTTTATCTTATTCATATGATTTAACAATGCTTCCGATTTGATTTGCCACCTGACTAAAGATATGCTAAATACAACTGTTCCGTAAATACTGTCCAACAACCTGGTAACAATCGTGGCCAAAAAGCTTTATGAAATCTAAGGCAGATCTCAGCGTGTCCAGTTTTAATTAGTTGTTCAAATAGTTGCTTCATATTAATCCTTAATAAAATGGATTAACAAGTTTCCAGTTTGAATGTAAATTATTTATTCATTTATGTGTCTGTGAGTACTTTATAGATGATAGTATTAATTCGTGTGAAATTTTAAATACACATGCGATTTTTATTTATATCTTAAAAAAAGACAAAGTAATAACTAATTTCTTGGCCTTAAAATATGCTATGACTTTCAAATTGAAAATCTAAATCAATAAGTGTTTGATGATATCTTTTCAAGTTTGAGGCTAAAACAAGCGTAGAAACCCAGAGAAATATATTTTAAAGTTAAAGCTAGTCCAGGCTATCAAATTTGTTGCACATCTTGTTGAACAGGTTGAACAGAGCGCAAAGCTTCCAAGTCTTGCCTGCTCTCCCTTGTATGGCTTATTGGCAAATACTGCCAACCGTCTCCAGCCACCAGACTCTTTTACCCTACTATTTCTGCCCCTTGGCGGAGTGTCGGTAAATGCCTCAATGGATTTGAAGACAGGCACAATTAAAGCGCCTTATAAGAGCATGTACATGCATATCTGCTACGGCCATTGGTGTGTGCTCAATGAGTTTCTAACTTAAATACCATTATGGGAAAATCCTTGTACAGTTTTATCTACAATTTGCTACAATTTATATAACATCAATATGTACTTAGTACTAGTACTTATGTATGTGAGTGCTGCCTGTTTTCGCGTCTACAATTACGAATCTCCTTTTGATAATACTCGTCTATGCTATATCACTAAATATATATGTATGTATATCCGCTAAGCTAACTATTCTAAATAATTTTTAACTATTATTTTGTTGTGTGTTGTGTGCGTCTGCTGTTCTATACTAGGCGTGTGTATGTGTGTGTTTGCTTGGTTGATGTCAGTGTTGCATATTTAGGGCTAAACATATGTATCTACTTTGTGTGTACATATATACATATATACATACATTTGTGTATGTGTGTGTGTGTGTGTTTGATAGGGCTAGCCTAGATTGATCAGTCGATTGTTTCTTTTGACCATACTATGCAGATGTCTGATGATTTATGCGTGCGTGCAATTGCAAAATGTATGCACCTAAAAGAGTGTACGAAATTTAGCATTGCCGCCCATTTAACGTACATAAGTACATTATTATAAGTACATACCACTACAACACTACATTGTACACAATATATAAAACCAAATAATACTACACAAATCAAACTGTATCGTGACTTATGTATGACTCATCGAGCCGGTGCCGTGGTCGTGGCGCCTGTAAGTGTGTAAATGGAAATGAGAAGTAAGTGCCCAGCCAATGACTTTGACAACAACTACAATAACAGCAACAGCAACAACAACAATAACTATAACAAGAACATTAGCAAAAGCAAAAGCAAAAGCAAGAAATATATAAATATAAAACAGACATAAACTTCGGTCAAGGAATCGAAGCTAATGCGCAGCTTTTAACCAAGTATTTATTTTGTTTTCTAATTTTGTTACATGCTCTGCATATAATTTAGTTAATCCATTCCGTGGTCCGTTCGTCATGTAGGCATGTAGGTTCTTATACATCGAAAACAGGTACAGAATTGGTTGACGGAACTCGATTTGGCGATTACGAATCCGTATATACTTACTACTTTACTGCTTTTCTTACTTACTTATAATGATATGCAGAGCATCCACCAGTCGAGCACTGTTGACTAACGTATTTGCCATTGTTTGATCATTTTTAAGGGATTACGCTGCGCATTAAGGTCAGCCATTAATCGCCTAGCATTTTAGACGACAGCCAATTAATAGGCAATTTGTGTTAAGTTCTTTATAATTTGTAGCTGCTTGCCTTTCTACTCCTAGTACTTATAATTATCGGTATGAGTACATACATACATACATACATAGTACATAGTACATAGTATATAAAATACAAACGAATCAGTCTTTAATTGGTCTCATGTAGCAACTAGCAAATAGAATCAAATAAGCCTCCAGTGTGTCTGTCCAGTATGTGCAACATTTCTGCTAATGCGTCTATTCTTATCTATACATTTGTACGTATTACATGCAGAAGTACATAATTGTATGAATTCAACGTTTATATATATATTTAATATCCATTAAGATAACATCATCTTGTGAGTTTGTGATAACACACGGATCTTATATGTAATACGCTAATCTTGGCAACCTCCATCACTTTTACATTCTATTCAAAATTACTCAAAATGCGACAAAAATATGAACAACTCGAATTTTAGTAATATGCATGAATGGTTTTTATTGGTTTATTGAACGATGATTTTCGTATCAAAGGGCTACAATGGAATATTTTAGTCAATGTTTTCAGTTCCAGTCGATGCATGCGTCATAAATTGTATATGGAAGCAATGCTGGCCAACAAGAACAAACGTGTCCGGTTGAGATCACCATATTGCCTGTGTATGTGTGTTTTTGTGTGACTCTGTCTTGTGGTTTGCCTTTTATTAGTTTATATATAGACTTGACTTGGCATGTTTAAAAGGCAGCCACTCCCCCAGGCAGCCCCACTTAGCCGCAGTCATGACTGCGACAACAGCTGCTATATAGCTTAAAGCTTCTGCTTCATTTCTGGGGCTCAGTCGTTGTCGCAATTGCGTCAATACACAAACATAAATACAGATATACACACAAACATACATATACATATATACCCTCAATCTAATTGTCACGCCAAGCAAACAAGCAAGGAAACGAACTATTATGGAATTTTTTGTTAGCGGCGCTTGACTCAATGTGTGTGTGCGAGTGTGTATATATTGTTGAATTTTTTTTCGTGTGTGAGTGTGTGTGTGTGTGTGTGTGTGTGTGTTTGTGTAGCAACTCGAACAATTTCATGACGATGACGTTCGACTTTTTACTTTACTTTTGCTTTTGGCATTGCATGTCCATGTCCACGTCCACGTCCATGCTTATGGAAAGTAAAAACCAACTACAATGCTAGTTATTTCATAGTTCGATACACGCACACACATACAATCAGACCTGGCAAATGTGTGTGTGTGTGTGTGTGTGTGTGTGTGCCCGCGTTTTCTTGAAATCGATAGACGTGTCGTGGCGCCCAGCTATGGGACCCAAATATTGTCCCCCTTACAACATGCATGACAGCGCAAATAAAGTTGCCCAAACCGTAGTATGAACAAGTAAGAGTGCTGTAGTCGAGTGAACTCGACTACGATATACTCTGAACCCAGTTACTAAATATATGAGAGATCTGCATGTTCATACAGACGGACGGACGGACGGACAGGGCTATATCGACTCGACTGTTGATCCTGATCAAGAATATATATACTCTGTGGGGTCGAAGATGCTTCCTTCTGTCTGTTACATACATTTGCACAAAACCACTATACCCTTTTTACCCATTTTTAATGGGTTCAGGGTGTAAAAATAATCATCGTCGTACAGAATATTAAAATCGTTTCAAAAATGGACTTGTATAAGATTTCTTTTTGGATATTGTTATGGCGTTCGGCGGCGAAAGTGTATGTGTGTGTGTGTTAGTGTATCATATATATGTTGTATATATTAATTGTTTTTTAGATACTACTATGCACGTGCACAATTTAATTAACTCTCTTACAAGCTTTGTAAATACCTACAGAAGCACTTAACAACACTGGTTAACCAACATAGTTTTGCATGCAATCTTTTTTAACTACGTATCATATTCTTTGAAATACGCTTTTATTTAGTTTTAGCGAATTTGTTTCCCAATATAAAATATTATAAGCATATTAATGTGACAAGTATATAATATACATATATTGGTCCATTTCCCAACTAGCTTTTATTTTTAGCATAACAGCCCAGTCCACTAACTAAATTATCTGCTCTGCAACATAATCTCTATGCTATACTGTCAAACGTGCCCTCACCATAGTATATCTGAAAAAAAAAACTTAAAGAAATTTGCGAATTTCTCGCCACTGAGTGTGCTACGCAAAATTAAAATCCATTTCGATATTCTCAAATGATCAAAATTACATATCGAAAATTATATTTTACGTTTTTTTGATTGCCTTTTATGTTATAATAATCTGTAATAATCTAGTGTGCCTACCTACCACCTACTACCTACCACTTACGACTTGCTAACTTGAATGGACCAAACTACAAATCTATGATATATATTCGTACATGCATATTCTTTTATATATATATATATATATATATATATATATATTTATTATATATATATATATATATATATATATATATAGAGTATGCATATATGTACTAATTACCATCTGAGACAACTATAACGGTTATGCTAATATATGTATGCGCAATTCTTTGTTCTTTGTACTCATGAACGCCACACCGTGTTGAACGTGCCGCGAACGATAGATCCGATATGATGACGAGGACGAGGATGAAGGTCCACAACCGGATCCTACACTTGAACAGGGTGTGCCAATACCTGTTCGATTGCAGGGCAGCTTCCCTCCGGAGTTGGCCTCCACTCCTCTCGAGGATATCGATCCATTCTACAGCAATATACTGGTAAGTGACAAACGATCCAACGATCACTCTGTTCATTAACCATCTAATCGAATTATGATCTAAACGGATTTGCTTAATGAAAACATATTCAAATTATCAATTTGGTTGCATTCAATCTCAATCCAATCTCTCCAAATGTATCTCGTTTTGCAGACATTCGTAGTTGTAAGCAAGGGAAAAGATATTTTTCGCTTTTCTGCATCGAAAGCAATGTGGCTGCTCGATCCATTCAATCCGATACGTCGTGTGGCCATTTACATTTTAGTGCATCCATTATTTTCGTTATTTATCATTACCACCATTCTCGTGAACTGCATATTGATGATAATGCCGACAACGCCCACGGTCGAGTCCACTGAGTAAGTACTATTCACTAGAAACTAGACTAACTAGCGAGATGGCCCAGCATCTATCTATCCACTTAGTATGTGCAAGTACATATAAATATACATACATACATATTTACACATATATATATATATACAATTATATATATATATGTATGTATGTATGTATGTATGTACTAAACATGTATTCGCTTTTACTGGGTGTATTAAAACAATTTACTTTGCGATATACAAACATACTATTTGGGCAACCTTTAGATAAAATTGATTTGATTTACAGTTCTTCAATTTATTACTTTATACCCATTTTGTTTCGTTTTTCCAACTGAACTTTGAGTTGAAACTTAATATAACTAATAAATTGATATGTATATGTAACTATTTATATGCTATATAATCGATATATTTACGTACTACTACTACTTATATCAAATGTAAACTTTTTCAATATTGATGCAGACGTATAATTAGGCCAAACATAAACTTTCTTTCAACTATAATTTACAAGCAGACAATGCAAAAACAAAAAACAAAATAATTAAATAAAATCGAACAAACAACAACAAACCAAAGTAATGATAACGATAACGAGTATAATAAAATGAATATTCACATTTTTGAAAGCGCCTGCAAGGTAAAGATCGTTTAGGAATGGTTATTAATGCCAGGAATTTGTACATACAAAATATAAATATATTAAAAATAAAAAAAAATCAAAGATTTATCAAAAATCCATTTGAGTAAATAAACATTATGTAGCAGCTGAGAGCTCATTGCTATGAAATTCATTTGGTCAGCAAGCAGTGCAGATCATTATTCGCTGCGTGCCACGCTCAACAGCTTTTGTATGCCGCACAAAACCTGTTGAAATCTGCTGACTGACCCTGTATTATATATATACATTCTGTTTGTATAATATTCAAATTTCCACACCCAACAAATCGAATTTAAAGAAAAGTTAAAAAAAAACAAAAACAAAAATAACAAAAATAATTAAATAAAATATTAAGCTTAGACACATTTTTTGCAACATTTCGATGCCTCTCATTGTAAATTGCCGTAATCGAAACGCATTTAGTACCGGGGCGCTGTTTACTCTCGAATTGTAGTCAACCTAACTAATTACTTGTAACTAAATATGTAATTGCATACATTCTTGAACTGGCTAATTCATTGCCCAGCCTCCTGGTTTTGGTTTGTTCACGTTTCGTATAAAGCGATAATTAATTCATCAAATTGAATTCGATTACATTTTAATTACAGTTTCTAGTACAAATCCTTGTTGTAGCTTTAATATCATAAGTAGCACAAAGTATCAATAATATACGTTACATTTTAAGTAGTTTAAGCATATAAGAATCGATAATAACCTTTACCAGTAATTGCAGTATCCTCTGACCCATTTATCTATTAATTATACATGTACGAGTATATAATAGATAGATTTGTAGCATAACAGATTAGATCCATTAAATAGCTTCATATACATACATATATAGACCATATATTCTGTATAATTATTAGAAATATGTAAATCCAAATTTGATACATTTTTGTTAGTAAAACAATTGGGGATTTGGCCAATTGATTAAATCAAAACGCAGTGCCTGTCGCGATTGTATTTATATATTTATTTATGTACCTGCAGGCAGTGCAATATTAGAAATCAATAGTTTCTAGATTATAATTATAGATTGAAATTATTAGTTTCATATGTAGCAATACTTATACATCTGCACATAAATGCCTAGTAGACCAAAATCTCCTATATACATAAGTACATATAGATTTCGCTCTAGAAACTCGTCGGTAGTAAAAAAAAAAACCCCTTCAGCTCGCTCTCTCTCAAAATTGTAAAGTCAATATATTTGAACATCAAATTGCGTTTCGATTTATCTAGATGTATATAAAAGTACAATATATAGCTAGACCAGCAGATAGACAAGACCGTATAATCGTATAATACTCTCATTGTTCGAAGTACATGTATTTCTTTTAGCAGTAACTCTACATAGCTCATGTACTTACTTGTAAAATATTGTAAAAAAGTAGCTAAAACAAAATAACAAAAAAAAAAAAACAGAACGAGCAAAATGCTTAAACAAAATAGCAAGAAGCGAATAAAGAAGCAACAAAAGTGAAAAGAGTTACGTCATTTTTTTAGCTGATATCAAAGTTGTTGTCGCAGATTTGGTATCAGAATTGAGCACCCTAACAAATAACAGTGCGTGAACCCAAATGTGTGTGTAACAGTGCAAGTGGTTGTGTCACTTGAACTTGGGACGCTCTGTCTACGTCTCTGTATTCATTTCCATCTCTCCGTTTGGGCCAAGTTCTATGGAACTCTGTTATCAACGGCGACTGCGCTTAGCCCAAAATGGCACAGCTGCTGCCGCATAAGTTGAGACACGCAGACACACACAGGGCGTAACAGTTGTAACAGAGAGAGTGAAAGAGAGAAACAGATAGAAGAAAGCGTAAGTTTGAGGAAGAGATAAAGTAGAGCAAGAGAGAGAAAGAGAGATAGTGAGAGAGAGTGCCTATCTAAGCATTTTGGCAGTCTCATCTGTGGGACTCTGGGCCCACTGAGTTGCGGGTGCTGCGGATGCTGTGGATGCTGCGGATGCTGTGGTGGTTTGGTGGCAGCACTTGTGAACGCCCAGAAAGACATAATACCTGCAATTAAAACGCAACTCAAGTGTCCTTCACAGGCATTCGGGCCTAGGTCAATCGCATTCGCCACCCACAGCCAGCGACTTTGAACTAGTTGCAGCTGCAGCTTAGGCATTGCCAACGCCAAGCAACTGTACGCCTGCCTGCCTGCCTGCCTGTCTCCCTCTCTGTCTGTCTGTCTGTCTGTCTGTCTGTCTGTGTGTGTATCCGTGCGGCTGTGTGTCTGCCTGTCTGTCACTTGCAAGTCGATTTAAATCAGTCAAATGACTAACCAAGATGCAGAAGAGCCGATGCCACACTCATACACACACACACAAAGACCTGACTTAGCTGGAATTGAGTCCGAAGGTCACCCTATTGATCTGAACGCCCACATCAACTGGCCAGCAGCAGCATCCGTTGCAGCATCAAAAGTGTCTGCGGTCCTTTATCAAGTGCGTATTAACCATTATTGACATTGACAATTGGGACAAGAGCGTGGAACGACTGTCCATCTATCTGCATCTCAAGTGCTATTAATTAACAATTGTGAGCCGACTTTGATCTTTCAATATATATTCACACACCACAAGTTTTCTGGCATAATTGTGCTTTATGCAACCACATTATGCAACACTAGCTTTGGAGTATTCGAGGTCGAAACGCATTTTGTGAATCGGAGAATCGGTCGTTGAGCATTCGGAATAAGTTTCACATAAGTTTATAAAGCGAAGGGTTAAGCTAAAAATTAAGATATAATAATAAGCATAAATAAGTCAAGGCTATTAACTAATCGTAATAATGAGCGGTTAGCGATACTACTCTATTGAACAATTGGAACAGTGCAGCAGAATCTATTCCTGTTTTCCCATGCATTTTCTTTGTGTTTCTTTTGTTGTTAACTTATATTATAAATTATTTCTTGTATACCCTTGCAGGGGAGATAATAAGTATAATATATATAAATGTATATCTACATATCCAGCTTAGAATGCAATTTCTATTTGTTAATGTATATTTAAGATTCAACCATTTTAATGTTGATGGTTACTATCGATATATATGAATATATTCTTATTACAATTATGTATTCTTTCCAATTATTTATAAATCGCACATTATTAAATAGACGTTTCTGTAAATAACATAGTTAATAGATGGTGTTACCCATAATTGATATTATCGATAAAGAAATCGAAAGTTTTGCAATCTAATGATAAAAGCGATGAAGATCAAATTTCTGTCATATTGTTTGCAATTTTTCATCTAAAGTTTTTAAAGCTTGTGAATACCTGCAAGGGTATTTAGTCAACGGCTTGCCGTTTATGGATTGACTTTCTTGTTATACAACGAAATTATATTGCTTTAAATACCCATAAGCAGGCAGAAAGTGTACTTAAGATAACTCGTACTCCCGATACTCATTTAATTTGAAAAGCAATGAAAACAAACAAACCCAAAAAAAGGAGATAAACAAAAAAATGCATTCGAAATTCAATTCGTTTTTAGGGTGATATTCACCGGAATCTACACATTTGAATCAGCTGTTAAAGTGATGGCACGAGGTTTCATTTTATGCCCGTTTACGTATCTTAGAGATGCATGGAATTGGCTGGACTTCGTAGTAATAGCTTTAGCGTGAGTTATATTATTAACTATTATCTATCAATTATTAATTAACTAACTAATCACTGATCACCATCAATAAATACTCACACACCCAGAATATATACCAAATTATATATCGCTAACTGTCATTCGATCATCATACATGTACTCATCTATACTCGTATATGTATTCGACATCGTTTCGTTTTTGATTTTGTGTTTCGTATCGTATCTTATCGTATCGTAAACGCTTCTTATACTATGATTCTTAACTGTTATACACTCCAGTTAATTGTCTATCAATCATTAAATTATTTGAGTTTAATCTGCGTTTCGTTTTTGTGTTTTCTTTTTTTTTTTTTAGCCATTTAATAAATACAACTGTAGTTAATACATATCGTATTTTAATTAACTAGCAGCCCATTAAAAATAATGCAATTAATTCAATGGACACTTTTTTTCAAAAGATTTCTTGAATTCTGTTGACAAATTAGACATATTTATTGCCAAATATTTATGTATTTCATTAAAACAAAAAAAAAAACAGAGTCACAATATTGATTTAATGTGCGCGCGTGTGTGTGTGTGTGTGTGTGGCTGATATTCACAGTCATGGTTGGATGGGCATTCAATGGAATTAATATATTTCTATTGCATTTAATCAGCGAATTCACGGGACAATTGAGCGCTACATTTTTATTTATATTTAATAATGCGAGAAATCACAAACACAAACACAAACACACACACACACACACACACACACACACACACACATACACATACACAAGTAACATGCGAAAATGTCACGATGAGAACAACGGCAACAATGGCAACCACACATTAACAATAATAACACGTATGGCAAAGGTAGCAGCTAAAATTATACAACCGCCACGTGAGCCACGGGGTGGCAAAAAGTCGCGTTAGTTGAGCGGTTTTATTGATTTCTTTTGTGCCATTACTAATGACGTGCCCAGCCACTCACAACACACACACTCTCTCACACACAACAAACAAATTTGTGTTCTATGATTATTTTCAATACCATATAAACACACGAACACACACACACACACACACACACACACACACACACACACACACGCATATATACAGAGAGTCGTTAACAAATTTTTGGCTTTTTTATTTGGTCATGCAAGATATTATTATTTTATATTTTTGTGTGTGCTCTTTTGTGTTTTTTTTTGTTTTTTTTTTGTTTTTTTCTGTTTGTGGTTTGTTTTCCTCTTTATGCTTGTTTCGTGAGAGTTCCAATCCATTGGTTTTTGCTCCATTTCAACCATTTATCGGTCGTCCTTTGTCTGGGTGGCGCCAGGTTGCTTCCCGAGGCGCGTTACTGGCTTGGGTTTCATGGGGCACCACTTCGAGGTTACCGTAACGGGGTTTGGCTATTCGTGCAGCGCATTTCGCTTGACGCTGCACAGACGCGCAGCCTTGGATCACACAACCACCTCCCCTCTCCACCCACCCCTTCCTTTATCCCAGCACACACACAACAGAAAGTTTAAAGCGCAGTACTTGGATATCAAACCGAGCGACTTGAAAATGTTCAAATGTAGAAAGACAGGAAAGGAATTGAAAAAAATACCGTTAAACTGACTAAACAGTTAGAGTATGCATACCACTTAGAGATAGTACAAGTACAAGCACAAGCAGACATTTATTGCTTGCGCAAACAGTTTAGAGGCCAGCCAGCAATTAGATGGCAAATTTACACGCAATGTATATGTGTATGTATATGTATATGTATATGTATATGCATATGTATATATGTGTAAGCGTGAGAGTGAGTGTCACTGTATTTATTTGCGTTTAAATCGATAAATATTTATGAAATATGAATGGATTGTTGTTAGCTGCAAAAGTACCGTGAATTACCCAAAGAACGACAAGGCAAACAACTCGAGCAAATGGACATTACCAGACCACACCGATAAGCTGCTCTTTCTGTCTCTGTGTGTGCATGTGTGTGTGTGTGTGTGTGTTGTTGTTATAAAAATATTTATGCACGCAGACAAGCGTACTATGGAAATAGCACACTCCCACACACACACACAAACACACACACACACACACTTGTGTGACTTGAACTTAGCTCTCGACAGCTTGTAGCGCATTTTTGTAAGAAATCATTTATCTAGGGGGGGTGGTGGTTGGTTGGGGGTGGTGTGCTCGGTAACTGCCCAAACTCATTTGCAACATGCTCACTCTCATTCGCACTCTCAGTTTCAGCTCTCTATCTTATTGACTGCAAACACACACACACACACACACACACACGCACACAGCCACATATATAAATCGAGTACGAATTCGTTTTCTTTTTCTAAACACACATATCTGATGTTTTAGCTAAACATTTTAATTTGAATCTCTATTGGTCAACAACAAACTCAGAAAGCAAGCTTCTGTAACTCTAAAATACTTACATTTGTAACTACTAACGACTGCAAACATAATCGCTCCAATCTATTTTTACATACCTAGATCAATAATAGCATTATATGTAATTACCAATACTTAATGACATTTCATGTGTATGTATATTTGCTTTTGTCATCGTTAATATAACAACTACAACATTTGCCGACTACTGCAACAACAACAACAACAACAACAACAACAACAACTACTACTACTACTACTACAATAATGACCTTAACGTGGATCGTGCACAGTTATGTGACCATGGGTATAGATTTAGGTAATCTTGCAGCCTTGAGAACGTTTAGAGTGCTGCGTGCGCTTAAAACCGTAGCCATTGTTCCAGGTATGAGCTTTGCTTTGATTATTATATACTCTCTTATAAACTGTTGTATGCTGTTTTATGAATATATACAACTGTTATACTTACTCAATTTGTTAAACTACTCTCCATTTGCCATTTGATCACAAAAAAAAAACCAAAAACAAAAAACAAAAAACCACAAACAAAAAAAAACAAATCCAAACAAAAAACCAAATATATGAAAACCACTTATAGGCTTGAAAACCATTGTCGGCGCTGTCATTGAGTCTGTGAAAAATCTGCGCGATGTGATAATTTTGACAATGTTCTCGCTTTCGGTGTTTGCACTGATGGGCTTGCAAATCTATATGGGAGTGCTAACACAGAAATGCATTAAAAAGTTTCCGCTTGATGGTTCCTGGGGTAATTTGACCGATGAGAATTGGGACTACCATAATCGCAATAGCTCCAATTGGTATTCAGAGGATGAGGGTATATCGTTTCCATTGTGTGGCAATATCTCTGGCGCTGGGTGAGTAATACGCCGCAATCCAATCTCATGGAATATATCAACGATATCAATGATTCCTTCCATGATTGCAGTCAATGCGATGACGATTATGTGTGTCTGCAGGGGTTTGGACCGAATCCCAATTATGGTTATACCAGTTTCGATTCATTCGGTTGGGCATTTCTGTCTGCTTTCCGCCTGATGACGCAGGACTTTTGGGAGGATCTGTATCAGCTGGTTCTCCGTGCCGCTGGACCCTGGCACATGTTGTTCTTTATAGTCATCATCTTCCTAGGTTCATTCTATCTTGTGAATTTGATTTTGGCCATTGTTGCCATGTCATATGACGAATTGCAAAAGAAGGCCGAAGAAGAGGAGGCTGCCGAAGAGGAGGCTATACGTGTAAGTAGAAACCCAGTAGAGACCTAACCGCCCAATGGACAAACTTCCACATATAAGCCACTTGAAATGAAACGGTAGATAATTTCAATCTCAATTGCCCACGAGCCGAATTGATCATTGAAATTATCTACCAAATACAACAGAGTTGCTTTTTTCTTTTGTATATGTATGTATAACAACAAACTATCTTAACAAATATCAATTAACAATTTCAATCGTACCGATGTATGATGATACCTATTCACATTATAGTACTTTATTCCGTATATGTTTCTTTCGAATGTACATACTGTGTCATAAAAGCGATAACCGTTTTGTACAATTCTGTAGATGTAAAACACACAAAAAACAAAATCAATCAAACAAACACCTAACTGCTAATGCAAATCTGCATATCTGTACCTATCTGCAATTTTCAACTAAATATCTATATCAACACATACATATGCATATGTATTGCTTTCCAATTTCCAGTAATTCTAAATATCCGTAAAGTACTTAGTTACTTACTACTCTCATATAATATACTATATTTATTTGATATTGTGTTTTTGTGTTTATTTTCAATTTTCTTTGTCGGTTTATGTTTGTACGTTTGTACCTTGTATATTTTGTGTGATTCAAGTAAATAATTCAACATGTCTTGCCAACTATGTAAACTTAACTGGCATTTTAAATATATTCTCGATATTCACTTGTGTACATCCTATATATACGTATACAAATAATTTATGTACAATTTGTCATAGTTTCCAAGTTTTTCAGTTGAGTGCACTTTCATTTCTTATGCAAAATTTAACACTTGAAAGTAAAAAGCAATGAACAAAAGAAAAAACCAAGTATCGTCGTCTATTTAGACTTGTAATAAAAAAAAAGAGAAAATATAACCCACGCTCCAACCAAATCCTAACCCAACCAAACAATATCCTAGCTACTGCACAGCACTTATTTTGTCGTTTATTTTTTATGTGTACATGTAGAACTTTGTCCTCTATTTTTATAGCTAAACCATATGAACCAAAACAACCATCCGAAAAGAAAAAAACCCAACCCAAGAAACCTATACCTAAACCAAAACCAAAACCAAAACCTATACCTAAACCTAATCGCATGTACCATATATCCTAAATGCCGATGCAAACTCGCACCCATTTCGAGATCAGCAAAAGAAAATTCTCTGTGCATATATCATTGTAGGAGGCAGAAGAGGCGGCCGCTGCGAAAGCAGCCAAGTTGGAGGAGCGCGCCAATGCGCAGGCGCAGGCCGCCGCTGATGCAGCCGCCGCCGAGGAGGCTGCATTGCATCCCGAAATGGCGAAGAGTCCAACGTACTCCTGCATCAGCTACGAGCTGTTCGTTGGCGGTGAGAAGGGCAACGATGACAACAACAAGGAGAAGATGTCCATACGTAGCGTCGAAGTGGAGTCGGAGTCGGTGAGCGTTATACAAAGACAACCAGCACCTACCACAACACACCAAGCTACCAAAGTTCGTAAAGTGAGCACGGTAAGTATTCCGAGCGCAATAATTTTCTTTGTTTTATATTTTCGTTTTTGTTCTCGTTATTATATTTATAGTATTTGATATTTTGTTTTATGGGATATATACTTATAGACACTCTCTAAAAAAAAGTATATACTTGTGTTTAATTTCAATTTCAATTTCAATTTCAACTTCGATTTCGGTTTCGGTTTCGGTTTCGATTACAATTTCGATTTCGATTTTGTCATATACAGCTGAACATTATCAATTATTAGTTATAATCAGTCTGGTCTGAGTGATTTTGTGATTAAACATTTAAGCATTTGCATTTGCATTTTCTTTTCCCGCATTTGTTTTCTATTTTGATATATTCGTATTCTAACTTATATTGCCCTGAATAACATTTGCATTGACTATTGTGCCTGGACTCGTGCGCATATTAAGTAGGTCAATTTCCTCTATTTCTCATTACTCGTTACTCGTTACTCGTTATTCGTCACGAGGCAAGCGCCTACTCGCACTCGCTCTTCCACATTAGCGAGTACTCACTTGTTTGCCTCAACTCTCAGCTCGTTCGAAGAGAACAGTTTGATTGCTGCTCATTCAGAGCTTCAACTTTGCCACTCATTGCTCATGCTCGGGCAGCTTTCTATACTCGCTGCGTAGAAAACGAGAACCTATTTTGTAATTACTGTTACAATTACAATTACAATTACAATTACAATTTCAATTACAATTACATTAACATTCAATTTTGTTGTTGTTCGTTTTGATTTTAAAATTGCCACTATTCAGTTAATTGTTGAAACGATCGTCTATTTAAATATAACTATCATAACTAGCGAAGTGTGATTCCTTTGCATTCCAAAAGTTGAAAGTAGTGTTAGTAGTGTTAGTGCGTGTATGTGTGTATGACTAAATATAAAGTTATTAGCTTTAGTTTCATGTACGATGTACACATAGCTAAACTATTCATTTAAATCGCCTGAGTTTCAGTCACTGTCTCGCTATCTCTTTCTACCTCTCTCTCTCTGTAAATCTCTCTCTCTCTCTCTCTCTCTCTCTCTCTTTAATACTCCCTATAATTCTCTCTCTGTAACTCTGATTTTCAAACCGTTCAAACTCTGTCAAAATCAATTGAATTTGAATGGCAACAATTTGATTGTGTCAGTGCATGCATTTTTTCATTATGTATGTGGATCGGTTAACGTGTGTATGACTGACAGTATTTTTTCCGTGTGTGTGTGTGTGTGTGTGCGTGTGTGCGTGTGTGTGTGTATGCGTGTGTGTGTGTGTGAGTATGTGTGATTTACAGGCAGTCTCTTCGATCATGATTTCTATGTACTCGTAGTTAGTTGTCTCTTTTAATTGGCATTCGCTTAGTAATCATTTGCTTTTTGATTTTTCTAATATATACATATGTATGTACTTATATTATGGGTATATGTTTGGATTTGTATAGTTTTTAGTTTTTAGTTGACTCATTGCTCGGAATGCTTTAGGTGATAACTTTTCGGTTGTACGCGATTGGAGCTCAAATACAAATACAAACACAAATTCAACGATGCTTACTTTCATTACAATGCAAGCAATATACAACTGAGGACGACAACAATGCTAAAAACAAGGCTTCAATTGAAACACCCGAAAAAAACATGCTTTGAGCTATTTCCAACACACCTCTTTCAGCTCACAATCAGGCGAAATTTTATATTAAATTCGTGCTTGTACGCATACATAATACATACATATTTGTATATGTATCAATATCTATCTACTTGCGTTGGACTGCTTGGGCTCTTCATCATTCTGCAATCAGCAAACAGCATAATTTTTTTGTTATTAATGAATCATAGTTGATATTGACGATACTTAAGAAGCGATATATCGATTATTTCAATGGCTGCATTATCATTTGCATGCATTAAATGAACGTTACTTTAATTTCCGTTACCATAACTACTTTTTGAAGAAATATACTATATACTTAAGTACTACTTCAAACAAAGATAAATGCATTTCGAATACTTAACTGAAGTACAGTACAGTATTGCACAATGGTTAAGCTAGCACCGATTTCTAGGCATTGCTATCGATAAATGCGATAATCATAGGCGCAGCGTTACGTTTTGCGATAATACTAACATGCAGTAGCATGTTAATGCCTCTGGATAATTCTACTCCCTCACATTTATATACATATATTCTTAATAGTTATTTTGGCTTTGTAAAGCATTTGCTTAGAGCACAGCGGCTGAGACAAATTTGAACTCTGAACTCTGGCACCCCGAATATTAGGAAACCAATCAATCGGGAATATTCACAAATTGCATTCGAACTCACTCACATTTGCATTAACACTCACAGGCACACACACACACACATGCACACACACACGCACTCAGAATCTACCCAATAGATAAGTGTGCAGCAGAGTAAGAAATCTTTTCTCGTTAGCAATAACATTCGGAAAATATTTTTGGTTATTTTGTTTGTAACTAAAATAGAATTCCATGGCCTATTTTATCAATTCAAATATCTTTGCATACATATATAATATATGTGTGCATGTATGTATGTATGTATGTGTGATTCTAACTGATTCAAATCAAATTAAATCAAATTCGAAGCAAATATTTTTGAAATAATACTTAAATTTTTACTCTCACTAAATACTATTGCTGTTTCGCATTCGCTGTCCCGCTCTTGCATTCGCTAGCTCGTTCTTACTGACCATTTAACTGCTCAAAGTCGCATTTCAAATACTATTTACTACTATGAATATCATATAATCGCAATCGCTAGCTCAGTTGGTATCACACTAACTGAGTTCGCTAGTACTACCTCAACCAAATGGCCTTGGGCCTCAGGTAGGTTTCTCTCTAATGTTCTCACCTCTAAATAATTCTCAAATCAACGAACTCTCCAACACTTTCAACATATACCCAAAGAACAGAATACTATTAAGGCAGTTGACAGTTAAAACATTGATAATAACCACCGATAGAACACAATTTATAATTACAGCTAACTAACACCATGCATTTCCAATACAATCACTTACATCTGCACACTTTGAACGTTCTTCATATTAGATTGTTCAGTTTTGACAATGGTGATATTTAAGATATTGCGGTTAAAATGTAGGTCATCCCTTTATCTAAACTTGTGGTAATTCGTTACTTAAAGCAAATGTAAAATGCATCCAAACAATATGTTTGATAAGAATACTTTATTGTTATTTTCAACTAAGTAATTTAGCCTGTACAAATTAAACTTTAGAACAAGTTTTAAAACATTTATTTTCGTAAGTTTTAAATTTAATTTTATTAACAATATCTGATAATAACTTGAGTCCTAATAGGCTCTGATCAGCAAACTTACAATGCGAATTTACTTTTTAGTTACCGGTAACGAAGAAAAATTTATAAAATACGTAGTTTTTATACCCTGAACCCATTAAAAATTGGTAAAAATAACGGTTTTGTACAAATGTATGTAACAGGCAGAAGGAAGCATCTCCGACCCCACAAAGTATATATATTCTTGATCAGGATCAGCAGTCGAGTCGATATAGCCATGTCCGTCTGTCCGTCCGTCCGTCCGTCTGTATGAACACGCAGATCTCAGAGACTATAAGAGCTAGAGAATATAGGGTATCGTATACCAGGCGCAGATCAAGTTTGCGTTATTTTATAATATAACTGTCTCCGTTTATCGAATATCGATATATTTAATAATCGATATAATTAAATAAATGCCACAATTTTAAGAATCTTCTAATTAATACATAATATGCATATGCATACTATTGATCAACTGCCTAAATTTCGACAAGATCGGATAAGAAACACCCAAGTTATAGTCATATAGAAAATATATTCTCATCTTGATCTCATTTCTATCAGCAGCCGCAAGCATTTTCTCAAAGCATAACTATGCGATCGCATGTGTGGGAAAGAGATGGCATTAGCCCCGTTACCAGCGATTGCGTGTTTCCCGTGTTTGTCGGCAGAGGGCGCTTCCAGAGCTGCTCGCATTTTAGTGCAAATCTTTTGACAGGGGAATTTGCCAATATAAATAATAGAATATTTTTAATAACTGGGTTCAGGGTATATCGTAGTCGAGTTCACTCGATTACATCACTCTTACTTGTTTTTTTTTTTTATATATTTTTAGCTGATACATTTGTAAGTACATTTAAGTAGCGTGCTTTATGAAATACTACTTTAAATATAACAACGTAACTTTTTTGTGTTCAACGCTGCGCTGTAGTTAAAACCAAACCTACTTAAATCACCGCTCACACATACACTTACGTAATAACAGTACAAATAACAAATCGTTAAAAAATATTACATTGTTCAATTACTACGATTCAACCATTTTTTATAGGGACACAAGACAAAAAAAGACATGAGTTAAACTAAACGAAAAGTTTTTAGTTTTTCCTTCCACGAATTGTATTCATATATGTTCGAATACGTATTTTCATTCATACACACATTTTTGGTAAACACAATAACAAACACTCCGCGCATATATATTTAAAATACAATAAATTTTCATTTGAAACTTTCAACAACGACATCAAATTGTATCAAATCAGCAGGAATATCTATATATATTTAACTATATATATATACTTACATATATATATTTTATTTGATTAAATTTTTCTTTTTCTTCTATTTATATTTTATTTGTAAAAAAAACTTAGACATCCTTATCCTTACCTGGTTCACCGTTTAACATACGCAGGGGATCACGTAGTTCTCACAAGGTAAGCGCCCGGTACATACATACACATACACATAGACACACAAAGACACAACAACCACACACACACACACACACACACACATATATACACAACAATACTACATGTGTTTTGCGTTCTTCAATCCAATGACAGCCAGTACAACCAGAACAATAACAACAACAATAGCATCAATCGCCTTAACCATATTTTGTATTTTGTATTGTATCATCTAGATAGGGTATCAAAATTTCAAAGATATATGTATATATATATATATATATTAAAATTGCAAAATGCACATACACACACCCACACACACACACACACACACGCACATTACAACATGTACAGAGACACACAGTTATGGGCTCAGCGACTTATAAATTAATGTACATATGTATATGTATATGCTACGTATATGTAATTGTGTATCTGATTTCTGAAAGACTGGTCACCCACTGTTCAACATACGTACATACATAGCTCAGTTTGATTTACATGTACTGCATACGTACATACGTCTGATATACATATGTATATATACATACATACATAAGGAATCGTCGGTTTAATCAACCGAATCCCACAATAGTTGTGTATACAGTATATGGAATCAAAGATTGTATTGAAATACATCCATTTATTGATATACGATTAACTAGCTTACTTCACTGAGGTGCATTTACCATTTGTATATCGAATAAGTTTCACGATCTTTGTTTTTTATTTATTTTTTTATATGTACTGACCATAATTAAAAGCTAAGACTTTACTCCTGTCGTACATACATGCATACCTCACCATTTTAATATCATAACCTACATACTATTAGTATTTGTATTTGTCTATTACTATATACTTATTTTTGTTTGTAACATACATATATATGAGTAAACATTATTCTATTTTGTGATTTTGTCTTGTTTGGTGTTTTTTGATCAACATATACTTACATACGAGTACTTAATACTTTTTCAGCACCCGCTCTATCCCAATATCCACATCTCTCTCTCTCTCTCTCTCTCTCTCTCTCTCTCTCTGTCTCTGTCTCTGTCTCTGTCTCTGTCTCTGTCTCTCTCGCTCTCTGCTCTTCTCTAAATTTCTGTCATTGTTAATGTATAACCTAAATCAATCAGTATTTGTACTATCGGCTGTTAAGTGTGTATGTGTAGAGGTGAACGTGAGTAAGTATGTGTGTGTGTGTGTGTGTGTGTGCTTGTTTTGTATGCATATGTGTGTATGTGCCCCTATTGTGTACAATTATCATATTTGCGTGTTAGTGCAATTTACTGCTCATTTGAATCAGCCATATATAAATTTATTCCGAATATTCCAAAGTATTTCAAATCAAGCCTTAATTAACAAAATGCAACAATATATGGCAGCAATGAACAGTTCGTGCTAGCAGTATGCAACACATGTCTTCGATAGTATGCACATCAGGCCGTCCACTGTCATTGGTCACCTGGGCACTGACTCAGTCACAACGTACATAATGTTAAGTCTTTATTTTGATAGATATACATATATATTAGTTTTTTGTTGGCTCATGAATGGAATGTCGCTTCCGTTTGATTAAGTATGTATGCAAATCTACCTGTATAAATAAATAAATAGATATTTATATCAATGTATCCATGCTGTGGTTACATAAACAATTACTTTTGTTCCATTATCTTTATTCTGCTCGTATAGAGAGGCTAGCTTAGAGTCGCGCACAAATCAAATTGATTTTCGGTATAGCTGTCTCTCCGTTTCTCCGTCTTCGTTTCCCTCAATGTTTCTCTCCCTCTCACTGTTACTCTCTTTGTCTCGCTATGTGTCTGTCCGTTGTCCATTACGATCCGATTCAAGTAGCGGTTATCCACAGTGTGTATGTATATGTGCCGGTTATATCAACTACTGTTTGAGTTATGTTCTTCAGTTTTACTCGTCATCGGTTCTCAATCATTCACAATTGATACCCCTCATACAAATCATGCCAATATTGGGTTTTTTTTTTTATTCCAATAATAGTCGTTTATCATGTTATTTGCTACTACTCACCACTTTGACAACTACATACTTACTGCCAACAACTAAGTACTACTACATCAACATCTACTACTACTGCTACATATACTTTTGAAACAGTTTTAGTATCATTTTTAAGTACTAATCTTAAGCTCAATTGTATTGAAACAAACCAATCAATCCGAACCGAACCAAACCGTACCGTACCGGTACTGCATCAGTACACGATACGCAATGGACGTGGCCGTTTCGGAATACCCGGCAGCGATCGCAAGCCGCTGGTATTGTCAACATATCAGGATGCACAACAGCACTTGCCATACGCCGATGACTCGAATGCCGTGACGCCCATGTCAGAGGAGAATGGAGCCATCATAGTGCCTGTTTATTATGGCAATCTAGGTGGGTTCTTTCATACAAACCAACCGACCACCGATCCACATCACATAACATCATTTCAATTCATCGCAGGCTCTAGACACTCATCGTATACCTCGCACCAGTCCCGTATTTCGTATACCTCACATGGTGATCTGCTCGGCGGGATGGCCGTCATGGGCGTCAGCACAATGACCAAGGAGAGCAAGTTGCGCAATCGCAACACACGCAATCAATCAGTGGGAGCCACTAATGGCGGCACCACCTGCCTGGACACCAATCATAAGGTCGAGCATCGGGACTACGTAATCAGATATATAAGTAATGCTGTATTTTATAACTCAAACACTATTCATTTAGGAAATCGGCCTGGAGTGCACGGACGAAGCGGGAAAGATCAAACATCACGACAATCCATTTATTGAGCCCGTCCAGACACAAACGGTGGTCGACATGAAAGGTATTCACAGGCCTGAACAAAAACAAAATAGAAGAGAAAAAAGCCAATCCTATTCTAATTTCTCAGATTAACTCAATTATTCTCTTTCTCCCTGTTGCTTCAGATGTTATGGTTCTAAATGATATTATAGAGCAAGCCGCTGGTCGGCATAGTCGAGCTAGTGATCGCGGTGGTAAGTAACGATTCATCGAATTATCGATTGCTCCACTTTCGTATTATTGCATTGCGTTCATGTTGTACATTCGTCATATCCATTGAATATATAATGTATATTTAAATCGATCGTCTTGCAAATTATTGTTTGTTTTGTGTTCTCTTCCATGTGCATTGTTTTCGTTAGTTTCTGTTTTCGTGTCAAGAACTAAAAGATATTCATGTAAATAACTACAAAACAAGTCATATTTTTTGAACTTTCATTTTACGATTTTCTTTTGGCTAAAATGATTCAATGAATTTTTACAACTATAATAGGCTAAGTGTCGTAACGTTTGTTCTTATAACAACGGATATTTGCCCATAGTCGTTTCATATATACTAAAATACTCTAAAGTTCTACCTTTTATGTGACTATCACCTTAAGTCCTGTTTCAAGTGTCAATGATTTTCAAAAATGTGAAGCGCATTCACATCTTGCTTTACTTTGTATAGATAAATATCAAATTAATTTTGATCAGACGATGTGCTGAGAGTATTTTTGACTAGAAATTCAAGATCTCAAATATTTCCATATGTATGTAATCATTTTATTGGTTTTATAGTTGCTTAAGAGTTTTAAAATTATTCATAACGCATGCGTTTTATGCGTTGGAGGTGCTCGCAGTGTTGGAGGCCAGCTCATTCATTGATGACGGACATATGGCTTGAAGAAAACATATATATTTCTAGCGTGCTGCATGTGGAACATAAGCCTGTGCATAAGTTGATTAATTTCATTAATTATTTATTGGTCATTTATTAAAAAAAAAGATAAATCGACAACATTTGCTACCAATTATTTACATGCATTTATTATATTATATATATATATATATATAACAAATATACATATATACTTACATTTATATTTTGTATTCTCATTTTTAGTTTATTTTCTACTTATTAACAAAGAATTGAAGAATTCAAAACATACTTAAATATTTTAATAATTATACTTATATAAATACATATGTTTATACCCAAATGAATGACTTCTTTGACTCGTCCATTTTATTTAATGCCGTTGATGCTAACAGAAGAAATCGAATAAATTTAACAAAAATATATTTAAAAAAAATATACAAATATGAATTTAAAATTTTAAAGCAGCAAGCAAGCCAGCACACATCCACCCGTATTTAATATATTTAGTAACCCAATTCAATTTGATAATTTTGTATGCCAAATTACACACGCCGAATCGAATATACTACAGTCCATCCACACACACATTTTGCAAATTGCAAATTGCCGCCTAATCGCTTTGCCGCCACCTAAAAGTAGGCAACACATTTTGACGCATTCATAGCGTCCTCCATTGCTCCAGCTTTTCCAAGCTTGCTGCACTCTTACCTTTAAATTTTGCGCTGCTTCTTACCAATAATTATTTAATTGTCATGTTCCAAAACCCACTCTTGTCTCAATTTCGCTTTAACACGTATATCATACTTTTTAGGTAGTATATCTCAATTATCAAGAGAATTGGAGTTCCTAAAAAGTATGCTATATACTTTTCTAAGCTATATAGCTATAAGAGACAAAAATAAAAAAAAAAAATGCAGACAGGCTAATCACAAAATAATCTTTAGCCAATGCTGGACAGCAATAAGCATTTTAAATTAATTTTGATTTTAATTACTAACTACAACTTTCGTTAGTTTTTTGATATTTTTTTTGACCGCATGCCTAACTAAACTAAGTATTTTTTCAATATTTACTTGACATTAGTGCTTTTGTTTTGTAGCTGCTTGCATTTTAATTCAATTGCTAAATCAATTTTGACTACATTTTAGCCTAATACTAAATATTTTAGCATATAATCGTTTTAATATGAAGTACTTTGCGCATGCTTCTTCAGTAGCCAGTAGTCAATCACAATTCACCATCAAAGTAATTACATGCAATTACTTGCAATTTAAATTAGAACTTGAAATACGTATTGAACCGCTGAGAAATGAATGCTTAACATCTGTATTGGAACATAATTCGTACTTACATCAAATAATGGATCAACAAATGTATCCAGATCTACAGTAGCGGTGAAAAACTATTGATAGCTTCCAGACCATTGGTACTATAGATAGTCTATTTCAACCTCTATTTTGGATTTTTCAAATATAGCATTTATGTATAATTGAGAACCATTAATAGTGGTAAGAATTTGTAGCACACATCAGCAGTGTGTCAGGTTTTATAGTAACGACTAAAAAGTAAAATAAATAAATTAATTATTAGAAACATTATTAATGGTATTAATTACAATCTAAAGAGTTAAGTGTTTCGAAGTTTCTGTGGATTACTCTTTACACAATTGATCAAAATTGTTCAAGTAGTTAGTTTCAGCGTGCCCCGAGTAGCTAAAAATATTTCATTAATAATGGAGCTGCTTAAAGTAAATTAAAAAATATGAACCTAGAGTATCTTACATTGAAATCCTTATTTAATTAATTAATTGAAGTAGTCCATAAAGAAATTAGAGTAAGTTTGATTCTACTATTATGAAAAGCGCTCCAAATAAAATCCTTCCTCTTTTTCAAAAGCACACATAAATACCCACACATACACACCCCTACACACACACACACACACACACACAGACACCCGCATTTTGCGCGTGAGTGTTTGTTTCCTTTTTCTTTCCGTCAAATCTGAAAAGCTAACGAATAATTTCCAATGCAATGAAGCTTCAAAAAAAACAAAAACAAAAGAATAAAAATAAAAATAAAGCGAATATCAAATACTTTCATACAAAACCATGAAGTTCGATCGTATGAAAATCTGCTAAACAAAAAAAAAAATCTGCTAATCTGGCTGAGTCAAAGTTGGTCAAATCACAACTAATAACAAACTTTTGTATGGTTCAGTCTCCGTTTACTATTTTCCAACAGAAGACGACGACGAGGATGGGCCCACGTTCAAAGACAGGGCGCTCGAAGTGGTACTAAAAGGCATCGATGTGTTTTGTGTGTGGGACTGCTGCTGGGTTTGGTTAAAATTTCAGGAATGGGTCTCATTAATAGTCTTCGATCCCTTCGTTGAGCTCTTCATTACGCTGTGCATCGTTGTTAATACAATGTTCATGGCCATGGATCATCACGACATGAACAAGGAAATGGAGCGTGTTCTGAAGAGTGGCAATTATGTAAGTATCAGAGTATATACCAAAACATTCACTTCGGTACTCACACTCACTTAACACTCACCTCATATTGCAGTTCTTTACCGCCACATTTGCGATTGAGGCGACCATGAAACTAATGGCCATGAGTCCCAAGTACTATTTCCAGGAAGGGTGGAACATCTTTGATTTCATCATTGTCGCCCTCTCACTGCTTGAGCTGGGTCTCGAGGGCGTCCAGGGCTTATCCGTATTACGTTCGTTTCGTTTGGTAAGCAAAAGATCATCTCGATCCCGGCTACGTACAAGCGAATTATTTTAGTTAGCTCAGGACTTAAGGTAGCTTCATTTGGGAATACAAATGTATATGATATGATTCCGATTTATAATTAACATCTACTGTAGTACCAACTTATACTTACTTAACTGTTCTCGAAGCTATGTATCTTCATATCCGATACATGTAACCCGATACCCGATACCTGATACCCGTTACCTGATACCCGTTATCACTTTACCGACCAACAAAACAACACATGTGTACACAAACATACAACGCTAATATTACCCATGTCCTGCCAATTTACAGCTGCGTGTATTCAAATTGGCCAAATCATGGCCAACGTTAAATTTACTCATATCGATTATGGGTCGCACTGTCGGCGCTCTGGGCAATCTGACCTTCGTCTTATGCATTATAATCTTCATATTTGCTGTAATGGGCATGCAACTGTTTGGCAAAAACTACACAGGTATTATTGTATATGCCCAAACAAATTCTAATACCAAAATAAACAAATTAAAACACAAAACAATTACCTCCAAACAAAACCCAAAAGCCACAGCAAACAATCGCAACTTTTTAGCGTGCATAAGCAAACATATTTTTTTTTTAATCTACTCGTACCAAGCATTTTCCTAGTACAACTTACTCAACTACTTTTTACTCAAAGCTAACTAATTCCTTTATATTTTAAATTAGTTTTTCTTTTTGATTTTTTTTTGCTAAGTAAACTTATTTAATATTGCTGAACCCACTTGATATCAAAATTCGTCAATTGACAAACCGAATAAAACAAAAGGCAATGCTTTGGGCACGGTTTTTAAATTTCAATTTCCACGTTTTCATTGTGCTTCACAATTTCGCATTCACAAGCCTGAGAAACTCTAAAACTGATTGACAAAATTAGATATACATAGTTTTAATACACATATAACTGGCCGGTTCGAATGTGTGAACGTTAATCGCATTTTTTAAGCGTATGTTTCGTTCCTGACTTTTGAATTTGGCTAGAACGCTAAAACTACTGGATCCAAAAACTACGTGCTATATACATAAGGCATTTGTATATGTACACTTTAAAATTGGCATATAATTAAGTACATAATTACATTATAATTAACAATTAGGTTAAGCATAGATATTGTAAATATGTGATGCCTAATGAATGAATGAATAAGTGAGTGAACGAATCAATGAATCATGCACAGCATGACAATCTAAAGTTCGATCCAGATACAAAATAAATGCTGTGCAGGATCTATAGCTACGGTCACATTCGTAGTTTTTATTCATAATTTACCGTTCTTTGCATATGTAAACATAATGCTACATAAATATAAACATTTTTTTTGTATTCCTAATGCTTTGCCCGGCTTACAAACCAAAAATAATAATACTACTACTACTACTAATAATAATTCTAATAATAATGATAATGACAAAAATGGCAAATCAAACAATCAACTTCCCATAAACCAATTGCAATCGAATCAAATTGAACAAACGAACGAATCCCTAAATCGCCTAATCCAACCAAAAACAAACTGAACCAACCCTGAAATCCAATCAATCACTGTCAACATTTCAATATCGAAATCTAAATCAAATCAAAATCAAAATCAAATTAAAATTCATAATGCAATTCGTAAATGCAGCTGCGTGTATTCAAATTGGCCAAATCTTGGCCAACACTTAATTTACTCATTTCGATTATGGGCCGCACCATGGGCGCTTTGGGTAATCTGACATTTGTACTTTGCATTATCATCTTCATCTTTGCGGTGATGGGAATGCAACTGTTCGGAAAGAACTATCATGGTAAGTATATCAATCGTTGGCTCTCAACAGCTTCTATCGATGTGCATTTTATCGTTTCGTAATCGTGTTTCATTTAATTGGTTTCGTAGATTCTAATATGTGTGTGTATATAAATATAGATTTCATAGGTTCGGTGGTTAACTGACTATATTATTATGTGTGTAATGCTTAAGTTGTTTATTTTTTGTTTATGTGTTGTTGTTTGTATCCCAAAAACGATTCGATTATAACTAAGTGTGAATAGTGAATAATATAATTGGTTCCTGATTGCTTTTCGTTTGTTTCTAGATCATTCTATGTATTATGTCGAATGTGTAGAAATGCTCTCAATTATTGCGTTCTACAATTACTTCAGCAAAAACCATCCTATTTTGTTTTTTTGTTTTTAACAAAATTTATGTTTACTTCAATTAAAATATCTTCCACTCGGAATGCGTCTAATAAAATTAATCGTACTTACCCAACTCTTACACAGAGTCACAACTTAGGTTATTTAATTACTAACCAAGAGAAATATTTATTTAAAATCACTCACCATATGTTGTAGGCAACTGAAGTAATTTTAATATTTATTGATAAACAGTATGAATTTTAATTTGTGTATGTCTCGTACCTGTGCACAAGCAACAAATCTCACTTGAATACAATATTCAGTTTATTGAAGACATTTTATTATTTATTATACATTTTTATTAACTTAAGTTTTAGTGCAGATCCCCTTTAAAAATGCAATAACATCAAAATACGTCCGTTTAAAAGTTATCACGATGAGATAGCTCCGTCCGTAAACGAAAAACAAATCAGCTACGATCATATATGTATATATATCGAAGGCCTTCATTTAGTGTTTGCGCTGCATAATGTTTAAGTTGAGTTTGGGTCCCATTGCCTGGCTGGCTGGTGCCTTTTGCTGATTTCTGTAAGTACTATCGTGCATCGAGCAAAACTTTTCCTCTGGCTTATTAACTCTCTCTAACTTTTTTTTCCTAATGTACCACACAATTTATATAGTTAAACCAAGAAACAAACTGCAAGTCTGCAACTTGGCTGCATTATTTTGTAGCATAAGAGCGGCGCGCGATTTGTTTTCGTTTACCAATTTTTTCGTTACATAGTTTTGTTTTAATTTTGAATGTATTATTTTGATTGTGGTTTTTTTGTACGAACTTTTCTCGTATTTTTTAACACTTTTTATGGGTGCTGCTGCAACTTTGCACACGCTTTCTCTATGTGGCTATAGTAATTGAACAAACACAAAAAGAAAGGAATTAAATAAAACAAAAACCAAAGCATTCATTTGTATACATCATATTTGATATTAATTCCCCCCTTTTGTCCACCCGCAACGCTCTAGATCATAAAGATCGTTTTCCGGATGGCGATCTGCCGCGCTGGAACTTCACAGACTTCATGCACAGCTTCATGATCGTGTTCCGGGTTCTATGCGGCGAGTGGATCGAGTCCATGTGGGACTGTATGTATGTGGGCGATGTCTCCTGTATTCCATTCTTCTTGGCCACCGTTGTCATCGGCAATCTTGTGGTAAGTACATTTGATCGTTTTAACCAAAAACAAAAAAAACAACGTTCAACATGACAATGACTATAATGAAAATGTTTGTATTGCAGGTTCTTAACCTTTTCTTAGCCTTGCTTTTGTCAAATTTTGGCTCATCTAGTTTATCAGCACCGACTGCCGACAATGATACCAACAAAATAGCCGAGGCCTTTAATCGTATTGGTCGTTTTAAAAGTTGGGTTAAGCGTAATGTTGCTGATTGTTTCAAGTTAATACGTAACAAATTGACAAATCAAATAAGTGATCAACCATCAGGTGAGAGGACCAACCAGATCAGTTGGATTTGGAGCGAAGGTTTTTATCCACTTGTTTTCAATTACTAAACTACTTTTAAAATATATAACATGTATAATGTAATGATAATAATTATATAATCAATGATATATAATTGCGTTAACGTTAACTTCAATTCATAATTGGCAAAAAATTACATGTTCTAGTTCAGCCAAAACCCAATTCGTCTAAAACTGTAAAATGTTAAAATGTTCCTAGCTAACATATTTTAAAATCAAAAACCAAACCACAAATTCTCTTTAGTTAGTTATCCACTTGTACCCGCCATCCCAATTCCAACCTGTCATGAAAATCCACATATTGACTTACTATAAACAAAAATCGAAGAAAGAAATATACCAAATATATACAAAATAGAATCAAATCGAATACAATCAAATCAAATCACATCTCGTTGTGTCATTTTGAATTAAATTTTTCTTTTGTTGGTTTCCGTTCGATTTGAACATAATTGTTGTTGTTCAAACTTCAAAGTGACTATGCATATGTACATATGTATGTAAAGTATGTATGTATATATGTATGTATGTATCTGTATTTGTATATGTACACGTTTCTTTGTACTCGTATGTATGCATCTGGGGCATCAAGAATTGCGCCGAGTGTGACATTTCCGCTCACTTCATACCTTGCTAATCTACCTACCTATAAAATAGATTCGTAGACTCGTCATATTCTTAGCGTTAGTATTGCGTATTTAGTGCGTATTTAGCGAAAGTCATGTATACATTACTTTTTTCTTAGTACATTTTTAACTTTCAAGTTGTACTCGTCGCTCTTGTTACCTCGTTTTCTCGTTGCCTTCTAATCTTTTATTTATTTTCCTATCAGCCCTTAAGCATAACGTTCTCTTATTTACTTTCACAGCTACCTAAATATGTATATGTACAAATATATATATATAAATAAACATATATATATATAAAATTATATATAGATACAAATATATACATTTTTATATATATAGGTATGTATGTGAATGTCTATCTACAGCTAGCAGTTAGAACTGGTCTAATTCGAATTTTGGGTAACACCCATTCACAATATATCCACATAGCATAACTCGTGTCAAGTTTTGGTTTTCGATCGATTTCATAACTCCCACATCCTTTGTGTTTCACAACAAATTTGCACTCAAAAACAACAAAAAAAAATATAAAAATTAACAACTTTGGTTATTTACAAGAGCCTCGATTTCAAAAACTACATATTAGCGAATTGCCTACGGTTAACCTGAAAATAAATTAAAAACAAGATAATAGTAAATTTAATATGAATTTTTTGCTAGATGCCATTTGTAAACGGTGTGAAAATAATTATAGATACCCATTGTAACGAAAATTATATAAATTGAAAGTAAAACAGTGGATTTGATCCTTCATAGTAACGAAACTTTTCTTTTTCGATATTATTGTTGTCTGTGTATATTGTATATTGTATATGTATGGAATTATTTTTTGTAAAACATAAAAAAATACCTCTAGCACTTAAATTGTCTCATTAAGTTGTATTTAATGTAAACTTAGTGTGTATGTAATACTCATTTTAACCCAAAAGCCAGGTATCAAACCATATTGCCAAGCTACAAGTACGACAAACGTACACACGGATAACACCTTAAAATTTGACTGGCTTTTGGATACGACAGTACAGCATTGAGCCCAGTTTCATTTTGCTATCGACAATTAGATCATCCATCTAGCGATCATCTCATCTCACTCTGCAGCTCTTTCTTTGGGAGCCCGATCAGATAATTTATCGATATGCGATATGCGTTGTTCGCTGTTGTGTTGTTTGAGCGTACAATCTGGACCGCTGTCGAAGCTACGTTTTTTCAACTGTGCTGTAATCGATATTTATCGCTCAGTTTAGGAAACGTGTCCTCTACTAAACGTGAATTGAATATGTGTGTGATGTGTTTTGTGTTTCACTATGTGTCGTAAGCAAAAAATTGATCCCAATATGATATTAACCGCATAACTATCTTTATTCTCTTCATTTATGTGTTTTGGCTTGTCATGATTTAAAAAAAAAAAAAAATGAACGCATTACATTGGTCAACGTGTCAAACAACGCATCAAATCTATCATATTATTCAACCAACCAAATCAAATGAAAATATAAAAAAACAAAAACAAAATGTATAAATGATCGACCAAAAACGACAACATCAACAACAATGACAATTTATATATATATATATATATATATCAAAAAAAAAAAAACAACAACAATAACAACAACAACTTTTTAATGCGAACGGCAACTGCTTGTCTTGAATTCGTCTGAATTCGCTTTATGATTTCCATCATTACCCATACATGTACAACCATATATACATACGTATATACATATATACACATATGCTGTATATGCTATATATGCCATATCTATATTATGTAACATGTACATATCGAAAATTAAATGTCTATAACGAAATGCAAAATTCGGATACGAAAGGCAAGGGCGTTTGTCGTTGTATATCTGCAGAACATGGTGACAACGAGTTGGAACTGGGACACGACGAGATCCTCGCTGACAGTTTGATCAAGAAAGGAATTAAGGAGCAGACACAGCTGGAGGTAGCCATTGGTGATGGCATGGAGTTTACGATACACGGCGATATGAAAAACAATAAGCCGAAGAAATCCAAATATCTAAATAATGCAACGGTAAATAAGACAACTCGAATTTAAATACATACTATTCAATTTTCAATTACAATTATACATGCACATTGGAACATAAATGTACGCATAACATATATATGTACATACATATATGCGTGTTACATGTGTGCATACATATTTGTCAGGGCCATCATAACATTTTGAAGTGAAAGAAGATTTTATGACAATCCTCTAGATATGGAAATGGAAGATACTATGATATAGTACAGCATATAGTATAGAACGGATATAATATTAATTGAGTGTGATCCGAATATCTTAAAAACTCTAGACATCATCTTCTACAATTTCCTGGTCTTCAATAGAAAAACTTACCCGAAAATTCGAACTAATGCAGCATTCAGTCAATGCAGTCTTGACAAATTTATAACTGAGACAGTGATCTGATCCGGCAAGCTCTGATGTCCATATGTACTGCCTATAGCAAAAAGACGGACGTATTGGAAGTTTTGAGAATATAGCTTTAACACAACTTTAGTTTGCAAACAAGTAAGAGTGCTGTAGTCGAGTGAACTCAACTACGATATATGCATATTATGTATTTATTAGAAGATTCCTTTCAAATTGTGGAATTAATTGCTATCGGAAATTTAAATGTATCGATATTCGATAAACGGAGTCAGTTATCAATAAAAATAATGCAAACTTGATTTGCGCCTGGTATACGAGACCCTATATTCCAAATTTGAAGTCTCTAGCTCTTATAGTCTCTAAAATCTGAGTGTTCATACAGACATGGCTATAGCGACTCGACTGTTGACCCTGATCGAGAATATATATACTTTATGGGGTCGGAGATGGTTCCTTCTGGCTGTTACATACATTTTCACAACACCATTATACCCTTTTTACCCATTTTTAATGGGTTCAGGGTATAAAGATAGATTGGCGAGTGATGCTGCTCAAGAATCAATATACTTAATAGGATATATATGTAGATACGGATATGTGTGTGTGTATACACATATTGCAAAGTATATCTATGTTCTATGTGTAACTTTTAGTACTACTACAACCTATGTATTTTATTATTATATACATATTTAGACTAATTTCTTAACGACAACAAATTGATTTATATTATTTATTCATTTCCTTTTCGTTCATTTTTTTGTTTTCTTTTACATATAACTGTCTATATGTGTACTGTTATGTGTGTGTGTATTCCACAATCCAATCAACCAAAAAAAAAAAAAAAAAATTACCAAAAAAAAAAAAATGATAACTCAACCAACCAATCCAACCAACTGAACCCGACACTTGAACTGAAATCGTTCCAAAATATAAAAAAAAATATATATATAAATAATTATACAGATGATTGGCAACTCAATTAACCACCAAGACAATAGACTGGAACACGAGCTAAACCATAGAGGTTTGTCCTTACAGGACGACGACACTGCCAGCATTAACTCATATGGTAGCCATAAGAATCGACCATTCAAGGACGAAAGCCACAAGGGTAGCGCCGAAACGATGGAAGGCGAGGAGAAGCGCGACGCCAGTAAAGAAGATTTAGGTCTCGACGAGGAGCTAGATGAGGAGGGCGAATGCGAGGAGGGCCCACTCGACGGTGATATCATAATACATGCAAACGACGAGGATATACTTGACGAGTATCCAGCTGATTGCTGCCCCGATTCGTACTATAAGAAATTTCCAATCTTAGCCGGGGACGATGATTCGCCGTTCTGGCAAGGATGGGGCAATTTACGACTGAAAACTTTTCAATTAATTGAAAATAAATATTTTGAAACAGCTGTTATCACTATGATTTTAATGAGTAGCTTAGCTTTGGTAAGTCAACTACAACAACTACTTACAAAAAAAAAAACCACAAAATTTGAAAAAATATTTTTGGCATTTTGAATTGTTGCAATTTCAAAAACTTGTAACAGTTTGGAATCTCATAAAAAATAATTTACAATAAATTAATTAATTAAAACATTAAAACAAATACAAGAAAAATAAAGTAGTTAATCAAGCCTTGCTTAAACTTTACCAAAGTTGATTGCTTCATTTTATTCTTTCTTTTTGATTTATTATTTGACTCTAGTGTCAATTAGAGTATGCTAGTGCAGCTTAGTTTAGACTAGATTATGTATTTTATTATTAGATATTTTATGTTTTCATTAAATTCATTTCGAACTCTACTGATGGCAACACATTTCACAATGCTTTATGCCTAATTTTGCTTATGATACTTAAATCAAAACCCCATAAAACTGATATGATCATATCAAATGATCCCAAATAAGTCCACCTTCTTATATGCCAGCTAGCTAGCTTGTTGCTATCAGTAGAGTTTACGTTTATATGGCTTTGGTTTCATTTAAATTATTCAATTCAATTAACAAGTACATGTTACATAAATGAGTCTTAACAAATTTAACTTTTGACCTAAGCTCAGAAACACTTCAGTCAAACGGTGTGTGTCTTTGCTTAAGTCAGAAGTGCACTCGCTATATTAGCAGATCAATTGGAATCATCGGCACATTGAATTTTAGGGCTTTTGTTTAGCGTTAGCTTTAGCGTTAGCTTATTGTGAGAGACGCCAATGTGTATTATTTCAAGAATTTTGTCTTCAATTTCTTTGAAAATTTTTCTTTAATTGCGTTTGACTTTGATTTGTCCGTAAACGAAGAAAAAGACACAAAATATTCAACAAAGTTGCCTATTTTCTTGCGTAAAAAAGTAAAAAAGAAGAAAAAAAGAAAAAAAAAACAAGTATGATATTAATATTAATAATAAAAGAAGTATAGATACTGTAATATGAGTCAAGTCTGTAAAACGGCTACACATATTTAATTACCATATTGTTTATGATTAACTAGCTTCTTATACTGCTTCTAGATACAATTTGTATGTACTTGTAATGCATTTCTTTTACAAATAACTTAAATACCCCTACCCCCCACCCCCCACTCCATCCGCGTAATGCAAACAGGCTTTAGAAGATGTCCATCTGCCACAAAGGCCCATACTGCAGGATATTTTATACTATATGGACAGAATATTTACGGTTATATTCTTCTTGGAGATGTTAATCAAGTGGTTGGCGCTCGGCTTCAAAGTGTACTTTACGAATGCGTGGTGCTGGCTTGATTTCGTTATTGTCATGGTAAGTCATCATGTTGGCCGAGTAGAAAAGCATTTGACTCTCTTTTAAGTTACTTATCACGAACCGAATCCGAATTAATTATCGACTTCTGCTCTTGAACCAAAACGATAAGATCTTAAACCAAAATTGAAGATAGAAACAAACTTACATTCTACATACAAAAAAATTTCTTTACAACACGTATACAAAAAAAAAAAAAAAGAATTATAATAATCAATAAATAAATACACTGACTGACCATTGGACTATATTGTATATGTAGAAGAAGAAACAAAAAATTTATGAAAATGTAATTGATTTTTATTTTTGCTATAATCTTCGTACATATACATATACTTAAATATGTCAATACCTTTGTTCAATGCTGCATACAAATTATGTAACGGTTAACAGTTAGGAGATCTACATATATAAAACATATGTGTAAACCATACATATGTTACCATAGTAGTAGAATAACAATGATCCCGTAAGCAGCCATATACAAAATCCTGTTGCTATATTAGACTATATAAACGTTTTAGTCAATTTAGTTAATCATTTATTTAGTTTAGACTAAGCATAATTACAACTTGCACATAACCTTAACGTATATAGATACATATATAGATCATTTCAATTCCATTTGAAATTTGAGTTTGCGTTCGATTTTCGTTTTTAAGTTTCATTAAATTTAATTTTTGAATGGTATCTGAAGCGGCTTATGCTCAAATACATATTATTATATATGGTTACTTATGGTCATGTAATGATCGTTTAGCTGTCGCTAATCAATTTGGCTGCGGTATGGTCCGGAGCCGACGATGTGCCCGCCTTCCGCTCGATGCGGACCCTACGCGCTTTGAGGCCATTGCGCGCCGTTTCGCGATGGGAGGGCATGAAAGTAAGTAGTTTCCGTTGGGATTCTCTATCAGACACACACACATACACTCAACCGCACACACACACACACACACACACACACTGTCTTTCTCCATGTCTCTCTCACTCTCTCTATCTCTCTTTCTCTCCTATTCGTACATATGAGTGTGTCTTACGCTTGCTCTCAATTTCCAATTCTCCTCTCTCTCTCTCTCTCTCTCTCTCTCTCTCTCTCTCTCTCTCTCTCTGTCTCTCTCAGTTTCTTTTTGTCTTTATATCGCTATCTTTCGCTGTGTGTGTGTGTGTGACCTAACATATATGTATGTGTGTATGTGTGGCTAAACACTAGTGTGTAAACTCAGTTGATTATATGTAAATATAATATACATATATCATTGTTGTATGTATGTACATATATACAAATAAATGTTGTAACCCACTACTAACTTAACAAATTTCTCTTAACCACTACATAACATAATTACTCATCAAATTCACTGAGTCTCTTTTGTTCTCTCTCTCTCTCTCTCTCCATCTCTCGCGAGATCTCTTGTGCGCTATATGTGTCTGTATCTTTCTGTTGTGCTGCTTACCTTCGATTATACTGTGTGGGCGAAGCTGCACAAACAAACTGTATTATACAGTGCCGACCATAATTAATCTGCTGCAGCAGTTTTAAGTCGTATTCGCCTGCAATTTTGTTATTGTCTCCTTCTTATACGAGGCGTATACGATTGCCAACATTTTAGCTACATATATACATATCTATATCAGTGTGTGTGTGTGGGTGTGTGTGTGTGTGTGTGTGTGTCTATGTACGGGTGTGTGTGTGTGTGTTTGTTGTTATATATAGTTGTTATCAGCTGTTATCTGTGTTGAATACCAAACAATTGTTTACACTGCGCTTAGAGCGGCGCTATGCCGCTATGCTATTTCGGCCAGTTTGTGTGTACATTATTTTTGTGTTATTTAACCCGTGTGCCTAACCACCCAGCAAAATATATATTATATGTTCTACATATATGTATGTATGTGTGTATGACAATTGTGTATTATATTATCGTATTAACATATATATATATATATTTCCTTCATATTTGTATGTATGTTTGGATGTATGTATACCCATGCTTCTAATTGTCAACTCTGTCAACCCAACAACATTGTTGTGTGTAGGTGGTGGTAAAGAAGGAGCTTTTGTTATGTTTACATTTATTCATGTCATCATGTACCCAGTTATGTTTACATATTAATGTATGTATGTATGTATGTATGTATGTATGTATGTACATCTGTATTAATCAAGTACGTTGCTACCGTGACGCTTTAGCTTTGTATATTATGTATTTATACTGTCATACTGTTACATACATATATTTTGGATAAGTTCAATACGGTCGCATAGTGTAGCGTCAGCTTTAGACTGTAATTTAGGCTAGTTAAGTCAGTAGGTATAACAGTTGTATTATATGTATTATAATTATATCAAATGTATTAAGCCGAAACGTACTTGCTAAACCATTTAACACATGTGTATGTTACCGTACATCAAATGATTGTAAAAATTGAATGAATAGCCCCCATTATTCCCCTGTATCTGTATTACAAATGTAGTTCCCTTAAATCCGCGTACAGTTGAGTTTTGTACCGATCTTAGAATTTAGCGTAAATCGTAGCATTTATTATAACTACCATTTGAATACACATGAAAGGAGCCCGGAACACCAAAACCAAACCAAAACCCGAACCCGAACCAGACCCAAGACCTAGTACCTTAGCGGCACCAAATACTTTTATTCATATGTATGTATATGTATATAGACATACATATATATTATTTGCAGATGCACCACTACTGTACAGGAAAACCTTCTCGACTTAATTGTCGCCTTTTGTAAAAACGAAATAATCCCAATATTCATTTGTTGTTGAACTGTAAATATATATATATATATATGAATTTCGAACTGTATATAAAAGTATACTACTACACATATGTTGTTAACAAACACCCCTATAGAAACGACAGTCGAATACAAGTGCATTTGAGCATTTGCAAAATTTGACAAAATACGCAGTGGTGGCAGTGTTTTACTTACACACAAGCCGCATTTAAAATCTAACAACTATTCTCACCGCTTGGTCTCTACGGGTAATATTTCCAGGTCAAACTGGTTTCAATTCAAACCCAAACCATGCTAAACCGAAACGAAAGCAAACAAATTAAGAGCTTTTGTACCCACCAACCAGCCAATGGAATCCACGAACCAATCGAGTCCGGCAGCAAAGTTTGAGCAAAAATATGTCAACATAAAGACAAAAGCCATAAGATAATAACCATATTAATATTTTCAAAAGAAACGCATCTCCTTAAATCAATAATAAGAAACAAAAACCTAGTGCAAACGTCGCACGGCTACACAATAGACCAAAATGCAATGCAAACGCCATTTTTCTATCCTAAACACACACACTCACACTCACACTCACACTCACACTCACACACACACACACACACAGAGGTGTGTGTGCTTATATGTCAGCACTTACCATTATAATAATAACTGTAACAGTAACTGTAACTCTAGTTTACCATGCCCACAAGAAAGAAATTACAGTCATTTGGTCCATTTGTGTCTGCCTCTTGGCGCATGCATGCCGCATTCGTCCATTGTGGAGCCTTGTGCGGCTGTTAAGGGTGCAGTATCAATTTTTTTCTCCCCCAACCTGAGGCGATAAATATGTGTGTGTGTGTGTACGTGTCTCTCCAGCAGCAACGTGTCTCTTAGTCAGCCAAGGTACTCCGAGATCATCAAACACACACACACACACGCAGTACTTCTCTTTCTGATAGTTTCTTGATCTCTTCTATTCGTATACCCATTCGAACTATCCCCAAACAATATCCTCCATCTAATTTATACAAGAAAAGGGTCTCTCGAGCTTTACCTATTTATCAATCCACTCTTACACTTATACTTACTCTCCATGTGCCATGAGTGTTGTAATCTCCTGCAAGTTGTGTTGTATCGAATGCTCACATACCCTTCAGCGGTACTTGTACTTGTCCAATTGTAGCGTATACTTGAACCACAACTACTACAACTACTACATGCATAACAGCAACAACAACAACAATACAATAATTATATACTTCCAATACTTAAACCTTATACTTTATACAATATCTACATCAATGTGTTAACATGTTTCGTTTGTGTGCGTGTGTATCAGTCGATTTACCTGTACTCCTTTATATTTATTTAGCTAACTAAATTCGTACATATGTTGTATGTGTTTTGCAAGTACAAACTATATACTTAAAATATATGTATTCCATAATACTAGGCTACCATATAAGTTATCTGATTAAGTCTAAGCAACTGAATCTAATCTGAATCAGGCTCAAGCGCAATGCAAGTAAGTTTCCCGTTAGGCTCGTTCCGCCATTTTGTACCAGAGTACAACAGCAGTAAGCAGCAGCTAACTTATATGTCAATTCTTTAAAAGCTTATTTCAGTTATGTATGTATTTTAAACCGTATGAGCTTGAAACAAGAACAAGTACGACAGGACAAACACTTACCCAACTTAACTAAAACAGTAACCAAAACCAAAACTATAAAAAAAAGGAACAAATTTTTCAAATTGAAGTTCGAAAACAGACACTTACATGTATCGTATCTATTTATTAAAAAATAAAAAAAAAAACCAAAAAAATACAAAAAACCAACCAAAAGCAAATAAATCTAAATAAATTGTTAAACTTGGCACTATTCGAACTATATCGAAACTAGGTATCGCTTATCAACTTCGTTGCTTCACTTGTTGGAGCTGGTGGTATTCAAGCCTTCAAGACTATGCGAACGTTAAGAGCACTGAGACCACTACGTGCCATGTCCCGTATGCAGGGCATGCGGGTACGTACTTTCATACAAATACATTCAAACAATACCAAATACAAATACAAAAAAAAAAACAAAAAAACAAAACAAAACAAAACAACCAAATACAACAACCAAACAACAAACAGCAAACTTTTAAAACAACATTTCAATATCATCATTCAGTATCAAATTCAATCAAATTCCACAGCGCAATTCATATTTTCGATAACAGAAAAAGAAAAACAAAAACTAATATCTGCTGTTGCAGTTGTGTACACTCTTATACGCGCGCTGTATTACTTTTATACATATTCATGCCACAATTTACAAGCGAATAACCACCAAACACAATACCAATAAACCAACCACCAATTAACTAGTTAATTATAACCATCAAATGTATTTAGTCGAAATATTAGCAAAACTTTAAATACAAAATTAAATAAAAATACATACAAAAAATTTAAATTAATTATCAAAGTGCAGCAGATAATTTTGTTTTTTTTTTAATTAGATATATTTGTGTTATACATAGATTGCATCCATATTTTGTTGACTGATTAGATAAACTTATTTGTAATATTTTGACACTGAACACCGTTTTTCATATCTTATGTTTGTTTTTTTTTTCAACTACTTGATCGTATACCGTTTTACCGTACTCAACATACTCGTACTCGTACTGCATTAGTAATTAATTACTCCTTTTGTTAGAATTGCCTGATATATCTCACACCCACAAGATCCGCCTATCAGCTTCATCAGCATCAACTCCGCTCTCTCTTTCTCTTTCTCTCACTCTTGCTCTTTATCTATCTCTCTCGCTCTGCTCTCTCTCTCTCTCTCTCTAAGTGTTAATTGAATCGATCATTTCAGTGCCTCAAAATTTTACCACCATTCTAAGGTTTATTGGCTTCATTATTCGTAGATTAATTCATACACAACTATGCTGCTCAGAATTTCGATCTTATCTACTCATTGCCTGTCTAACATAGCCACGAATCAACTTACGTATCATCGAATCCAAAAATTACATTATTACATATGTAAATATGTATGTACTACAACAAATAAAAAAAAAAAACAAAACATTATCGTACCATTATCGTGCCAAAGTTAGTTAAACAACTTTCACACTTTTAATATTTAATATATATGTAATATAAAATGAGTAAAAATAATGTAAAAATTATATGGAGTTGAGATTATAGCTGAAGGCGGATGATAAATTTAGGAACGATGTTTTCTAAATGAGAGGCTATCTACGGTGTAGTAATATAATTTATTTTTGAAGACATGTTGTAACAACCAAGATTTTCTAATATCGAGCATCCATACTATCAAAAACATATATGTAGTAGTGCGATCTTTAGAAACTCTTATTGTTAAAATGTTCAGTTTTTATTTTATATTTATCTATATGTATAAAATGGAGTATTTTGTTATGCGTATGTACATCTTAAAATAAATACTTGTTCAGTTTGGCTTAGATATATTGTACAATTTAATTTCAAGTAAATTTGCGCTGATTTCTAATTAAAACAAATACTATATATTCACATAACAAATATTTCGCCAGAAATAGGAGTTCTTTTGTTAGCAATCATTTTGAGAAACATATTTTGTTATGGCTAGATATGCCTGGATACTTGACATTTAACTTATTTCGTAGATAGGTTAAGGATCCAATTCGCTATTGATATCATCTACGATAATGCATATACTTAGTTAAGTTATACATACATAATATCATACGATATAGAGCACCACTTCTCAACCTCTTTAACTTAGAGTTAGTGCACCAAGAAGAATTCTATATGCCACTACTACTCACCTCCACTTTTACATCACTGTTGTGTTGTATAGTGTATGCAATTTACTGCTTCTGCATCTGCTGCTGTATTATATAAATTATTGTAATTTATGCAAATGCTTAACGCCTGTTTCATGCTGAATATAGCATAATGCAAAGAACACAATTAGACACTAACATTATACACCATTAAGAATTACTAAACAAATGTCATAATATCATATCGATAAACTAACACCAGATCACAACACAACTCGCAACAACTGCTGATGAAATAAATACTACATATCTTAACATAAATGTACTATATCATGCTTACTACACACTCTACTTACATATATATATATAAATATATTTATATATATAACTATCGAATTGACTAAATAACTCTCTGCATTTATTGTATTATATTCTATATACTCCCCTCAAAAAAAAATAATATAAACATTAAACCACCATAATTCATCTACACCATTGTTCCTGAAATCCACATCTTCCACATCAACCTAAAAAAATACCTTGAATAATTCCCAACATCGCAATCGTCATCGACATCGTTGCCAACGACGACCCGTTAAATGTGAAATTCGTGTTCCAAAAAAATGATATCTAAACTAAATTATGATAAAACCAGGTCGTCGTTAATGCGCTGGTACAAGCTATACCGTCCATCTTCAATGTGCTATTGGTGTGTCTGATATTTTGGCTAATTTTTGCCATAATGGGTGTACAGCTTTTTGCTGGAAAATATTTTAAGGTACGTTTAAACGATTTTCCAAAAACAAATCAAATTTAAGTCAAAAAAAAAATTAATACCAAAAACCAAATACCGTTTACAAAATTCAAACAAAACGTTACAGAGTCGAAAAGTGGTGCAATTCTCATAAGAGAGTTTGTGCTATTTTTTTACTTTAAATCCAAATCCAAGCAGCACTTAATTAGCAAGCAATCAAGATTAAAAAAAAAACAAAAAAACGTCTTCTACTTGAAATGAAATGCGTATCTTTGCATCTATTTTTCGTAAATAGTTGATCAAATCAAACTGAAATCAAAATTGATCTCAAAATACTCGTACTATGCAGAATATCCTTCTTCGAAGTACTCGTACTGAATGCATACTACTCATTAACAAGTACGAGTAAAGGAAAACAATGCAAACAGGCTTGTCGCCTGTATTCGTAGTCGTCCCGAATCTTGTAAATATGCTGCTGTACATACTCCGGTAATACTTGTATGTGTACTCAATGTACACCTCTGTATATCAACCATATGTACTTCGAACAATGCCCAACTGTATCGCGTCAAAATGCATTCCAGTTAGGCAAAGAGCATGAATAGTTGCATATATTAAACCAAGTAAACCATGCGACAAGTCAGTTGCACCAATTACTTAACTATCAATTAGTACATTTTTTTAGTACTAGCATTTAGTTTTGCCTTTTGCACAAAATACTCGAAACAGTAACCGATATCAGATTAAGCCAAGAGGCTACAATCAAATATTAACTATATAATGCTAATTAGCTGCTGAATTTACACATACACGCACACACACACACACAAACACCTATTTACACCACAACTACAACAACTTGTAATGCCTTAATTTAAAGAACAAAAAAAAACATATATATTAAATATTTATTAGCTGTAGCATTACTAGCATTATATTAATTTAAAGTGCTGCTTTAACACTCCCCAAAAAATATGCGGATTGTTATCTCATTTTTTTTAATTCAATTAAACTGTCAGAAAATCGAAGGAAAAATATACATTTGAGCTCCTTTATTTCGAAGTATTTGGTTTATTTTCAATTTTTAAGCATAATTTGAATGGAATTTCAAACTCTTAAAGAAAATGCGTTATCAAGAAGTTCAAGTGTAAAATGCATTTTTGATTACATTTTTGCTCACAGTTGTGCTCGTTGTTTTGCAACACTACTGTTCTATAAACCTGTTAATTTTGCTTATTGGGGCAGTGTAAAAGCAGCGAAATTCCACTTACCTTATATATAATTTCGCATAACTGAAATACATTTTTCATTAATTAAATTTGGGAAACAAAACAAAACAAAAATGTTTTAAACAAAATCGATCTTCACGACGACGACGACGCCCACGTTGACAATGATGATGCTGATGCTGATGCTGATGCTGATGCTACCTTGATGTTGATAATGATAATGATGACTACAGTGCGAAGACACAAATGGAACGAAGCTCAGCCATGAGATCATACCAAATCGCAATGCATGCGAAAGCGAGAACTACACGTGGGTGAATTCAGCAATGAATTTCGATCATGTAGGTAACGCGTATCTGTGCCTTTTCCAAGTGGCCACCTTCAAAGGCTGGATACAAATAATGAACGATGCAATCGATTCACGAGAGGTAATGTTGTCCAATTTGCGTATGTACTTACATATTTACCTATAAATAATATATTATAATAACACACTTGATGCTCATACATACTATTTATTTGGTAATGCGCTTCAAAAAAAAAAAAAATAAATAAATAAAACGCAATCTATACTTATATAAGTCTGTATATTTTAAGTAATTTTCGATTAATCAACATTTATATCTATATATTTTTTTCTTCTTTTTTATATGAACTACAACAACAATGAAAACAACACTATACAACAACAACAACATACACAACAACCACAACACTATGGCCACACCACCATCAACAACAACAACTACACTGCCGAATAACACTAAAAATGATCCATTCACAAATCAAACTCAACCAATGCGAATTACAACACGAAATTCCATAATACGAAAAAAAAATAAATATTGATATCGATATCGTTATCGTTATCGTTATCGATCATCGAAATGCCAAACAGGTGGACAAGCAGCCGATTCGTGAAACGAACATCTACATGTATTTATATTTCGTGTTCTTCATCATATTTGGATCATTTTTCACACTCAATCTGTTCATTGGTGTTATCATTGATAATTTTAATGAGCAAAAGAAAAAAGCAGGTGGATCATTAGAAATGTTCATGACAGAAGATCAGAAAAAGTACTATAATGCTATGAAAAAGATGGGCTCTAAAAAACCATTAAAAGCCATTCCAAGACCAAGGGTAAGACAACAACAAAAATACAAAATAAAACAAAAGAAAAGAAAATACTAAAAACAAAACTAAGTTTAAAACTAAGCCAACTAACAAACCAAACAATTAACATAACTATGCATAACCAGAATTCTGGAATATTATCTTAAATACCAAATTCATATAAAAATAACCAAAATATTTTAAGCATGCTAAACGATGGGCGTTTCAAATCTTCAATTTGTTAACTTCAATTTATGATATTATTATTGCAAATCGATTGTAAATCATTCGAGACTGAGCGAAACCAGCTCATTTTCAAAATATTCCAACTAACTTCAGCTCCATCGTATGCCCAATAATCAATATTAAAATGATTTATCAAATACATATAACAATAAAGATAATAATTAAACACTTGAAAGTCTTCGAAATCGCGAAATCTGTGCCAATCGTATTCAAATTGTATATATATAAGCTATTGTATATATAATAAACACTTTTTTCTATGTGTTAACGAAAACAAATAAAAACAGACAACAGACAACAGACAACTGCCATGAAAACGGACATTAAATCACTGACAAAAAAATGGGACAAATAAACGTATTAAACAATCTAGTTACATGTTACCAATGAGACAGACAGTCAAACTTAATTACTAGGACAAATCAGCAAAGACGAGGACATACATGACAAATACGACAAATACGACAAATACCCTTGCAATCTGTATACATTCCTTATCAACTTACACTTACCGCAATTCAAATTCAAAGGCCCTGTTCTCTAGCAATATTTTGTTCAAGTTGAATAATGGATCTTAAAACAAGCGCAAAGTTGAGTCGCTGGAATAGCTGCCGTAGTGTGTGGCATGCACATCTGTATATGTATATGTATATGTATGCAATATGGTGCATAGGCTATTTTTTATGTGAGCACCCTACTGTTGCCATTGAGCGAACTCCTAACAGCATACTATGTTCTCGACATGCTACTGTTTTTCTTAAATAACTATACTTAATTTCAATATCAATATTTAAGTATTGTGTCCGTTTGGTTGTCTGTACTTAAACATTTTTATGTCTGCCAATTTATAAGCTGGACGAACATGAAATTTATACCAAAATTAAAAAAAAAAAAAAAAGCGAAAAAAAAATTTAAAAAAAAAATGAACTTATGTATATACTCGTAACTACTCTCTCTCTCTCTCTCTCTCTCTCTACACACTCTCTTTATCTCTATCTTTCTCGCTCTATTTTTATAATGGCCACCTAAGTGCATGTTTCTTTTAACTAATGTACATAACAAACGTAAAAACCAACTGGCACGTGACTGAATCATGTTCTCGGCATGTTCTTAGCGTTTAGTCACCTGGTCAATTAGACACTGCTAACTGGCATGTTTATGAACAATGAGAAAGCAAATCAAATCAAAATCAAAACATCCAAATCGACGGACCTGTCAAAAATATATCAGACCACGACCGTAGCGGCACGTTTTATAGATATATATCTGTACTTTAATGCTCAAATACTTACATAAATACTCAATTATCCAATTAACCAATTACCTACCCAATTACTCAACTACTCAACAATTACTCAAATACTCGTGAATGCTGTCTGTCCTTAAGATGTAGTGTGTATGTAAAGTCAGTTCTCATGTTCAATAACCAACTTAATAACTTAAATAAATGCACTGACTCACTGATACACTGATGATATATATGTATTAATATACATGTGCTCCATTATACGCATACTCTACTGTACATACAGGTACGCGCTGATCATGGAAAAAAGATTGCTATTGGCACAGATCTCCAACGCAAACTGTTAAAGCAATGATTAACGTTTAATAAACAAATAACAACACACATCGAATATAATTGAATAATATTCGAATATAATTTAATGAATATGTAGCGTAGAATGATAATAACTATTACACAAATAACCTAATAATAACCAACTGAATAACGAGTTGAAAAATCCTTATAGATACATAAGTACTTCTATGTCTATGTACATACATGCTATTGTTATTAACAGTCATGTATGTATATATGTATGTATGTATGTATACTTGTTTAAATCCGATCGTGGTAAACTAAATGTACTTATACCAAACTCTTCTATTCTTTTTTTCTTATCTCTCTTCTCTTCCTTGTGTTTGATGTCCTGATGTGCGTTTTCATTTCTAATACCCTTAAACTCTTTAAACCTTATTTTAAATGTGATTTTCAACATTTTTTGTTAATCCTTACATTTTCCGTTCGTACTTTGTTTCCTTGGTTGTTCTCCTTTTCTCCATTTACAGTGGCGTCCACAAGCAATAGTCTTTGAAATAGTAACCGATAAAAAATTCGATATAATCATTATGTTATTCATTGGTCTAAACATGTTCACAATGACACTCGATCGTTACGATGCGTCGGACACGTACAACGCGGTCCTTGACTATCTGAATGCGATATTCGTAGTTATTTTCAGTTCCGAATGTCTATTAAAAATATTCGCTTTACGATATCACTATTTTATTGAGCCATGGAATTTATTTGATGTAGTAGTTGTCATTTTATCCATCTTAGGTAAGTAAAAATGCCAAAATTATCTAATAAAAAAAATAAAAATTATCAATTAAAAGCCATGAAGCTAAAACAAACATAGGCAAACTTTACCATCCAATTTCCAAGCCAATTGTGCGAATATTCCCCCTCCACGTAATCGTACGCACTTGCTGAATGTGTGTATGTCTCTTTCTCTCTCTATATATATATATATATTTCTCTTATCACACAATCTCTATCTATGTATATCATTGTCAGTATTATTTTCAGTCTAAATGCTCTTTAATAAAGACACAGAACGCTCCTTCTCCTATACAATGTTACTAACTTGCTGTCGTACTTAAACGTATATTCAATTGTCCAAATTGTTAAATGTTGATTCGTAATTCGTATTTAATTGTTGTTGTTCTGTTTCCAACAAAAAAAAAAAAACCTAAGCTTTAAAACACTTATGAAACGTAATTTAATTTGTTGTATAAAATTTGTGTTTAAAGGTTGCTCATGTAATGATAGCGGCTCTTTGGCAATCCCCACATACATGCATACATTTTAAAGTAGAGAAATACCTAATTAAATGATGTATATATAGATTGCGCAATTATGCCAGATATTATATGAAGCAATCTAATCTCGTTGTGCTTAACGTATTCCAAACGATTTGTTAGCTTTTGAGGGCCGATTTTGCTTTGAATGTACAACAGTTAAATATTATACTTCCTGTTAAACAAACTGTTATACATGCACAGGTAAAGTCAGTTCTTGTTGTCCTTATTGTTGCCTATTTAAATGTTGTCAATTTATTGTGAAATTAGTCAAAAATTACGTTTTATGTTTTTCAATTGAATTTATTGTAACTGTAAAAACTTTGTTGTATATATATTGATATATATATTTATATATATATATATATAATTTATATATATATATATATATATATATATATATATATATATATTGGCGTCCATTCGAATTTTAATTGTTGTTGTAATTGTTGCTTAAAAATATTGAAAAACTATTAAGATAATTATTTACAGACGAGTATACAAAAATTCGATTATTGTTTTCAATTATGATCTTAATATTAGCGAGTATTTTGATAATCTTTTAATTTTTTTTTTTTTCATTTATTTTATTGCTAATTAATATTGCTACCAGTTTCAATGAAAGTTTTCAAATACTACCGAGCTTATTATTAAATAGCAGGCGTTTGCTACAGCTTAACAATTGCGCATACGTTAGCACACAACCTTCAAAAAGAAATGAGTCCGTACTTAGTACAAAGCAAAAAACAAAAACAATTAACAAAAATGGAAACAATTATCGAAATGAGAATACAATTTTTTGAATGAGTGCTGATCTTCAATAGCGAGGCTCTTCACCTCTTTAACTTAACTTGGCTACATGTGTCTATTGTTTTTTCTTCATCTTCTTTTACAATACATTTTTGTTCGTTTTGGATAAGTAACTAAAAATCAAAAGAAAACCAAACAAAACTAAAATGGCTTTGTGTGTGGAGTAACAAGAAGAAACTATACAAAAGATGGCTTAAAATATGCTTTACTACATTAATTTTTGCAACAGAGAGCTTCCTTTTTATACTAACCTTTGTACATAAAAGGGATGCTGTTATTATTTCTGCTGCTCTCTTATATAATGAAACCAACATGAATTCCATGCTAGCCCATTTGTGAACCCGAACCCGAACCAGAACCCAAAATATTACCAACCAAAACTACTCAGGAACCCGACCCAATGAATAGTACATTTAATTGTACTCACTGACCTTCTTATAAATACATTTTGTTGTTGTCTTTTCATTTTGATTAGCATAGAAAAAAAATTACATATTTTAAATGCAAAAACAAATATTTCAATACAGCTTCAACTTCAAGTTGGCTAATTTTTAAGAACTTGCTCCTTACTAACCTTTGCGAAAGAAAGACTCGTATTTTACTATTGCTTTGCTTCTTTATGTGACACACGCGCCAATTGTTTCCAAGCGCACTTTCAATAACTTTTTACAAACTCAAATTTTCATTCCAAAACCCAAAAGCAAATGCTTAAAATTTCAAAACGCCTTGAAGTATGCTTTATTTTGTTGGCTTCGATGTTCGACCCAGTTGTCAATGCAAAACGCAAAACGCAGAGTGATATCCTTATAGACGAATATATTAATACACGCTTACAAAAAAAAAACATGAAAAGAAAAAAAACAAAAGAAGAAAACGAAAAAAAACTACGCTTTGTAAATGCAAAAAAAAGGAAAAATAGAGAAAATTACATTTATATAAATATGAAACTAATAAGCGAATAACAATAACAGCAACTTACAACTTAAATATATAAATAATATAAAATGCAAATACACACACACACACACACTCACACACACCGTTAAGAAAATGGCTTGCACAGAACGCATAAACAATTTATTGATAAACATAACACGATAAGATTCAATCAGAGTTAGGTGTCAATGGGCATTCCACAACTCTCAGTGTGCGATTGTCGGTTACATAACTCTGTTAGCTACTGCCCGGTATACAAATTCTGACCATTGTCATATCAAAAACGGAATAAAGAAAACCACACCCGAAAGCCAGTCAATGCAATGGCCGTCCGGAATGTTTAGCACACATTCGTGTACGACGGTTGCATTGGCCCCAATGTTGGCCCATCCACGTTATAGTGTGTAGCATATCGGGATGGATGATAATTCGAGACCCGTTTCTGATTTGCATACTTCCGCTTTATATGTTATGCGTATTGAAATTTAAAATTAAAAAAACCCAACTAGAAATACCGTGGCAATAGCCTGAATCTTCTTAATGGTTTTGGTCCAATCTGCAATGGAGATTATGTACTTTACTATGAACGTAGTAAAACGCATATATAGATATACATATCTATACCTTTTAATAACAATACCCAACTACGTAAACCCGAACCCGAATCGGTGCAAAGTTTTAATAGTGAAGCAAAAAACAAATAAAATCAACTCTCATTACTTTTAACTGTTTATAATGCCATATTGTTTAACTTTATAAATCTATATAAATATAATTTTCTGTTTCACCATACACACGTTTACCTACTGCTCTACCCTTTCCACTCTGCCTCTCTCTCTCTCTCTCTCTCTCTCTCTCTCTCTGGCTCGCTCGCTCTCTCTCTCCATTTATTTATCTAACTGATTTTAAGTGTATTGTACTCAAATTATTTACTGATTAGTTCCAACCTGGTTTTTAGTGATACGCTGGCCTTTTTTTTCTTCTTTATCCCTTTGCGCTCCCCTTCTAAAAATTGTTGGTCTACTCGCAATAGTTCGTTTGTCTACCCAGCAACTCCCGGATTTCGTGTAGTGCTCTCCACTGCACCAACCATCCTCCCACCCGCTCCCCACAACATCGCTCACGCTAGTGCGCATTTTGCATTTCATCTAGAGAATGAGAAGCCAATGAACATATTGTTTCCAAATTATCCATACAAAAGAGAAAGCTCTCTCTCTCTCGACACTCTCTCTCTCTTTCACTTCGAGCGGAACGGGCAGCAAACGAACATTTTGCTGATATTTGGCACTCTTAAAATATGCTGCGGATTATCGCTAAAAGTAAATGACGCGTACAGCTCACACATACATCTCGTATATATATATATACATATATATATATATACCCGACCAATGTTAAGCATTAAGAAAATTAAAAAAAAAAAAAATCTCCTAAATCAACTGTATAAAGAACATCTCTAAAGACATATACATATACAACGAGATAACGCCTTCGCCCCTGCCTCTTACTTCGCATTTGCCGCTGCTGCCAACGCTTACAACGCCTGCGCCCGCCGCTAGCAAAAAAGGATATCCGACTACTGAGTGTTGCTGCTTAAAGTTGCTGTTCAAGTTACAGTTACAGTTACAGTTACAGCTACAGTTATAGTTACCGCTAACGTTGACTTTCAACTCAACCTTTCTTTTGTATCATTTCCGTTACTCTCTTTACATTTGTATTTATTTATTTCCTTTTTTTTTCATTTCTTAATCAGCATAATCGTGTACTAGTAATATGTATGTAACTGTATCCGTACTTAAAAACAAATACGTTTGTGCGTATGTACCATGTGTCCTCAACACTATCTTTTCTTGTCTCGTTTTAGTTTTGTTTATATTGTTTCGTTAAACGTATCTGAGTTTGTCTGTATATCAAAGCAGCAAGTATTTATTGTACATAATTTAATGTTTATGTTTATGAGTGTGATTGTTGATTGTATTATAACTCTCTTATTGCATTATGCAGTGAGTACACTATACTTCACAATGTGTCTTCTTCAAAGTTGTCAATTTCAAGCTCGACAGCTTATCTCTCTTATCTCTTATTCTTCTGGTTGGCCATCAGTAATTTCAAAATGAAACCTCGTTTAATTTAATTAAGATGCACAGTTTCAAAGCTGAAATTTTAGTAAATTTGCAATCAGAATGAATTCAAATTTAGTTAGGGACCTATTAAAGGTGCTTGCCTTAAAATCTTCAAATTTCATAGTCTTCTATAGAAGTGCTTACCTGGAAATTCGAATTAATACAAAAGCTCTCAGTATTAAAAATGTTATGATTTTGGAAAATCTCGCGACACGAGAAAAACTTCTATTTCAACCAATAGGTCTTATGATACCTATAAAATCATATGTACTGCCTGCAGCCGAAAAATAGTATTTATCTGAAAAGATTTCAAGCAGACAGATAGACAGGAGCATATGGCTATATGGATTCGCCTAGTGACGCTGATCAAAAATTTATAGAATCCCCGTTAGCAGATTCAGAGACATGTTCTTAAGCCCAAACTTTGATAAATGTGATCTCCATTTGATTATAGATTGTTTTGAGTTTGTTTCTTTTGTATTATTTTAAAATGTTGTTCATTATTTCTGGCGGCACTGTACATATGTACATGTATGTATATATCGAATTATATGATATTGTATTTGTATCTTGTTGTGTAAGAAATTTGTGGTAAACAGCTAACAAAATAGAAAACTGTCTGTTCCTAATATGCTTTAAATATTTCAGCTGTGTATATTGTTAATATTGTGCTGCGCCCTTTTTTTAGTGTCTTGATTGTGCAATTGATATTGCGCTGTCCCTCGAACCACCCAAAACCAAATCCAAAACTAAGTCCGTATCCCGAATCCCCGTTAATCAATCCATGTCCTCATAGAAAGAGTCCAATTTAGTTACACGTTAATGGCAAATCTAATTCTCAACAACAATCTTCTCACAATCAATCTCTTCACACGTCTGTCATCGATGCCGTCGTGCTCTGTTTCCTGATCCCAAATAAAAACCTCATCAAAAACGTGTCTGCTGCAGGTCTCGTACTTAGCGATATTATCGAGAAATACTTCGTCTCGCCGACGCTGCTCCGTGTGGTGCGCGTGGCGAAAGTGGGTCGCGTCCTCCGCCTGGTCAAGGGCGCCAAGGGTATACGAACGCTGCTATTCGCGTTGGCGATGTCGCTGCCGGCGCTGTTCAACATTTGTCTGCTGCTCTTTCTGGTGATGTTCATCTTTGCGATCTTCGGCATGTCGTTCTTCATGCACGTGAAGGAGAAGAGCGGCATCAACGATGTCTACAACTTCAAGACGTTTGGCCAGAGCATGATTCTGCTGTTTCAGGTAAGCGTATCAGCCACAATTCCGTTAACGGTTTATGTTGTCTATTGTTGTTGTCGTTGGGTGATGTTGCCACGCCCCACACTAACACAACCAACACCCAGCCAAACCCAAACCATCTACCAAACACCGCCACCACCAGTTAAATGTGAAGCGGTCTGGCAGGTGTGGCACGGCGCCTCACAGCGGCTGGCAACGCTTTGTACATAATTACTACATACAAACTATTGGCGGTGGCACTTATCAGACAAATTGACGGTTCGATAAGTCGTTGCCGTTCAATACGGTCGCCATATGCCGTGTGCGCCATTTTGTTTTAGTGGCAACATCACAATGTTGATTCAAGCTGCGGTAGTTGTTGGTAAAAGCTAAATTAGAGCGATTTTTTTATTCATCATTATTCGATTTCTTATATACATATATATATTTGTTCATTTTTAATTGTAATAACACATTATTAATTAGTTTTCATTCCTTTAAAAGATGGCATAAGCATTAAATACATTTATTTATTTTATATCTTAAAAAAAAAGAGTACTCGAGCTTTAAAACTGCTCTGAGCTAATTCACATAGTTGTCTGTAGCTGTGATTCCTTAACACATTTGCCACTTGCTATTGCTGATCCATCGATAGACTTTTCTCTGGCATTTCCAATGCTAATTTTGTTTTTATATTCAAATGCCTTAGTTTTATTTACCGTTGCATACAAATCAGAATTCACATCATTTTAGTTGATTGTACTACAAAAAAAAATAAATCTAATTCAGCTCTTTCAACAAACACCAAATGAAATGTTGGAATTTCCTCATGACACTGCAAATTAAAACTTTCGCGCGTTTTCTAACGCCAAGAAACACAAAACTACGCTACTCCTTCTCTCTCCTACTCTCTCTCTCTCTCTCTCTCTCTCTGTCTTTCTCTCTATGTATCTGTCTCTATTTAAATTTCACTCTCTATGCTCCCTCTCTTTACCTGCTGCTGTTATAACAAAAATTGCAACTCGCTTTGTTTTGATATGCAAGTACCAAATGCTTGCATTTACAGCTAGCACTTAATATGGCAATGAAACCGTTATGCGACTATAACTGTTCGCCATTTTGTTTTGGGCAAATGCTCACAAAACACCTCCAATAAAGATGGCTATTGCAAAATGTATTAAATACATGCGGAGTTTATGTTTGGACTGGTGTGAAACCACTGCAGCAGCCATCGAGTAAACCACAAATTTACTCACTGTTCTATTATTGTACTGTTTGCTACAATACACCCATACACCCACACAGCCACACACACACACACACACTCCAAATACGTATTTACCCATAGAACAACTACTAAAACTAAAACTAAAAGTACTACTACCTACTACTTCTACTACTATATGCCATACCTACTACTTAGTTTGCTTAAGCAAGTGATCCATTAACCTAACGTTTGACTAATGACTCTTCTTGTTATTGTATCTTCTGTCTTAAACTCTCTCTTTTACTGCCCACACACACACACACACACACACACACACACACACACACACATACACAAATATATATACACACAATAAAACACAAAACGTACGACACGAAACTACAATCTTGACAAAACAAAAAACGAAACAAACAATACTAATACCAAAACCACCAACCAACCGCACAACTGCCGTCCACACATGCGTTTCGTGCCGCATCTGAATGCAATTCAATTCAATTCGAATCAATTCAAATGATATCGTTTATCGATTTATGATTGTTACACTATCGATCGATTTCGAATGCATTTTGCGCATACGCTAACTGGCAGATGTCCACCTCAGCCGGTTGGGATGGTGTACTCGACGCCATTATCAATGAGGAAGCATGCGATCCACCCGACAACGACAAAGGCTATCCGGGCAATTGTGGTTCAGCGACCGTTGGAATAACGTTTCTCCTCTCATACCTAGTTATAAGCTTTTTGATAGTTATTAATATGTACATTGCTGTCATTCTTGAGAACTATAGTCAGGCCACCGAAGATGTACAGGAAGGTCTCACCGACGACGATTACGATATGTACTATGAGATCTGGCAGCAGTTTGATCCCGAGGGCACACAATATATACGCTACGATCAGCTGTCCGAATTTCTGGATGTACTTGAGCCGCCTCTTCAGATCCACAAGCCCAACAAGTACAAAATCATATCGATGGACATACCAATTTGTCGCGGTGATCTCATGTACTGTGTGGACATACTCGACGCACTCACCAAAGACTTTTTCGCGCGCAAAGGCAATCCAATCGAGGAGACGGGCGAAATTGGCGAAATTGCCGCCAGACCCGACACCGAAGGTTACGAGCCCGTCTCCTCAACACTCTGGCGCCAGCGAGAGGAGTACTGTGCCCGCCTCATCCAGCATGCGTGGCGCAAGCATAAAACGCGTGCCGAAAGTGGCGCCACCGAACCAGAATCAGGTGCAGGTGCTGGGAACGGTGACGATGTCAATGCCGATGATGATAACGATGCTGCTAGCGGAGGTGGCAACGGCGGCAACGGCGGCAACGGCACAGGTGATGATGCGCCCAATGACAGCGGCGGCGCTGGTTTTGCTGACCACGATGACAGCAATGATGCCGCCGGCGCAAATGGCGGCCATGAACCAGCCACCAAGGGTGTAGCTGACACAGATGCAGCCGATGAGGCCAAGAGCAATGTAAATAGTCCAACGGATGGCGGCGCTGGCGGCAGTCCCGGTGGCCAGAGCGCTGGCAGTGGCGGCAGCGCCGGCCGCCAGACGGCCGTTCTCGTCGAAAGCGATGGTTTTGTGACAAAAAACGGTCACAAGGTTGTAATACACTCGCGATCGCCGAGCATAACATCGCGCACGGCAGATGTCTGAGCCAGGCCTCGCCCCCCCCTTCAAGACGCACGCGAGTATTAGGTGCAGCAGCCGCAGCAGCAGCATCAGCAGCAGCATCAGCAGCAGCAACAGCAACAACAGCAACTGCTAGAATGCTGCAGCAGCCGCAACAACATCAGCAACTGCAGCAACAACAACAACAGTGAGCAGCAGCAGCAGCAGCAGCAGCAACATCAACAACAACAACAACAACAGTGAGCAACAAGGTACAGCGAACAACAAACAGCAACAACAACAGCGAACAAGCATAATTTTCTGCTATAGATAAAAACAAAACAAAAACACAAAACAGAATAGAACAAAACAAAAAAAAAAAAACAAAGAGATTAAAGTACAACAGCAACAACAACACCAAAAACAAAAAACAAAAAACAAAAAACAAATGAAAAGAAAACAACATCCTAATAACAACGGCAGCAGCAAGTGTCTACAATTTAAGTTAATTCAGTTCCAATGAGCACAACAACAAGAACAACAACAATCATACTTAAGCTAATGAGAAATGTTACAAATTAATTAAATTTATAAGCAGGCTCGTAGATACCTTTTTATCGCAACAACCAAAAAATAAATAAATAAATAAATAAATAAATAAATGAAAAAAAAACACCAACCAGTTCACAATTGGCCTATTTAAGTATAATGAATTAACGTAACTTACTATTTATAATCCGCATACTCATTACAAAAATACAAAAATCAAAAAAACACAAAAACGAAACGCAAAAACCGTACGAGTACAATCTAGCAATCAACCAATATAAGAAAACAATTGATACAAATTAACAACACCAAAAAGAAAAAGAAAAAGTTAAAAAAAAAAAAAACACACACACACACAAAAAACACAAAAAATTAAATTTAGATTTCGCATTCCATTTTCAAAATACTGAATTCAACATTCTACTCAGCAAACCTTTAACATGTTCATTTGCTTAAAAATTGAAAAAACAACAAAATCACATACATCCATAAATACATACATACACACATACATACATGAAATATAATTGCCTTTGAACAACAAATAACGACAGTGCAATGAAGATGAAAAAAACACACACACACAAAAAAAAACACCAATAACAAAAATAACTGCAGCATAACCATCATATTTACATTTAGCTCCCAAGTGAAATAGTAAATAAATAAATTAAATACAAAGTAAAATTTATTAATATAACGTATTCGATATGAACGCAACAATTGAATTGAGAACAACACCAAAAAAAAAACACCAATTACATGTATAATTACATAATATTTTGTATTGTATATTAAATTTAAAGAAGTTATTACAAACCGTCTGAACTGCCATAAAAAAAGCAATACAAATTAATAATGAATACCCAATAGGAAAAAAAAAACATTTCTGACGCATACACACACACACATACACATATTACATACATATGTACTGGTGTTATTCTTTTAATTTACAGCAACTCGAACTCAAATCCCAACAATTGGAGAACAATTGAATACCAATTGTACCAATTGAGTGAGAAGTCGTTATGCATTGTGTTGAAGCGATTCCCATACAAAACATATATATACCTAAACATACATAACAGTTTATATATTCTAGACTTATGTCATCAATTTCGTGAACCTCAACAATTTTTTGCTTGGTTCGGTTCGCATTCCGGCGCCTCACCTTATGAAATGCTGTGGCATAAACCATGTTTAAAATTACGATTTTATAATTGGCATCAAAAACAGGATAGTTCATTATCATTATGTAATGTAGTGGGGCTATGTGGCAACTGTACCGCATTCAGAATAACTCACACATACATACACATTCACACTCACATACAAACTGAGACACGGACTATTGGAGTTGGGGCGCATTAATGTTAAACATATGCAATTAAACTAAACGGATATTGAAGTGAATATGAACAAGAAAGCGTTAAAGCACACTTGAAATTTAAATTGATATTGATATTGATATTGAAATGAAATCGAAGGAAGAACTTATGAAAACTGTGTCGCATACCAAATTGACTGAAACCTGTTTAAAACAGGAGAGTGAAGTGATTTAAGCAAAAGAAAATCAGAAAATTAACAATGTAAGGAGCAGAACAGATTTACAATTAAACAATAAGACTCAAAACGAACAAGAATGGCACACTTTTAAAGCAAAAAAGAAAACAATGAGTGTGCGGTAGCAAAAAACAAAATGATAATAAAAATAATTTAAAAAAAAAATGCATTGAGCAAAAGCACAGTACATCTGCATGTGCGATGAACGATTAAAAGGAGCACAAAGAGTGTACAATTGAGAAAGATTAATTCAATTACGTGTTCTCGTTTTAACACTCATTCGCCTTATTCAATCCCTAACTCTAGATCAGCAACAAAATCAACAACAAAAACAGCAAAGCAAAACAAAGTGCAGTGAAATTCATGTTAAATATATGTACGCTTATAGTTTATACAATACATAAGTAAAAGTAAACAAAAACTAAAACAAAAGCAAAAACCAAAAATCAAAATCAAAAGCAAAAGCAAAAACAAAATATTCAATTAAAAGAAGAAAATATAAAATATTTTTTAGCGTGATTGCTTGAAAAGTGTTGCCTACTTTCGAGCTGCCACGCATCGCATCGCAGCCGCTTTTCGTTTCCGTTTCATTTCGCTTCGTTCCGCTTCGTTTTGCCTCGCATTTGCCGTCGTTTCAAGTGTTGCGTTTATTTGCCTTAAGCTAAACTCTATTCGATGCCGGATTTCTATATATATATATATATATGTATATATGTCTGCTTGTTAAATTTGACTTATGTTTCATTTCGCATCTTATTTGAATTATGTTTTTAGCAATTTGAATGGGTCTTCTGTTTTAATAGAGAGCAATAAACAGAGGATTACATAAAGATACTCGAATTATAGTAAATTACCTTAGTATCTATGTATGTAATATGAGCAACTTGATAATTTTAAAACCAATGTGAGGTTCCATTGCGCACTAATACACACACCCATGAGCATATATAGTGCACACACACACACACACACACACACACACACACACACTGCTTCAAATTGGACTAACTTGAAATTGGGTTAGAAACAAACACTCGACTCACTTTTGATCTCAGTCTTTCGCTCTCTTCAAATCACACACAACACAAATGCTTTAAACACACTGCCTTTCTGCGAAAAAAAAAAAAACCAAATAACTGTAAACTGATCGACCTGCAGCATTACGTACATAAGTACATATGTATGTACATCCACTCAACAAGTTTACATACTCGTACATACACATACATACACGCAAAATACATACATACATATATCAAGGAAATTGTACAAATTTTTAGAACCTAGCTAATATTTTGAATTGACAGAACCACACAAGGCAAATTATAAAACCAACGTTGAGCTTCAATAGTCTATATTATACTTACTGCAAAGGACTCTAATTTGCGTACTTTGTATCTTTTCGGTTTATTGTAGTTTTCGTTGTGATTCACGTAATTCTTAAAGTGGCTCGTTTTCGACACGAAATCAAATTGTAATTGCAACGGCATATAACAGTTTCAGCCCTAAATACAGTTACTGTATGAACGGTTACACCCATTTTTTAGTAAACTGTGCATCTGGTATACGCCACTGTTATCAATATATATGTATTGGCTTTTAAGCTGTAGTATAATAAATCTTATTTTGAAAGCAATCTAATATAAAAAAAATACAACAAAAAACAAACACCAAAAAAAAGCACAGATTTTATACATATGTATAGACAAATTATACATTATATGTATGTATATTATGGGGACCAGTTTGAGCGTTGCCTTTTCCAATGAACAAATCAAGTTCATATTTAATACCTACATACCAAACGGATGTATATGCTTTTTGTATACATTTCTATTTTATTGCCAATGCCAAACTTCTTCTTCTTATTATTCATCTTGATGAATAATTTCATAGTTCTCAATTGAAATTCTGATTTCGTGTTCCTTCTTCTTGTTACTCTAATAATGTTAGCGCCTTTTCATTTAATCGCTTTGAGCATTTCTACGTTTTTGCAAAAGGACTTTTACTAATTTCTTCCCCCACTTAATGAACGCTTGCCAGTTGATAATTGTTTTACCGACTCGAATATACTTAGCATCATTATTATACATTTTGTTGGCTGTTTGACAAATAATACGAAACCACAAAAAAAAAAAAAATGAATATAAAAGAACAATGCTAAAAAAAAACATAAATCGACTGCTAACTAATAACAGAAAATTAAGTTTGAAATTCCGTACAAAATGCATAAGTTAATAAGTAAATCAAATATATATACTGAGTGCACTGTTATAAATGAGGGGCGGGGCGAGATTAAATAAAACAAAAACAAATAAAAATAAAATAAAAAAAAACTAAAAACTAACAGAGAAAAACGAAATATTATACAATACAATACAAACGACGTTATTAGTAGCGTACACAAATTAAGCTTACGCGTTTAAAGAATAACAACAAATGCGAACAAAACTATAAAACAAAAATTGTACATTTACAACAACAATGATATTCATAAATATATATTTTACTATAAAATTAATAAAAAACAAAAACAACAAATAATCAAATAAAATGCGAAAGAACTATTTCATAAATTAGCATAAATATTTTTTGTGCCGAGGTTACGTTCGAAGCAACACGCGCATCATTGCCATTAGACAAAATAATATTAAATATATATATATATATATAAATATACATATAAATGTATATAGATATATATATATATATATACATATATATATATATAGATATATATATACAATATGAATATGCCTAAAACTGAATATGAAGTAAAACTATTTATAATAAAATACTTATTGCATATTTTGTGCTGCTGAATGAGGTCACAACGCAACAAAAACATTATAATTAATAACAATAAATAAAAAGCAGATAACTTAATAACAATAAAAAAAATATATGTATAATTTAATAAATTTAGAGCATTAAAAAACCATGCATACTAATTGTAAGAGTAGTTTTGAGTGTGACTTACACACATACATATATTTTGCGACTGCTCTGTGCGCGTTAAGGAGGTTCTCTTGTACTACAGTACAACAAACATTTCGCAGACACAGGTGCACATGTACAGTCGCAGAATAGTGCGCACAGTGCTGGCGCAAAGTTTTCGAACAGGCCTGTGAGATTCTGCAGCAAAGCGCATCTCTTAAATAAAAAAAATTCAAATAAAAGTTAAATCAACAATTAATAAAATAACAAAAAAATCCAAAATAATAATAAACAAAAAGGCCAAGAAACTTTTTTAGGCACACTTAAATCAAAGCGTGAAATATTATATTAGTTAAATAAAATAAATGCTTTTTTGTCAAATCACTATAGAAAATTTAAATGGACAACAACTTTAGCTTTATACTCGTACATTTACATTTGTAATATATTACATAAGTCTAGTTAATTACATATAACAAAAAAAAACTAATAAGAATGAAAATCAAACGAAGCATAGCAAATTAATTCAAACACATATAACAGAAAATGAAAAAAAAGAACTGTAAAAACAAAAGCAAAAAAAAAGGCAGGAACATTTAAATGTAATGCAGACAGTTATTATGTGTATTTAAAAATAACAATGATGAAGAAGATCAATAAAAAAAAAGTTGCAATTAGATATTCTATATATAACAATTTTACATTTCTACATATTTTTGTTATAATTGTGATGTACTTTAATTTACTATTGTAATTTAGTTACAAATATTTTTTGTGTTGCACACACACACACACACACACAAACACACACATGCTCACAACCATACACAAGCCACACTGATTGCCAACAGTCAAATGCCCATGCAAAGCAGCCGAGAAATAATTTTAAGTACAGTTGTGTACACGTTAACTAATAAATGCCAAGCCTAAAGAGTCAGCTAAACAAAATGAATAAGAACACACAATTATGAAAGTTGCCATCCAGCGAAGTATTTGCAATTTACATAGGTACATACATCTATGCATACATATGTACACACATACTATGGTATATATGGAAATGTATTTTGAAAGGAAGCCAGAAGAGCATTCAACTTAAATAATGCAAATAAATGAATTGACAAACTAAATGCTAATTAACCACATTCACAACAAGAAAAATAAAGAGCGCAAAAAAAAACAAGCAAAAACAAAAACAGACTGAAAAAAATACTAAATAAAATGATTTAAAATTTTTATAATAGCCATAATAAAGGTAAAAATGCATTAAGGTGCTTTTACAAATTACAATACACACATAAAATAAAGAAACATACACACACACAGCACAAATATTTGGCTACATAACGACCCACCCACACAGACAACACAACCAGTTACCCAGCAGAAGCCGCAGCCGCAGCAATGGACAGTAAAAAGAAAACAAATTTCATATAATAATAAAGAAAATTTAATAGCGCCACAAGTTAAGCTTGTCAAGAATTATTAAAGAAAAAAACGAAAGTAAAACATATATATATATATGTATATATATACATATATACACATATATGAACATAAAACGACAAACAATGAGAAACATGTATTTATACATATACACAAGCAAGCAAAGAATAATTTAAATATACATATAAAATTCCTTTCTAAACACCAACAAATAAAAGAGAGTCACAGGCACCGTTAGCATTTTTTTTATATACAAAATACAATTTAAGCAATGTATATGAAGTAAATGATTAGTGAGAAACAACTGATGTCTTTGTAAAGACTTTATATATGCCTGCCATATGCCTACATCTGCCTAGCTGTCTGACTCTATTTAACACTAATTATTTCCTCTCGCTTGAGCACAAGAGCACCCCCACACACACGGACACACAGACACACAGACACACACACATATATATATATATATCTACAACAAACACACACAAACACCTATGCTCACAGTTAGTACGCGCGTGGAACGTTGATTGAGGAGTCGCGTTTTCATTCTGACGTAGTCGAGATGAGCGTAGATCTATAGATCTCTTTGTTTGATAGTTACATACATAGATACAGACATACATACATAGGAACTAAGCATAGTTCTGAGGCAGCGTTGTCCATTCTAATTTTCACTTGCATACTCTCCCCCCAATTCTCCGCAATGGAGCGCAGTTTTGAGCAACTCTATTTGATAGCAACTTCCCCGGCTACAAATTATTAGTGGTTCAGATGACTGTACAAGCCCTCCCAAAAAAAAGAAACCAGAAGAAAAAAGAAACAAAACCAAAATAAAATTGTTATACTGTGTATATATACATATTTTGTTATATATGTATTTGTGCAAACAAGTAAGCAGCTAAAATGTATGACACCCGCCACTTTTCTACTAAACAAATCGACTGTATATATAAGATAATACATATGAGTATATTTATGTAGCAGAATAATAGTATATATTGTGCATTTGCTAGTCAAAAAAAAACAAAAACACACACACAAACACACACACACAGTTACACTCATAGCTACACACGACTTGTACATAGGTCGATGCATTTTCTAATAGTTATATTTCCTTTTTTCATTGGCATTACTTCTATTAGCAATATTCTTACACACAAAAATAAAATAAAAAAAAATAAAAGAGCTGTCATACATCTAAATGTTTTCTCAAACTCGATAATGTTATGCATTAATATGAAAACAAAAGCAAAAACTATTGTTATTGTTTTTTAATACTCGTAACTACAAAATCATTAAGTTTGTGCGCCATTTTTATAATACAACTTAAATTAAAAAGATAATATATTTATCTTATATATATGTGTGTATATATATATACATATATATATATATATACATATATACATACATGTATGTGCATATATATAATGTATATATATTTATATATACATATATACGTATATATGTATATATATATATTAATGTATATACATATATCAGATAAATGAAAAAAAGTGCGACAACAATTTTGTATGTATTAATTTTTATTAATAAAAACCCGAAAATACACACAACAAAAACAACAACAACACAAACATAAATTGTTTTTATAAAAGTATATATATTAGATATATTATATATGAAAAACAAAAGGAAACAACAACAAAAAACTTTAATAAATGTATTTAAAAATGCGGCAAAAAAAAAACGATACAAAAAACGCCTGAATTAGTTTGTTACGCAAACAAAAAAATATAATTAACTAACTTCAATGTAAAACAAAGAAACATACCCAATAAAGTAAAAAAAAAAAACACAACAAATTGCACAATAACATCTAAATGTAAAAATATTAATTAATTATAAATCGCAAAGCAAAACTGAACATACAAATTTAATATTAAACCCAACAACAATGATGCCTGAAAGCACTAAATAATGAATCATTTTTATTTTCATTAAATATAAATAATTAATGCTTTTTTAGTTCTCAACAAGTTGCATAATTTACATCAATGTATAATTTTTAAAAGAAAAACAAAAATATATATTATAATAATAATAAAATCCAACTTTAATAAAAAGGGCAAACAAAAAAATATTGTAATGTAATGAAAAGGAAAAACAAAATAATATATATTAATTTAAAAGCGAAATTTTTTCACACTTTAGCTTAATAAATTGTAAAAAAAAAATACAAAAAACAAAACTGAAATAAAATGAGATTTAATTGAATTTGTTATGCAAATGAAAAAAAACTGACCTTATTATTGGTAAATTTCCAACTTTAAATTAATATTTTTTAGATAAATATTATGCAAATAATATTTGTTCATAGTAATTTCGCTTCTCGGCAGTCGAAATAAAAACCAAACAAGCAAGAGTGCTGTAGTTGAGTGAACTCAACTACGGTATACCCTGAACCCAGTTATTAAATATATTCTATTATTATTGACAAATTCCCCTTTAAAAAGATTTACACTAACACGTGAAACACGCAATCGTGAGTAGCGGGGCTCGTGCCATCTCTTTCTCACACATGCGCTCGCCTATTTATGCATACAGAAAATGCTTGCGGCTGCTGATAGAAATGAGATCAATATGAGAATATATTTTCTATATGACCATAACTTGGGTGTTTCTTATCCGATCTTGACGAAATTTGTGCATTTGATCAATAGTATGCATATGCATATCATATATTAATTAGAATTAGATTAGATTCTGCCTTAAAAATTATGGCATTTATTGCTATCGGAAATTCAATTTATCGATAATTGATAAACGAAGGCAGTTATCGAAAAAATAACGCAAACTTGTTCCGCGCCTGGTATACGAGAACCTATATTCCAAATTTGAATGAGCTCTTACAGTTCCTAAGATCTGCGTGTTCATACAGACGGACGGACGGACGGACGGACGGACGGACATGGCTGTATCGACTCGACTATTGATCCTGATCAAGAATATATATAATTCCTTCTGCCTGTTACATACATTTGCACAAAACCATTATACCCTTTTTAACCATTTTTAATGGGTTCAGGGTATAAAAATAAGACTTTACTTTAAATGATAAATTAGAAATGTAGAAATTGAATTCACACTGTCCCGCTCTTTTTTTATTTTGCGATCTTTGAAAACAACTTAGATATCCATTTTCAACTTTAAGACAATTATTTAGAATTTTTACCGCGTGTAAGGCTCCATATTTAAAGTTATGCCATTCGAGAGACGGAAAAATATCGATGAAATTTAAGAAAATTGATAACGGTTTGAAGTATATTATAGGAGAGCTTTCTACTTCAATGCGATCCGAGTTGCTTCCTGACTGCCTGCCTGTTACATACATTCCGTACAATTTCCATTTTTATAAAAATAAAAAAAATGGAGAGTAAAAGATTTTTGTATATCAGTTTTATATATATTTTAATTTGCTGCTGCAAGGCGAGCTATTATTAAGGCGCATTAGTCGCAGACAATTGCATATTACACATTACATATTACATATTTACAGGAGTGCTTGCCGCACTTGCAGTTAGTGTTACAAAATCAGATGTGGAAGAAAGAGCATACTACGAACAAGATGTATGTGTATTCGTAGTGGCAAATATGAGTTAATTGGGATAAACGATAAACATAAATACATTTGGGCCCCATTTCTAAGCGAATGGAACTTGAATTGCACACAATTACAAAATGTAAAATGATTAGATTTTGATAACAATTTCCGAAAATTCTACAACAATCAAGAATCGTTGAGAATATCCTTTAATATCGAGCTGGAGTTGCGCGTTGGCGCAAATTCGCTGCTGCTCATCAGCAGTGATTGCATCGGCAACATTGCCGGCGACGCTGGAGTCACTTGTGTCATCAACTGTTCACTATTAACTGTTGTTGTGGATGTTGTTATGGTTGATGGCATTGATGCTGATGTTGCTGATGTTGCTGATGGTGCTGATGTTGCAGCTGTTGCTGCTGCTTCTGTACCAGTTGTTGCCTCCAACTGTTTGGCTATGCTTAGAAGATTGGGCCGCGAATGTGCCGTTGGCTGCGGCTGCGATTCCTGTTCTAGAAACTGAACAAAGGCCTGCACCAGATTATCATTGCCTGCAGCAGAAAGATGAGAGTATGAGAATTAGACTTATTCATTATATTTGAACAAATAAAAGTGCTCGAGAAATATATCGATTGGCAAATAGTACACGACAAAAAACTAAAGAGTATTCGATGTTACCTGCGCCGCTGCCATAATTCCCACTACTGCTGCCAGCTCCACCCAGAATGTTGCCCAACCAGCTGGTCTGCTGTTTATTGAGCCCGACTTTGTCCACCTCCTGGGCGTTAAAGTCGAGCACAGAGGATATCATGCGGAGCACTTGCTGCTTATCGTTCGCATGCCCGCTAACCACATAGCCAATTAGCAGACTCTTGATGAGACTCTTGTCGATCTTGTCCGTCTGGCTGGACTCGCTGCTGCTCAGACTCTGCTCCAGCTTCACCTTTTCATCCCTTAGGCTGTCCACTGTGCAAATTGGCAAGAGAATCATAATTTTTCCGTGAAATGAAAGGATATTCAAAATGGTATATGGATAAGACTACTCAGTGCACAATTCAGGCGGATAGTAACTTAGGGATAACAGTTAACACGAAACGCGAGCGCGCGGGTAAAATTGTTTTGTAGGCGTGGCATGCAGTTAGTGCGCCCACTGCACGGCGTAGTATGACATAAGTACTGGTTGTTGGATAAATGGCACACCAGTACCTGATGTAATACTCAACCGTACAGACGCTTGTGATGCTGATTCGGATGCTGATGCTGCAATTAAGTTTGGCGGGTTGCCCAAGGTGCAGCTTCTAAGTTGGTCTCTCTATGTGTGTGTATGTGTTTGTATGTGTGTATATGTGTGTATATATATATATATATATGTGTGTGTGTGTGTGTGTGTGTGTCTGTGTGTGTTTGGTCACTCGGTCTAGCTAATGGGGCTGTTGCTTGGCTTACACGCAAATCAAAATTAAAGCTGGCAAAACTCAAAATCGAATGCATACAAATAACAACAACAAAAAGTCAATGAATTCAATAATTATTCAGCTAGCGGGCAAAACAACAACAACAACAACAAAGAGAGCAATACAGTACATACGAGTAGGGATATATGCAAATACATAACATGTATATATATATCTATATCGGAATACAATACATATGTCTTTGTATGTATGTATATTTTGTACATAATGTGGCATATGCTACAATCTCGAGCAATCTCCAATTGCAAAGTGAGTGCGTCAAATTCTTAATAATCGCTCACATTTACAAATTGAGATTATTCAATGCTGCAGATAAGTTAACAACAATATAGAGAAAGCTGTTGAATATTCTTCTTCTTTTTTTTTTAGCGGGTTTACGGTTTTACGGATATACGGTCATATATATATATTCATATATATATATATGTATATATATATCTATAACGGTACTGGCAGCGCTCGCACGTTCAACTCAGTAAAATAAATATAACACGAAAAATTATAAATATAAAAATACAAAAAAATAAAATTATAAATAATTAAGATTATGCAAAATTATTAATTACACAGTGGTTTACAATAATTAAAATAATAATGAAAAATAACAGGCAACAGCAAAGGGTAAATAATATAGTTCATAAATAACACATAATGTTAAAAAATTAAAAGAGAGTAATGGAATCACTGTGCAGACTCAAACTATAATTTTAATTAAATAACAACTACATAAGTTACCAACAAATAGTGCAGCAAATGTTAAGAATATGAAATAAGACAACAATTTAAATATATATAACTTCTTATGACTATTATTGAATTTATATGTTTGTGGCTTCTTCACAGTGGTACCAAGTCACGTTTTGTATATAGACTAAGATGTTAAGCTACAAATCAAAATTGAATATACAATTCAAAGCATCAATTAGTGTAGAACATAAAAGGCAGCTACATATAAATTTGGAAATATCTTATTGGTATCGATGACTCGAGTTTAAGTGTGTGTATTTGTGTGTGTGTGTGTGTGTGTGTAAGTGTGTGTGTGTGTATTGTTCGTTTTGTGTGTACCAACAAAAGGAGTTCAGATGTGGTTTTTGACAATGGTGGTGGTGGTTATGTTGTTCAGTTAGTGCAATATATATATAGTACATACGATAATTTGGAATTTGCAAACAGTCGGACGCGTTTTGAGTGGGTTCCAAGTGGTTTTCCCTAATCTATAGACCAACTTTGCTTTTTTTACAGCCAATAATTAGGTGCGATCGTACGATTTTATAACATTTTTTGGTTTTAATATTGATTGTTTATTTAGTGTCTTTTACTTGATTTATTTTTGGATTTTTAGTTGTTTTTTTTTTCTGCGATTTGGTGATAAAATGCAATTCAAAAAAGTCGATACCAACTGAAATTCCGAGTGTTTCATATTTGGCATTGCTCCCAGAATTACCAGCTGATATTTACCTTTAAGAATCGGGTGAGGTGACGTAATTCTTTCTTTCTATCTCTGTCTGTCTGTCTGTCTGTCTTTCTATGTCACTCACTCAGTCACTCAGTCACTCAGTCACTCAGTCACTCACTCACTCACTCACTCACTCACTCAGTCACTCAGTCACTCAGTCAGTCAGTCAGTCACTCACTCACTCACTCACTCACTCACTCACTCACTCACTCACTCACTCACTCACTCACTCACTCACTCACTCACTCACTCACTCACTCACTCACTCACTCACTCACTCACTCACTCACTCACTCACTCACTCACTCACTCACTCACTCACTCACTCGAACTTGGGGTGCGGGTTTATGCATGAGGGTAGATCGATAAGTAAGTGAAAGTAACAACGTTTTTTGGGCCGTGTAAACTATGATGTGAATCGTGGGTTAAGAATATGCCGTTACCGTTAATCGGTGGTAACTGAGTTTTGCTAGTCGGTAAAATTGATAATTGGTAATTGATAGTTGGTAATTGATAGTTGGTATTTGTGTAATTGATTGTTAATAGTATTTAAATGCGAGGTGCGTTTTAGATACACAACACCAACGATTACCGATTTTTTGTGGGTTAGTCAATCAAATCCGTGAGACACGTTGCAAGTTGCATATACATGTTGCATGTTGCACTCACCTTCGTCCCTCAGCACGGCTATTGTCTGCTGTCCGGCCTCCAGTTGATCGGAGAGACGTGCCGCGGCACGCAACCCCCGATTGGCATCGGCCAGCTGCTGCTGCAGTGCACTCATTTCGGCTTGCAGCATCATTTGTTGCTCCAGCTGCGCCTGCATCTCGCGTCGTATCCGCTGTGTGGCCAGCTCAATATCATGCTCCTTATCTTCAGTTGCGACAAATACAAATACAAAAAAAAATAAAAATAAACAACAAACAACAAACTCAATTGATTCCCAATGGATATGCTTACCATTCTGGAACTGTTCTAGGGCACATTGCAAATTGGTGAGCGCCGCCTGCTGCCTCAGTTCGCGATCCTCGTACTGACCCAGCTTGGCAAGCAGCTCGTCGCGCTGTTGCGAGAGTAGCGCGTGCTGTGCCTGCAACGTCTCTGCCTGCTGATTGGCCCTAATGCTGTGTATATATATATATATATATACATATATAAATATGGCTCAGAAACAGCACAATTTCAAATGGCATGGCATTTAAGCTTGATGTGAGACTCACAATCAAGTTGAACACACTTGCCACACCGCATGACAAATGCAATTATAATAATCAGACACAGACAAGAATCGAATCGAATCGAAGCGGACCAAACGGAACGGAACGGAACGGAACACGCTTACCTGGCCGAGGTGTAGGCGGTGCTGGACTTGGAAACCTCCTGTTGCAGGGTCGTCTGATTGGCGCGCGCCTCATCCAATTCACGCTGCAGCTCGACACTTTCGTGGGTATGCAGCTCCTCAATCTCGAGGAGATGGGCCCGCAAACGTTCGAGATCACGTTGAACGGCTGCATGTTGTTCGTTGGATTCGATTTGTTGCTGCTGCCGCAGACTCTGATTGGTTTGCTCTGTCAGCAGATTGCTGGTCAGTATGTCGGACTTATCCTTGAGGAAAGTGATCTGATCGCAGAGCTTCTCGCGCTCCTTGATCAGATCGTTCAGCTGCTGTTCGACTGGCTGGATTCGCTGTATTTCCGCATAGTATTGTGTATTCTCGGCGTGCTTCTGCTGCAGCGCCCTGATTAGCTCCACTTTCTCAGCGTTCAACATATCGAGTGATTGCTGTAGTTGAGCACTTGCCGCCAGCTGTTCCTCCAAACGCTCGGTCAACTGCTCGACGCTCTGCTCATCGCCCTCATCTTTGGGCGTTTCCTTGAGCTCCTTTACTTGTGACTGCAACTCGGCCAACTGTGACATTAATTCCACATTCTGCTCGTTGCTCTCAGCGAGCTCCAACTGCCCGCGTCTCAGTTCCTCCTGCAGCGACTCCAGCTCGGACTTCAGTTGATCGGCGCACCGCATCCTCTCCAAGAGCACCAGTTCATTTGCCATCAGGTTCTGGCTGTGCTCTGTGCTCGCCTTCAGTTGTGAGTGCAGCGCCACCATTTGCTGCTTCAGCTGCTCCATTTCAGTTTGATTTTGTGTCTGCAGCTCCAGCAGCTGCTTGTCCTTCGCTTGCAGTTGCTGAACGAGTTGCTCTTGTTGCCTCTCCTTGGCTAGCTGCAGTTCTTCGTGCTGCATCCGCACCAGCTGCAATTCACTGCTGCTCACATCATTGGGCTTTTGTTGCCCAGCCGTAAGCTGCTCCAGCTGTTGCTTCTTGGTGGCCAGTTCATCCGATTGCTGCTCCAATTGTGCCGCATCATTTCTGTGCAACAATTGTGCCTGCTGCAGGCGGATCTGTGCGTCCTCCAGCTGCGATTCGAGCTGTGCAATTGTCTCCTCGTGATGCTCCTCGATCGTCTCCAGTTTGTTGCGCTTGAACTTTTCCAGCTCGTTGAGCAGCAGCTCGTTGTTCTTCATCAGCTCATCGCACTGTAGTATATACTGTGAGATGTCCGCCTCTAGTGTCTTTGTTTCGTGCTCGGATATTAGTTGCTGATCCTGTAGCTCCACCAGTTTCTGTTCGGTACTATCCAGACGCTGCCAGCGCTCATTTAACAGGCGATGCGTACGCTCCAGCGCCTGATCCGTGCCCTCAGCGATCAGTGCCTCAAGCAGTGCGAGCAGCTTGTGCGAATCATGCTCGTTATCTTTACTGCCGTGGCTGTCCAGCTCCAGATCTAGATCGGTTATCTCCTGCTTTTCCTCGGCAATCGCTTGCCGGAACTTGGCTTGCGCAATGCTGGCATCTAGCTCCTGGCGCAGCCGACGATTCTCGTCTCGGAGCACGCCCAACTGCTGTTCCAGATCATTGGCGTGCGTCTCCTGATCAGCCTCGGCGTTCAGCTTTAGCTCCTGGTTCTGCAACATGAGCTGTTGCAGCTTCCTCTGCAACTCCAGCTGCAACTGTTCCTTCTCGCTCTCGCTGATGCGCAGTCGCTTCTCCAGCTCCAACAGCTGATCGTTCAGCACATTGGCAGCCAGCTGTCGCTCCAGCTCCCCATCCTGCAGCTTGACATTCGCAGCGGTTAGCTCTGCAATGTGCGCCTCCAGAGCGACAAGCTTGTCGCGCAACTTCTCCTTCGATGGTGGTGTGGCATCGACATCGGCATCGGGTTCTGGATCAGAGCCAGTCGCCTCAGCATCCGCATTGCGCACCACTATAAACTCATCCTCGCTGTGCTTGCCGGTTGATGAGCTGTTCGATGACTCTGACGTTTTTTTCTCCTTTTGTGCCGCCTCCTTTTTGATGAGCTCGTCGAGCTCACGCTGCAGCTTCTCGCGCTCCGCATCGGCTTGGCGCACACGCTCGATCAGCTCACCATTGTCGGCGCCCCGTTTGTCGAGTAGCTGCTGCATCTCGGCCAGTTCGAGAACGCCACGCTTCAACTCCCCGGCCTGCTCTTCGACGCGCTGCTGCAGATGCTGTTGCACCTCCACAGCGGCCAGCTGTCGCTTCCGCTCGTCGGCGAGTTGGGCTTGGAGACGGGCCATCGACAGCTCATGCTCAACAAGACAGTCCGTCTGTAGCTGCTTGAGCGTGGCCAGCTGTGTCTGCAGCTCCGTCTTTTGGCCAAGCACATCCTGTATGGCGATCTCGTGCTGTGCATCCAGCATGTCCATTGCATCACGCATCTGTCCATTCTCCTGCTGCAGATTCGCAATGATCACGTTTAGATTGGACACATCGGCGACACCAGAGACAAGTGCAACATCCACCATTCCCGATTCTTCTTTGCCCCCAGCTGCCGCTGCCGTCGATGCCGTTGCTGCCGTCGGCACTGTGGCATCGTTGCCAGCTGGCTCCCAACACCAGCTGTCGTCCACCACATTTTGCTCCTCACCTGAATGCTAAAGAAATACAATAAACACAATACAAATAGCAAGTGAAAAATGCATTAGCTTTAAAATATTTTTTAATCATTTTCTGGGTAAGGCTAGTTTAATCGCTCTATATATGTTTGTTTTACAATAAATAGGAAACTTCGAAACAGAAACCGAGTAATAAACATATCGCAGAATAGTCGCAGGGAGTGCTTCAATTCTTAAGCCTGTGCCACTTTCATATTCAAGATGTATTTCGAAAGCGAGTCTTAAAGACAGGTGTAAAAATTAAACGCTTTCATAATAATAATTCCAAAATTCACAATAGGAACAATCAGTCGAAAGATGAGTTTAAAGTTGTGGGATCAAAATAGACATATATTGACAGTGTAGTCTAGTCAGACAGTAGTATATGTTATCCTTTCTGATGCCATATAATGGCACAAATATGAAATATGCATAAGTAAGAAAAAATATAAATTACATTTTTTCTGAACTCTGAGCTTAAATTGTAAGGGTATAAAATTTTAGGCATGACTAAGAAAGCAGTTCTTACATGCTTCCACTCGTTTTGCAAAAGCGAAGCACAACTGTACGCGAAAATGATAATGGAGATGTATAGTCAAATGGAATCGTAGGCAATAGCAATATATCCTTGAAGTGAGCCCAACCCATGGTTACACATAGATAGTGTTTCTGATATTTCTCCCCCGCATACTAGCTGCTGCTGCTGTAAGCGTGTCAGGTGCTGCAAACTGAGCGCGTGAGCCATACGCGCGGCGCTAATGAGTTTATGAAAGACTCGAGTCGAGTCGGAGCCGGAGCCAATCCAATCCGAGTCGAAATATGGCCGCCATGCGGTTCGACAGCACATACGATGAACAGAGAGAGAGAGAGAGAGAGAGAGAGAGAGAGAGTAGGGACGGGGTGGATGGTTGTGCTGGAGACAGCAAAGTGGCTATAAAAATGACGCATGACACTAGCTGATGACTGGTTGTTGGGCGCCCATCAAAATGGCTGCTCGTAAACGGCACAAATTTAATTAAAATTAGCACAAAATGTGCGACAACGAAACCGCCGGCAAAATGTTGAAGTGTTATGAGTAGGGCGGTGAAAAAGTCATGATAAGCCCTATAACAGTTCAAATATATTAATATATATTTATATATAAATAAATATCAATATAAATATATATATATATTTATATGTGTGTGTGTGTGTGTGTGTGTGTGCGGGTATACAAATAAACATTCTGAATTCAAATAGAACATGTAGACGGGAATAGCGACACTTGTGCAAACTGGGTAATCTACACACAACTCACTTTTATATATATATATATATATATATGTGTGTGTGTGTGTGTGTGCGCCTGGGTGTGAAAACACTTGTGCTGCATAAACAAATATTAGATAAATTATTCATTTAGTCGAGTATCACAAAAAATATTGTCAATTCTGGCTCTGTTTTTATACCCTGAACCCATTAAAAATGGGTAAAAAGGGTATAATGGTTTTGTGCAAATGTATGTGACAGGCAGAAGGAAGCATCTCCGACCCCACAAAGTATATATATTCTTGATCAGGATCAATAGTCGAGTCGATATAGCCATGATTTCACTCGACTACAGCACTCTTACTTGTTTTTCTCAACTTTCTGTCTACAGAAAAAAGCGTATTTCAACATAGAATCGATCAAATAATGCGTCATTTTGTTAAACATATCTAAAACTGTACTTCATATATGATGTGTATGTGTATAGCATATATCTGTGTATACACAAAATGTAAATATGTATTGCCGTTCAGGCCATAAGCCTGTTATCTATATCTTTATGTACATAGACACACATGCATACATAGCCATTAAATACAGCGGAGACAACAACCGCAATGCAAACACAACACTAATAGCAACAATAAACAAGAGGAACTTAACAAAAAATAAAAATAATAGTAATAATAGTAATTCCTTCGAAATGATAAGGAAGTGGAAGAACAAATGCTATCGCAACAGATAAGATACAGAAAATGCGGTGAAAAAGTATGTATACAACATGGTGAGCTTCTATGCACCTACTGGGGCTAGTTGGAGCTGCAGTTGACTCTGCCGGAAGTTCACAGCACAAGAAGAGAAGAAATGAATTAGAAAATATGCCACAAGGTGAAAACACAAGTAAACATATAAAAAAAAAATGCAGCTAATATTACAGCAGCATCAGCAAAGAACTCCGCTGAAACAAATGAGATTGGAAGTTTCAGCCAAATGGCGCGCAGTGAAATATAATGAAAGACAGAGAAGTTTAGAGCTCAATATCATAAATATATATATATATATGCATATATATATATATATACGGCATCGCCTTGCAATAGCATGAAATTTGTTGATGTTAGCTTTTTTGTTAATTATTCAAAATTGCAGGCACAGCAAAAAAGAAATAAATAAATAAACGGAAAACTTGATCTGCTATATATATATATACAGAGGTAGGCATGTACAATCGTATAATACTTTTTGTTACCCCTTGGAAACAGAAGAGACAAAAGCATATTTATCTATCGCTGATATAGATATAGCAAGAAAACTGTCAGTGACTTTATGTATGTATGCATGTATGTATGTATGTATGTATGTATGTATCACTTGCCAGTCATAATCGAGTAACGAATGATGCGCGCTATTTATATATTTGATTCATTTAATATGTAAATGTAATAGGGAATACAACTTCTTTTAACGAAACATACAAATATATACAAGGTCGATTTTATATTTTAGAACAACTTTAAAAAAAAAAGAATAACTCTTATACAATTATTAATTATTTATTTGTGTAAACGAACTAAACATAAATTGTTTATCGCGTAATGAACCTTTTGTTAACTGTTTACATTCCTGATTCAGATATCAGTTCCACAGCATATTAGTGCACTGCAAATTCAATAAAAATACAAAAAACACTTGCCCATAATTTACGCAAAATTCTTATCGAAATTGTTGGAAAAAAAACGAACATGCCATGAAATGCTTATTCAAAACTATGAGTCAAATTCGTCAGCCAACGGCAAAAGAATGAGATAGTCTAGAACAACGGCATATCGAGTACATAATTTAATAACATTAATAAGAGTTCAATTTTAAATCGAAATCAATTTAATTTTTCAAGTGCCCAACGTGTTTTGCCAAATCCTATTTGATTAGTAGTGCCAGTTTGGACCAGACCCAGGATGGCCGCCATCAAGTTGGCATTGCTGCTGTTGTTGTTTTTACTGCTGCTTATCTTATCGCCGTTGGAACACACACAACATTAACCATGTGTGTGTGTGTATGCATACACACACAAAAAGTCGACAGGTCCGCAGCGAGCCCAAAAGGGTTTTGATTGGAAATTTAATTGTTTATAACTAATAAATATTGGAACACTTATTGCGTATGATTTTGAATGCCGCTCTGAATCATGAACTGCCAGGCAAAATAAATGCCCAGGGGAGTCACAAAAAATTATGACCCGAGAGTCGGCAATATTTTATTTCTGCTGTTTGAATTTGGGGGTCTCTGGTTGGCAACAGATTTTTATCTTTTTGTTTTTGTTCTGGTTTTAAGTTCCATTCGCTCGAAAAGTAACGAAACTAAACTCATTTGAATACCAAAACTTTTTTTTAGGTACTGCAACTCACCAGAAGATGACTTACCTAATCAAATTCTATGAAAAATTAAACATAAGCTTAACGTTGAAATCTATTTAGAAATGCAGAAAGATAGTGTTATGTATACAAATAATGTGTAGATCAGCCTAAAAGTTTTATGAATTGGTAAAATTGTAAATAGTTTCTCAAAAGTTAGGTTGACTTTAAGGCAAATTTAGACTATTCTTTTACTTAACTCTATATATAGACACAATATCGAATGGATCATCTGACAATCGTATAAATATTGTAAAGTGATACATTTTTTATAAATCTTTTTGAAATAGAAGTCGATATTTTGTTATCATCTATTTATTTATTGAATAGGGTATTAAAGATTAAGCATAGTGATTATAAAGTTTCCCTTAGCACAAAATGCTTATCTAAACAAAACAAAAAAAATTCATATAATGACTCCACCTAAATATACATAAATATGTATATATATATATATATATATATATATATATATATATATACTATTTCTATGTATGTAATTTTTTTGTTCAATTCCAAAGTAATTAAAATATAAATTATGAGCAAGCATGAAATTAATTATTGTTTCTGTTCAATTTATGGCACCTATGAGAAATACAAATATTTGCATACATATGTGCAAAGATATAGCCATGCAATAACTAAAACAATTTGTTCGTCTTCGCTATACTATATATTATATATACATATACATATACATATACATTACTATATGTATCTATGTATCTATCGACTGTTTGTCTCTCTTTCGCTGCCTGGCTGTGTGTTTACTTGCCGCAGCAATAAATGATTTACATATAATAAAGAATAATAGTTTAGTGCATGCAGTTCAACAAACACAAAAAACAAACAAACAGCAACAACAAGTGAGGAATTAATTGCACAAAACGGAGCTAATAAGCTAACACGAGAAGATGTCAAGAGACAAAAGTCGAAAGTCAAGTTGAAAATGACGATGAGATCTCGTTGCTGACCAGACAACTTCAGTCATAATTAAGTACACGTACTTACTTACACACACTCACACACATACGTTAATATAATGAGCATTTTGAGCAACAACCATTAAAAAAAAAAAAAAAACAAACATAGCAAGAGAAAAATACTTACATTTTTCTGTTTTGTTTTTTTTTTCGCCCGTTTTTTTTCGATGTCAATTTTAAATTTTGCAGCTCTGAGAATTTATGGCTCAATCTCACAGTTTTTCAGTTGCGCGACTGCGCCCCAGTCTTAGGTTTTCGTTTCAGTTCAGTTCAAAAATACGACAGACAAAAAAAAACAAAAAAAATCGTTACTAAATAATTGTCAAGTTGTACATAGAACGGAAAAAAACCCGGTTAATTTTCACTTGGCAGGCACTTGTTGCATATGGCGACGTTTTTTTGTTTTGATTTGGTGTTTCAATTTGTTTTTTTATTTTCATTTTTTTTTTTTGTTTTACAACTTTAAGCGTTTTGAGCAGCAGCAACAACAACAGTATTTCTACACAACAAAAAAAAAAGTGTGAGCCAAACAAATGAACTTAAAAGTCGAATAGTTCTAGAGACACGGATTGACTATTTGTGCCGGCGGCGAACGTAGCACTCTGCGCTGAGAGAGAGCAGAGTTCACCACGTCTTGCCCGCAGTGCGACCGATCGACGAATGAACGCAACGTGCAATGCGCCATGGGGGAAAATAGCGAAGCGAAGCGCTGAGCGTCCAAAAACCCGATAGCACCCCGCCCGAGTCGACAGCTAGAGCCGACAGTGCCCTCGTCGTCGTCGCCGTTGTCATCGTCATCGTCATCGTTGCTGCATCGTATTGGCAGCGCAACGATAAACGACCAATATTCACACACACACATACAGCCTGCGTGTGTGTGTGTGTGTGTGTCTGTGTGTGTGTGTGTTTTTTTTTTTCGTTCAGCCTTGGAGGTGAGAATCTTCAGGAGATACAGAAGACCAGTGCCAACTGCATGCACGACTCAAGGACAACGTCGATGCATACGTACTAAACTCACCCTCACACACACACCCCCAATCCCAGCGGGATCACCGTAAAGTATTCCTGCGCCGGGTTGAGTTGCCTACCTAGGCACTCTCCGTCACTCGCCGCTCAGTTTCGCATAATCTCAGATCCTTCTGTATGCATATGATGAGCTGGCGGACGTCACGCAATGGTACAACACGTGCTCTGGATCCTCCTCCCACGGGTGTGTGTGTGTCTATATATATATGTATATGTACATATGTATTAAATGATAAATTATCGAAAGGTGAATCTACTCCACTAATGAATGAGGCTTAACTATGCTTTTCTATTTTGAGTACTTTTGTAAGTACTTTTCGGTTTGCTTACTTGATTCATTGCCATATTTATTGATTATGGAGTGGTTCACACAGTATCATTTAACCATTTCCGTTTACTTCGGTTCAAGGGAAGTAGAATTTTTACATTACGTGTACATCTATCATCTAATCATATTCAAACAGATGTGCTCAGCTCAAGACGTAATCCAGTTGTGTACACAATATATTTACACACACACACACACACATAAATATATATATATATATATATATATATATATATATATACATATAATACATATATACAACATAAGTATTCAGCATTTGTGCACTGTGCATTATACCATTTGGTTGAGTACGTTTCCCTCTAAATGTCTACTGGTAGAAATACACATACATATACACATATATGTTATGCGTTTATATATTTATATGTATATATATATATGTGTGTGTGTGTGTGTGTGTGTGTGTGTGTTAGTGTGTGTAGTATATGGTATGCCGATCCAACTTCGACTTGTGCTCTCCATTTCAAAAATCAAATAATGCTCGTCGGCTATTTAACTTGAAATTAAGTGAGGTTTGTTGCTGTTGTTGTTGTTGTTGGTTTTTGGTTAAAAAAAAAAAAAAAGTAAAAATAGAAAAAAAATAATTCTTGCTTATATTTTTATGTATGTGTACTTATTTCTGCCTTTTTTGTTATTGTTGTTGTTAGCGCTGACGGCGTCGTCGCTTTTATTTGCTTTGCATTTGTTTGTTCTCAACGCCGTCGCTGTCGCAGCCGCTGCTGCTGTCGCTGCTGCCAGCGCTTTTGTTTCTTTGCTCAGAGACGATCTCAAAAATGTGTTTCAGTTTTAGATACATATAGCAGCAACTTGTTGGAAATGGCCAAACAAATATTCATATAGGTGTAAGTCTAAGCGTTATGTGTGTGTGCATGTGTATGATTCTCGTTAGGTGGATATCCTTAAGCATATGAGCCACATATCATCAAGTCTAAGGCAGAGATATATACATGTACATGATTCCATACCAAAGAGTGCTAGACATGTATACACTTACAAAAATTAGCAGCTGCATAGCAATAGCATAAAAAACTGGTGCTTCTGATGAAGACAATCAACAAAAGAGACACAACAATCGAAGAATATTTTAATTAGAAATTTAAATGTATAAAGAAAAGGATATGATGCATACCTAAATTAAAGTTAAATATATACAATGATCTACTACATGAACACTTAATTTGGTGCAGTTTTCTGCAATTTGAAGCAGTCAGTCTTAGAAACCTGGAGTTTCCTCGTATACGTACATGCATATTTGTATCTTTTACCACCATTTGTAATGTGGTTGGTTTGTGGGTTGTTGTGCTAAATAGTGCAAGAGTCAGCGAAATTGTGATAATTGCTTGGCATGTCAAGCTTCTAGCGCCACGGCTTCAAATATATGCAGAGACAAATATGTATGGATATGGATATGGATATAAAGCTTGTATTTCTGTATTACATACATTAAGTTCGAATGTATGTGTGTATGCGTTGAATGTGGCCACGTCGTTGACTTTTAAACGGGCCTGTTAATGTAGCTGTTTTTGTTTCTATTGTTACACTTTTTTCTGTATTTTGTTGTTATTGCAATCTAGCGTCTGTGTTTAATTAGCAGATAAAAATACAGCCAACCCATGAAGTATACCTCACTGTCTGCATCTCTTTCACGCACGCTATCCCGCCTGCTTAGACGCTCTCTTTCACACTGCTGTTGCGCTCGCACGATATCAGTAACACATATGTATGTATATGTATATGTATGTAGGATCCATTTGTCGCTGTTGCGAAGCCCAAAACTCGGAGAATATGAGAGACCCGCACAGCAAAGCAAGCTATACACGTTGCAGGCGTTAATTAGTTTTGGAAGGGCTTTTCTTTTATCAGCAACAACAACAACAACAACAACAACAACAGCAATATCAGCAGAAGCAATAAACCACGTTGTTTTTCTAACGCGTTTCGTTCTGTCACAAATGCAAATCGAATTCCTTCTATAATATATATACTATGAAACGACAATCCCTACCCTCCCCTCCCCTCCCCACATTTCGTCACCACACCCCAAACCCACTTCACACACACATTTCACAAAAAAATAAAATATATATATGCGCCAGAACGACGCCAATTGGCGACCCAATTGTATAAATTTTCTTGCATTGCATATTGTATATATTATATATATAGATATTTGGTCCAGGAATTGTTGTAGGAATAGGAAAACTCAGAGAGCCATTGATCTGCCTATATATATAGATAAACAGAGATATAACAACATACCAAAATACAAACATACAGACAATAGTATCACATTGAGGACAAGTCGCACCGTAAAATTGTGTAGAGTGTTTAAACAGATACAAGATGCTAACGAACTGCAAAGATAATAAATATTTAAATTGTATTTTATTTGCACACGTTCGATCAATATGTGGAAAACGAGCATCGAACAGACGCGGACACCGCGCATAAGTTAAAGAAAGCGACAGAGACCGGCCAGACCGATAGACAGATAGTCAGATAGATTTTGATACAGACATTCTAGATACTAGATTGTTGTTGTTATTGTTGTTGTTATTGTTGTTGTTATTGTTGTAGTTAATGTTGTAGTTGTCGTTACCAGCAAAAATGTTTAAAGTTTATCTAGAGCAGCACAAACTGATCCATGAATATACAAAGATATGGAAATACATAAACAGTTATTTATGTAAGTATATATATATATATATATATGGTGTATGTGTGTGTGTGTGTATTTATGTTTGTACATAGCACTTGGTACCTGGTGGCACGTCACGGAGCACAACAACATATAGCAGCAACAGCAACATATAACAGCAACAATCGACAAACAACGACAAGAACAACAAACAGTCAACCGGTGAGCCGCTTTGTATTGGCATCCACTTAACACATTGCTGTTAAAATTCAGGCAAGAAATCAAATTCAAATAACGCGCTTCAATTCAGTCGACGCCGCCGCCGCCGCCGAGAGTTTGACCCAGCTCCAAACGACTCAACGTTTAGCAGATGGATGCCCCAACTAGAGATGCGTATGGCTCAATCAACTCAGTAACCGAACACGATGTATCAACTATAACTATTTTTATAAAATATTATAAGATACTTTTCCTTATTCATTAGTTGGTGATTCGTGTGCAACTATAACCTATGCGTGTAATTAGTAATATTGATAACATTAATGTTTGCTCTCTCGCTCTTTAACTATCTCCTCATTCTCTCAGTTCTTCACTTTTTACTTTACCTATTATATATCTCTTTCTCACTTTATCGCTGCCTTTCTCTCTCCAGTCATCATTTTTTTACTTTACTTATTGCCAAGCTACTAACGTTTAACAATTTTCTGTTCTGTTTATTACATTTTTATTTTTAAATCATAGTTTTTATATTATTATTTTTATCATTCCAATTAAGTTCTTTAATTTTTATATAAGTTGTAACTTTAATTTTTATATTTTAAATTGATTAAATTATTTTTTTCGTAAACATTAAATAAATAAAATAATAAAAAGAAATTTAAAATTTTTTAAAACCAACATTAAAATCAAACAAATACAATAATATAAAATACGATAAATTTCATCTACGAAGCAGGTAAACTTTTAGCTAAATTTAACAACTAGCTTGATATTGGGTAATCGACTGAATTTGAATAAGGCCGAATAAAAGACAGCTGATTTAAGTATATATATATATATATATATACTTAAATCAGCTGTCTTTTATACTTATTTATATATATATATATATATATATATATATATATATATTATATATAAATATAATCTTGTAATACATTATTAGAAATCGAACAATTTCAGTATCAAAAATTCTCTTGTCGTTTCTCATTTTTCACTCATCCATCTCTAGTTTAGATAAAGATAGCGACAAGCGGATGCGATTGCAGGCACAGTCACATTACATCTCGAGACACACATAGTATCTGAGTAGCTCAGTATCTAAAGCAAAAAATTGGGTAGCATTTGAAGCAGCGGATGAGAAAGTTTGAATAGTTATGAGCACACTGTGTTAGGATATCCGACGGCCATTTTGTCAACAGTTGACAACAGTCTGATTATAAACACATACGTATGCATATGGAATATATCATGGCAACAAATAGGCCTTCGCATACCCAAGCTAAGTGGTATGTCCTAGTTGCGTAAACTTACATGATTTTCACTTGATTGTTTGGGTTTTATCGTTTCGCAAAACCCTTTTCTCTGCATTTGAGTTTCTATTTGTTAAAAATTAAAGAAAATGAAAGCAAATACGCATTGCCCTCTCATATTTCTACATCTACTCCAGCAACAACTAAAACGCGCCTCCCTTCGCACTTATGTGGGCTTGTCACTGGTAGATGCTGCTCTTAAGCCAAATGCTAATAACCATTAAATTATGAAAATATTTTCGTTTTCTGACCAGTCGGGCCATAAATGACGAAACTTAAGCGCCCATATTTATGTCCAGACTTTTTGCACTGGAAAACTTAAGCGCAAATCTTTTCTCAAGGTAACAGGTAACAGGTGGGGACAAAAAAGCTGAACAACGAGCTGTGGCGGGGGCGAGGCGTGGACGGTAACGGGCCGGTGCATAGCGAGAGTGTGAGTAAACGCTGCGTTAAAGTTTTTATTGGTTAGTCGCGCAGTTGCATAAGCACTGCCACAAAAACAAAAAAAAAAAACAAGACGACAGAAATGAAAATATGTTTTGTAGTTTTTTGCATTTGTCGTTATTTTTGTTGTTGTTATTGTTGTTGTTATACCTATTATTGCTGCTGGCCATGCGGGCTTAAAACGAAAACTCAGAAATCGGCCCACGTCCAATAAAATATACATATGTACATGCAGCATACGTCATCATCGCTCAACTATCAACAAAACAGCAATACAACATAAGAAGCCCAACGCATTGTTGACACTTTTTCAATTAGCCAGCTTGGTCTTTGGACATGGCGTGTATTAAGGTCGGTGACAGAAATCAGTTGGTATCAAACATCGCAGCATAGCTTGCAGCGCATTCGAGTAAAACAGAAATACATATTAAATATACAAAGAAAGATCGGCAAACTTAGGCACACAGCAGATAACATATATCTATAGACTGAAGCCGACATCTAATTTTCCCTAGAAATTGAAAAAATTGATCGATAAAAGTTACAAAATGTTAGGGCTTGATTAAGGTATTGTAAACTTGAAAGTGTTTCATATAAGAACACTAATCTTTCGACTGATTGTTCCTATGGCAGCTATACGCAGCTATAGATAACTTTTTGAGTAAGATGAATTTTTGATATATTCGTTGACCAAATATTTATACACACAAGAACTCATCTTAACAACTTCCCTTAACCTATTATTTATGGAAGATACCAGCTTCCGGGTTGTTTCTGGGCTGATCTTGCTCCACTCATCCAGCAGGATGTTATTTTCCAGCAGAGCCCACAAATTTTCAATAACATTTAAATTTGGAGAGTTTGGGCAGTTCCAGATAAGCCAGGACTGTACTATTCCAGACTAATGCTTGGGGTCGTTATCCTGGTGGAAGCGGAAACTACGTCGGATTTCTAGCTTCTCGGCACTTTGGAGTAAATTTTCCTTTAATATATTGAGGTACACATTCTAGTCCATTATTGTTCCAATAAACACAAAATTTCTGACGCCGGCTGCCGAGATACATGCCCATACCTTGACACTTCCTCCGCCGTGACTGACTGTTACCTTAACGTTTTTGGGGTATTGGACTGTCGCCACACATAATTCCATCCGTCCGAGCCAAAAATTTTGAATTTCATCTGCAAATATGACTGTGTTCCAGAACTCCAAATCCTTGTCCAAGTGGATTTTGGCGAACGTTATACTGGTTCCTTTATTTTATGTGCTTATAAAATGCTTCTTCCGTGGTACTCGGGCATTGAAGTCATGGTTGCTGCACTGCACTTTTTCCCCTTTTCATCCTGCAGTTTTGGATCCGATAGCTTAGGATTTTACCTTAATTTCCTCCGCTCTTCCTGTTCGGTGAAAATCTTGTTTGGTGCCATTCTACCCTTGTCCTCTTTCCGATGTTCGTCGACGAAGCTCCGAATGATGTTGCTTAGATTGACCATTTCAGCCATTTGGCGATGTGAATATCCCATTGTCCTTATTGGCTGGTTGCACCCGAGATGCAGGATATAACCAAACTGACTGCGAAGGATTGGTCTATTTATACCAAAAAATAATCTACCTGACGTAAAACATCCGGATTTTATGGTACCCAGGTGTCCATAATGTAACTGTTCGAAATAAACTTTGACCATAAATTGAGGTACTTTTTTACATAACTCGACCTAGCTTGTGGGGAAACCCCAGTTTATTGGGGTCATATATTCATTTTGGTGGTTAATATATGTACCTGCCATCGGTCTTTGGAATTTTTGAAAATTAATGTATTAAAAATGAACAATTTTGGTAGGCACTGGTCCAAATTAGCTTTGAGCCACTGTATATACTTTATGGGGTTGGAGACGTCTACTTTAACACGTTACGCTTAACGAAATTATAATACACTCTGCAAGATTATTCAACAAAGAACATTCCCTCGATTTGTGTATTACATATTTTTTGAGAGAAGAGAAGTTATCTCATTGGTTCTGATTCGTATATGTAATAAGAATAAAAATACGGACATATTATATTTATATTAATATATTTGCAAAACTAGAATTTTAGATATTATAATTTATATATATATGTGTCTATGTGCATATGTTAAGCACTTATATAATTCGGTCGACGGTCAAATGCGAACAAAAAGCTACTAAGAAACCATATTTAGAATCGAGTACAAATTTGAATGCAGCCACATCGGATGTTGAGTGTTGTTTTTTTTTGCGGCAATTGCAGCTGCAGCAATGTACTTGGTGGGTGTTGGGGGGGGGCAAGGGGAAACATATGAGGGATCTGGCTAAAACGTCGTTTAGGCCTCGGTCCAAGTATCGTTACACACACGCGACAAAGCGACGTGGCTTACAATTGTATAACGGAAATGCGGAACAAATATTATCTGTGTGTGTGTATGAATTATCACACACACACACAAATATGCATTGTGCGGCTGTGTGTGTGTGTGTGTGTGTGTTCACAGGCCCAAATTGATTTGGAGTTAGATTGGGACACTGTGCAATGGCATTGTTAACTTCTCAGTTGGGCAGTTAGTGAAAATTGCCGCTCGCTTCGCTGATTGTTTTTAGAAAACCTACAGAAAACAACAACGACAATAATAACAATAACTATAACTACAGCCAGCAACAGCAGCAGCAGCAGTAATGAACAATGTCAACTATCAAATGTAATAAAATAATAGCAGTCCTCGACAAGAACAATAATTACAACAACAACAACAACAACAACAACTGCACTTAACGACATGCAACGTTTTGCTGCGCACATTTAGAGGCAGTTCAGATGGGCGGGGGGAGAGAGGGGTGGAAGCGTGGCACCAAAAAATTATTATTTCTATATGTATAACTAACTACTTACATATATTGTAGTTTTCAATTGTACATCAAACCAAATGAAGTGTGGGGAGTGGGGAGTGGGTTAGTTAGTTATTGGTTAATTTCATAAATGCAACTTCATTCTCATTGTGCGCTCGCTGCTTGACCATTTAGATATTTGCTATTTGACAATTGTTATTGTTGTTGTTGTTAGTTAGGCTCTGTATGAGATGTGGCACAGTGGGTGGGTCATGGGCAGTGGCTATGAAGCAACGACCCTTGACGTTGTTTTTGTGACGTTGAAACTAACGAGTGCATCATATTAAAAGGCCTCCTCAATATGCATTACTCTCAAATGAATAAAAGACTTGACAGTTCTTTAAAAATCACATCTACAAAACAAGGAAACGTTTCAGGATGCTAAACACAAAGCAAAATACACCGAGAGAGAGAAAGTGAAGGAGAAAAAGAGAGAGAGAGAGAGCGATTAATTAGTTATTACAATGTTGAGGAAAAACCAAAAGCCTTAAGAAATATATCCGTGTATATAAAAAAAAAATAAAAACAAAAAAAAAGAATACTTGTTCTGGAGCCAGCGAAAAACATATTTAAATTATAAAAGGAGGTCACCAAACAATAAAAAATCGCTTGAACATAAAAAATTGTTTAAAGAATTAGAAGATACCACGTACAGAGATTAATCAGATTGGCTACATCGGTTCGGCCAATGATACGGATCAGGAATATATGAGGTCTTCATAAGGTCGGAGACGTCTTCTTTAATTTCTTTCTTTTTCTGACTTAGGTCTGAAATGACTTTTGGGCCCTGGAGCTTATATATTAAAGATACGTGTGATAAAAAGCAGGCCAAAGCTTTTCTCAAGCAACAAATGTAGCTGTGTTTTTCTGCTAGAGATATTATGTAGTGCAAAACACTTGTGCATAATTGTCAGGTGCAAAAAAATATATAAATAATACAAAACAAAAAGCAGAAAAACGCTAAATAAACAAATGTGAAATATAATATAGCAAAAGTGATGATCGAACGCAAATTGAACAAGTCTCCTCCGATAGAATCCATCCATGGCTAACGGGCAGAACCATTGCCATAGACCAACCTCTACCCCTCCCCAAACTCCTCCCCAAACTCCTCCCCTCACGCCAACAAATTGTTGCATTAATTATGAAACAAGAAGTGGAAGCTAAAGCGTTGCAGCTGAAAGCGATTTGGCACAGTTTGACCAAGCGTAACAAATCACAATTTTCCAAATGGAACACGATACGCATTTCGGGGGCTGACGTGGCCCCAAAATGGAGAACAACCAACCAATCAGCAAATAGCAAGCACCACCCAGCCACCCACCCAGCACTCAATCCACTAACTTTACAGCTTCGCATTGATTCGTGTCGCTTAACGTGGACTTAACTTACTGATTCATTTTTGTTCTGGTTTTTATACCCTGAACTTATTAAAAATGGGTAAAGAGGGTATAATGGTTTTGTGCAAATGTATGTAACAGGCAGAAGGAAGCATCTCCGACCCCGCAAAGTATATATATTCTTGATCAGGATCAATAGTCGAGTCGATATAGCCATGTCCGTCCGTCTGTATGAACACGCAGATCTCAGAGACTGTAAGAGCTAGAAATTTGGAATATAGGTTCTCGTATACCAGGCGCAGATCAAGTTTGCGTTATTTGATCGATAACTGTCTCTGTTTATCGAATATCGATCAATTAAATTTCCGATAGCAATAAATGCCACAATTTTAAAGGCAGAATCTTCTAATTAATACATAATATGCATATGCATACTATTGATCAACTGCCTAAATTTCGTCAAGATCGGATAAGAAACACCCAAGTTATAGTCATATAGAAAATATATTCTCATATTGATCTCATTTCTATCAGCAGCCGCAAGCATTTTCTGTATGCATAAATAGGCGAGCGCATGTGTGAGAAAGGGATGGCATGATAATCGAAGCGAGCGTCAATATGCTTCTGTGTGTCGGCAGATGGCGCTTGCAGAGCTGCTCGCATTTTAGTGTAAATCTTTTTAACCGGGAATTTCCCAATAATAATAGAATATATTTAATAACTGAGTTTAGGGTATATCGTAGTCGAGTTCAGTCGACTACAGCACTCTTACTTGCTTGTTTTGGTTTTTTCTGTTTTGCTTGTGTGATGATCTAACGCAATTGTTAGCCCTGATTGCAGTACATCCCCTCCGTACCAAATCCTTGCCCCAAACCCTACCCACGCACCGCAGCACAGCGTTACTGTCCCCGTTTTTCTGGCTGACATGTAACATTAGTTGCTAATGCCAAATAGTTTATATTTGTTGTTGGAACGCGACGCTGCCAACTCGGCGTGTTTCCGGCCCAGTGCATGCCATCAGGTTAGCTTGTGCCACCCAAAATTCCCCATTCCCCATTCCATCCCATCCATACTGGCAGTTAGGCCCCTCAGGGGGGTGTGGGGGGCTGCTTGGCCTTTTGCAATGCGCGCTTTATTACATGACCGCATATCAACACAACTCTCAATTTGATGATGCCCGTTTCGACGACACCTACCTCTGCCCTTACATTCCCCATCTCTCCCCTAGACAGTCCGTGGCCCACTGTGTCCATTAACAGCGCCAGGTGCGTGCCTTTTCGCTCGTGTCGAATTGACAGAGATTCGACGGCTTGTCTAAATCATTGCGTTTAAATTGAACAATTAAACTAATTTCGATGGGCGGCGCTGGCGCATGGAATAACTTTGTTTGGCATTACATTTTCATATTTATACTCCGCTGACAACAATAAAAAAAAGAGAAGAGTATATTCGAATCTCAATGCAAGTGGTCTCAGACTAGAATGGCAAAATCATATTTATATTTTTCACTCTATAGAAGAACACGAACTTAAACTAAGATAATATTATGTGCTTATGAGTTCATGATAATAACCTAGCTTTTATTGTATTTTAGAATCTTTCGATTTAGGCAGCAATACAAAAAAAAAATTAAGTTTTTCAACTGCAGAGTAGTGCGCAATTGGAAGAGATTCCACATATTTTTCAAAACACATTTATACTATTTGTTGATTTAACTCACCTTACCTGAAAAATGCAGTCGCAACTTCCGGCACGATACAAAAAGCAAATATGGAAAAAAAAAATGGAAACCGAAAATGAAAAGAAAACCTTGTAGAAAAATAAATACTTGGGCATAGGCGGTTGGCCTGCTTTTTAAAAAAATTTCACACGATTTTCAAATGCAAATTGCGTCTTTGTCTTTTTAGGCCAACAGTAATAATAACAGTAGCGCACAGCCAAAAACCGAGAAAACAACAAGGTAAAAATAAAAAAAATAAAACGTTAAGATAATTAACACTTTATACGGGTTGCGAGACGGCGTCGAGAGGCGGGAGACGGTAATCGATGTGAGTCGACGATCGCACGTTACAAAATGAATGGCAATGAGCAGGTGGGTCTGCTTTTATAGAGGGTTGGCCAACCCCTTTCATTGGCATTGGCGTCCATTTCCAACCCCCATGCACAGCCTGATAACGGGGCCAACAGTTGTTATCCATCGAATCCTGGCTGGTCCGCCCGGATAAGATAACAATCGGGCTAGTTGGTTAATGCTCACCGGTTACTGGTAACAAATAACTGACTAATGGTTAGTGGGGTCGACTCTCCAGTCACCATCCCCATCCCCATCCCCATCTCCATCCCCATCCACTGTTATCGCCACCCGGCTGGCGCAATTATGCAAAACAAAATGGTGTCTTCTATCGATCCACTTTATAGATAAGCGACAATCTACCACAGATAACGTCCGACATACGACATACGACATCCGAAATCAGCTAACAAACACACTCAACCAACTTAAAAACACCTGGAAAGTTTTTTTTGTAATTCCTTTTTTTTAACAATCAGGAGTAATGTCAAATATATATATATATATATATACGTATTTATGAGGAGATCTTGCAAAAATTCTGGTCAACTTATTAAGAATATAAGAAAATCAAATCAAGTTTCTTGCAGGCATATCAAAGTACATATGATCTGTTCGAGAGAGGTTAGAAATACCATTAATCCAACTGTTATTCTAATTGAATTGCTACATACAAAGCAGATGAGTAAAAAAGAGCGAAAGCGCATTCATTTCAGTTTCCTGCTATTGGCTCCACTCCGCCAAAGTTCGTAGCAGTAATGTGAGTAGCAAATGCAGAGCAATATATAGATTGCTCTTGCTGTTACGGAGTAGTGAGTTTACAACATTGTATATACCTAAGGGCAATCGAACAGATCTTACTCTCAGTCAATCATCAGCTTTTTCAACGAATAGAAAAATCGATTCAAACAAGAAATTACGTTTATCTTAGGCACTTATTAATTGTTGTTCGGTGTTAAAAATAGTTGAGTTTGAGTTTTTTTTTCGCTTTTTTATACCCTGAACCCATTAAAAATGGGTAAAAATAATAGAATGGTATTGTGCAAATGTATGTGAGAGGCAGCAGGAATCTCCGACCCCACAAAGTATATATATTCTTGATCAGGATCAACAGTCGAGTCGATCTGTCTCAACTGCCCAAATTCGTCAAGATCGGATAAGAAACACCCAAGTTATGGTCATATAGAAAATATATTCTCATATTGATCTCATTTCTATGCGAGCGCATGTGAGAGAAAGAGATGGCATGATAATCGACGCGAGCCTGAATATGTTTTTTTGTGTATTGCGTATTTCACGGGACTTTCCCAATAATAATATAATATATTTAATAACTGGGTTCAGGGTATATCGTAGTCGATTTCACTCGACTACTGCCCTCTTACTTGTTTTGTATTAAGAAATATGTTTGTTTCAAACAAGTATAATAAATTATGCTTCATTTTAAACAGATGTTACCAAAAATTTCCCATTCTAAATAATATTTTGTAATGATACCAGTTATAGTTCTGGCTTTGAACTGAATATTCCACATTTGTGTCGTCATATTGTATGAAAAAGGTTTACATACATGTATGTCTATTTCGACCCCACAAATATAAACTCATCTTTCATCTTAATCAAAAATCTTTTGTTTTTTACTTTGGTAGCTATATAATATGATAGTGTTCCGATCCGATCGTCTCCCACGTCATCAGTGACCGAAATTCATAAGCATTTACTCGATATATGGCGAATAAGTTCTATAAACTTTCAAGTTATCCTCTCAAGGGATTACTTTTAGAATTTGATCTTTCCGATATTATCAATACTAGAGCTAATTGATGTTTTATTTAATGTCACTAGGGTATAATCAGTAACCGGTAAAATAATCATAAAATTGGGTACAGTTATGCACGACAAGTTAAATACTCGCATTCAAATAATATAAAATAAAAAACAAAGACCAAGCCAAAAAAAGCCCCTTAACAATTCAAAGTCCATATCAGTCAGGTCGCTAGGTCGCTGAGGGAAAAGGTTGGAGGGTTCAGGTTTCGGTTTGGGTTTGGGTGAGTTTAACTGGTAGGAGGACGAGTTGATAGGCGACTTAATCAGTAAGTAATTCGGTAAATTAAACAAATAGGGCAGTATGCAGATGGTGAGTCAGTTAAAGCCACATATAAAAAATGTACATTGTATACATATGTAGATATACATGTGTACATACATAAATACATACATAAATATATATATACACACATTTACACAGATATGCCAGATATTTGAGTAGAGTGCATATGGGAGAAAATAGACAAAACCACATCCGATTTATGATAATGCGAGCAAATAAAGCGTAATGTGAAATCAAATCGAAATTGCCTAAACTTATTTTTCCATAGAAGAGTGAACAATAAAAATATACATATATAAATAAATATAAATAAATATATATACACACATATAGTGATCGCTCGTTATTTAAAACACTTCGATTGCATAAGTGATTCTAAATAATCATATTTAGCTTTAAATTTGTATTTGTTTCCGAAATTTGAAAACCAACATTACGCTGGGAGGCAAACTCATTATCAACAAGTTATTACTATCATCCCTACATATTTTTAGGCTAAAATTTTTATGAAAATATAATAAAAACAAAGAAGTAACTAATACCATCGCTAATTCGAGGACAATCTAAATTAACTGTTAGCTACAGTCTGGTAGCGATCACTGTACTTGGTATGGCAACAACTGTATTTTTATTCAGGTTGGGGGCAGAAGTGAGCGTTTGTCGCCTGCAACTTATCGCATAACAGCGCGCAACATAATGTGGCAGCAGGTAAACGCTGATAAGGCCACGTTGCAAATACAGCAGGGGCTGGCAGCAACACTACTAGCAGCAACAGATAAGCAGACTGTTGCTATTGCTGTTGCTGGTGCCGCTCTTGCGCTGGCATTGCTTATCACAATTTAAATATTAATTTAGGGATAAATGAGCGAGAGAACATTTGACGTGCAACCGTCGCCGATGGCGATGCCGATGCCGATGCCGATGGCGATGGCAATGTCAAAATAGCTCCAGCTTTGACGCGGCACGTTTGCTTATCGCCCGCGTACAAACAATGCGAACGCAAGCGCAAACAGCCAACAGCCAACAGCCAACGATATGGAGCGCAAGATGCGAATACAAATACACATATGTATATCGTATATGGACTTAAGCCTAAGCGTATAGTTCACATGGTCCAACGGCGTGGGACGACTGACTGCCGAACCGGAAATGTGGCCAGTTGGTGCAGGCAGCAGGACTTGGGAAAGTTTCCCCGTAACTGTAACTGCTTGTCAGCACCTGCCACGCCACGCATGTTAGCCAAAGTGTTTGAGTCGTGTTTTTGCTCGACTTACCAACGACTTTGTCTCGCCGCAGACGTTGTCTTCACTAGCTCTGCTTGCCTTTAATGTTGTAATATGTTTGCGTAGGGCGACAATCTGGGGAACCAAAAATTGTGACATGTTAAATGTATTTCTGTGGGTGTTTTAGGAGCAGTAGCTGGTCAATGACAGGAAGTTCCACAAGTGCGCGATGAGTTTGCTATTGCAATTAGTGGCAGCTTTGATGAAGCAGCCAAAGCTTTGATCTCAATCGCCCACAAGCCAAACCAATCGCCAATATAAAAACGGCGACTGCATTGAGAACAGCAACAGCAGAAGCGGGAAAGGTGGGTTAGGGGACTACCCACTCACCTCGCGATCCTTATCCTCGCACGCCTTGTCCAGCTTTTCATTAAGCAATTGCGTCTCATTTAACAGCTGCAGGGCCGTCTTAGCGCTCAACGCGTCGTCGTCACCCCGATATTCGTTATCGCCTGGTCCGGCTGTGTCCGCTAGCACCTCCTGGGCCAAGTTAGTCAATTGTCCTTTGATTGTGTTGATAGTGTTCAGACTGTTGTTTAGCCACGACATGCTGCCTGCTGTCTGCTTACCGCTGTTCCCTGCACCCTTGCACAATATAGTTGATTTGCCTTTGTCTTTTGTTGTCTTAAATTAAAAAATAACTAATTTATTATTTTGCGTGGCACAAGAGCTGCTTCAGCTGATTATTGTTATTGTCATTGCTCCTATCGACAGTCGCAATTTCGATATATATCGTCGCCTGCATGCCAAAATGCTGTATGCTGTAATATCTTAAAACCCTTATCCACCAGCTTAAACTATTTTTAAATTAAAATTACCAAGCTGACTATTGACAGCAATTTTCATGTATTGTGTCTTTTGGCTAAGATTACATCTACTTAAACTCTCAACTATTTTAAAAAAAATATATAATATTTACATAGTGTTTTTTTTATAAGTTCCAAATACAATCGAATAAGTAAAGTATTAGTTTTAGTTTTAGTACCGAACATTTAGCATTGAATAACGCCCGTAGTGCTTTCAGCATATTTTTTAATGAGGTTGATGTTTACAAATTTAAACTCCTGACTCGCGATTGCCGCATACAAGCCAACATTGATTTTAGTCAATTAAAAAATTAGTGGTGCAAAATATATGGTTCAATGCAATTCAATTTCAGAACAAGCAAACCAAATAATATATTTTTCAAACATATTATGTATAGTAATATATATATTTAAACCAAAAATAATATTTATACCAAATAACAAGTAGGAAGTTTCAATACAAGCATACGATTAATCACGAAGCTATTTGCCACACCTAATTTTATCGATATCAATGGAGCAGCACTGATATCAAGCTTTCTGAACACAATAGATGGCGCCACCTGTATTGACTTAAATAATTGGCTCGCATGAGCAAAGAGGATATCAAAACAAATGCGAATTAATTTGTTTTAATAAATACAATATGTTTAGCAATGATCGCCAATCAAACCGGTCGCAGTTCACTGGACCTATCTCTCTCTGCCAGCGACATTGATAAATACCCCAATGTCTGAGAAAGTAATCATATTGCCAAACAAACATTACTGAGCCAAAGGCGTGGCGAGAGCTTTGAAGTTGCCTGGCTGGTTTCTGAATTTGCGTCGCGTACATGAGGCAGCAGCAATAGTTGGCGCAGGCCCATTGACTGAGCCACTGAAGACTACGCAGTTAGAAGCGAACCTTTCACTCGACCAGCCACCAACTGATCGGCAAAAGAGACCCAAAAAGAAAACGATCGAATAAAAAAATGCAACACGCAACGCATAAATTGTTGCTGTTGATGGTCTTGATGGCTGTAGCAGCGACAGCGGCGGCGCGAGTCGCTGGTAAGCGCAAAAATTTCACTTTGTCCAAAAACCAAACAGAATTTTGTAAATTGTGAAATTAGCATTTTCAAACATTTCAGCTGCGAATCCTGTAATCAAACCACAATCGCTGCGTGGCATCATCTTTCCAACCGATTCCTTTGACGATTGCTTTATGGATAGGCTACATCGTGTGCCTGGCACATGTAAGCTGCTGTTGGATTGTCCCGCTGCACTCGAACTCTGGGATCAAGCCCACATCGCGCCAAAGACCTGTTTTTTCGTCAAATTCGATCAGTATGTATGCTGTGCCCATAGCGACGACATAACAAAAACTACAACTACAACTACAACTACATCTACAACCACAACTACTACAACAAGCACAACAAGCACAACAATTCCAACAACAGATGCGCCAGTAACACTGCGACGCAGCCAAGAGGGTGTGTATCTTCTCTGCCGACTAACCTGTTTGCAATTTAATCATTTAAGTCATTCAACCATTTGCCCTTGTAGCCTGCGAGGATGCACGACCCTTTGGGGTCACGATTGTTCACGGCGTGACGACCACCCCTCGTGAATTCCCCTACATGGCCGCCCTCGGCTGGCCATCAAATTATGACACAAACATTTATTATCGTTGTGGCGGCAGCCTCATCTCGCCCACATTTGTACTGACTGCGGCGCACTGCATCAGCTTTGGTGGCCAGCTGCCGACGACAGTGCGTCTGGGTGGCGATAATCTAACGCTTAGCATGGGCGAGGATCGACTAATACAGCGTGTGTTCACGCATCCCAACTACAATGATAGCACTGCGTATAATGATATAGCACTGCTGGAACTGGACACGCCAATCAACCTGACTTTTGCCTGCTTGTGGCAAACTGAAGAATTGTCCGCACCAGATGTGACCGCTATTGGCTATGGCCAGATACAATTTGCCGGCGCCTCCTCATCGCAGCTGCTCAAAGTGTCGCTGCAGGAGGTGACCAACGAGCAGTGCCAGCCGCACTATTCGCGCGATGTCCTCGCCAACGGTCTTGCCGAGAGTCAATTGTGTGCCGGCGATATTCTCGGCAGGGGCGACACCTGCCAGGGTGATTCGGGTGGACCGCTGCTGCAACGGATGGATAGTATGTGGTATGTGGTTGGCATCACATCACTGGGACAGGGTTGCGCCAGTGGGCCACCAAGCATTTATACACGCGTCTCCAGCTATGTTGACTGGATCGAGAGCATTATTTGGCCCAATATCGGGGCTGTGACACAGCAGGCAACATTCGATCTGCGCGGCTCGACTGACTCATTGACCGCCTAAACATCAATCATTTAGCAAATCCGCATCGCAAAAATCACTTGGCAAATTCTGTGCAAAAATTAAACTGGCAAATGGAATTCCCACAACTTAATCATGCATACATTTCTCCTTTGGCTGTAGTCATGCGTACTTTAATCGGAACTATGTAAAGAACAATAATTATTGAGTACTTCACCGTATATATCCATTATATACTATAGTTACTTGTCAAAGCGGCTGCAACTACTTAAATTATTGGGCTTGCCATTTAATGACTGCATTAGTAATTAATTGATTTCGCATATAAACGAATAATTAATATATTTATTACAATTAATGTTTTTTTCTTTGTTTCAATGGAAACTTATTTTTGTTAAGCCTACTTACAAAGCAGAAGTCACTGAACTTGAGGTTTGCTTTGAAACAGGTTTGCTTTGAATTACGCAACTCAGCTTGGTTATGAATGGATGTAGAATCCGATCGATCCTATCGCCTTCTCATATGCTCATAAATTTAAATAAAATGCGACATACATTTTTATTGTGTTTTTATTTTACTAAAATTAGCATCAAACAGTTTTTTTTTTATATTATATATTTATGTTTTACATGTTTCATTAAAGTTGCCTTGTATTTATAAACAATTATTTACTTTCTTGTTTTTATTTTATACACTCATTTCATCTCTGTTTGTTAATCAGTAATCAGTACAAATTCGCAAAAAATATGTTGACTTTTTATTATAGTAGCGTTAATATTCTATTATTAATCAAGAAATGGAAAAGGCACGATTTCTAATAAAAAAAAAATCGAACGCTTCTGCTGTTCATAAATAAAAAAATCGGAGCACAATTTGTGCTTTTGTTTAAGTAATTTTTTTTTCTCTTCATGGTTAGCATTTTCGTTCTTACACTAATAACAATTACAAGCTTAAATGTTAATTCGCTTAAATATTAATTTTAAAGTTAGATTTAACATAATATTTAAAAAAAAACATACACGTAGGGAAAAACACGAAATATTTACGGCAAACAAAACGTGGCCGTAAGTCCATTAGAGTTAACAGAAATCAGTTGTTTGTTTTTTTTTTAGTTGACATTACATAAATTCAGTGATTGGTTTTTCCCATTTTTCATTTTTTCGTTTATTTTTTTTTTGGTTATGGATCGTTTTGCAAATAAATAAATAACTATTTTGCACGAACATTAATAAATGAAGGGATCCGAAAGGTGGTAGTATCAGGCGAAACTTGTACCAAATACTAGTGTTAACCAAATTAAGAGCAATACAAATAATAATAATAAAAAACTAAAACATATGTGCTCCTCTCGAAACGCTATCCAAACACTTGATGTAATTTGATTTATTTTTAACAATTGTCTGCTTTCAAATTGTTGTTCTTTTGGAATGCTCTCTCTCTATCTTTCTCACGATGTCGCTCTCTCTCTCTCTCTCTCTCTCGCTCTTTCGGAGCACACATGGGTAAAGATTATAGATTTGCAATGATCGATTCATTGGTCATTTTGTTAGTTGTAATCAGAGGCACAGTTTTGGATGTACTCATTTGTTAAGTTTTGAAAACATAGCTGTTGTAGGACCGTTCACTGATCCCATCAATTCAAATTAAATATGTATATTAATTGTGCGTTTAAGTTGTCGCTGTCGTTGTTGTTAGTGTTTGGCTGTTTAGAAAATGTTGGCTTTTTCTTTGTCCACATTTATAATATCTAAAATATATATTGTATACGTATATTGCAAGGCACAATTCGTTTGCGTGTAAATGTTTATATATATATATATATATAGATATATATATATATATATATATATATTTTTAAAATTTGACTTAGTTGAGAACGCGCTTCGATGGCAGTTTTGACTTTTGTTTAAGCAAGTTTTTCATAACTTGGTCGCTTGCTATTTTCTTTTTGCACGCGTACCGGTTTGAAAATGGATGGGGAGGCCGGAGGGAGTGGTTGAAGATGTTGGTTAGTTAGTTGTTGGCATAAGAAACAGAAGTTAAAAAAAAAAATTAAATAAACAGTCAGTTTGTTAAATGGCAAAATTTCACTATGGAAAACAATTGGCAACGGTTGCTGCTGTCCTTCTGATGTTCCCAGTTTATTTGCCCGCATAAATGGGATTCTTGAAGGTGGATGTGGCCTGTTTGTATATAGGATTCTCGCCCTGTACAAGTACAAAAATAAATTCAAATCAATAACAATATTCATATTTTTCTTCATTTTTTTTTTTGGGCTTACCGTATCCCATTTGGCATTCATGCGCTCCTTTTCGAAGCGAGCAAACTCGCGACGATCGTGGATGGTGGTGAGCAGCTTCCAGAGCAGCAATATGGCCAGACCGATCAGGACAATGGCGGCGATGACGCCGAGCACAATGCCAAGCATAAAGACCTTGGGCGGGCATTCCTTCTCCTCCTGGGCATGAACGACCAGTTCACCCACTTCGCTGTATTTAAACGTAAATTTGCAATCATCCTCATCGAAGAAGACGCACAGCTGCTCATCCTTGTGCTCATCAATTTTGACCTTCTCGACGCCGACGGGCGTGAATGTTGTACAGTTTTTGGCACAATCATCACCGTTCTTTAGCTCGCCGGTGTGATACATTTGACACTGGACGCAATCCTTCAGTTCGTGACAGCGACCCGAGCATGTCGGACACTTGTCACAATATATGCCCGAATAGCGACCATCATCGGTCGACTTGCATTTGCAGACACCGCACTCGCAGGTGCCATGACCGGAGCAAATTTCACCGCCATTCGGTGGCATGCAGGTGTCCTTGGAGGTCTGGCAGTCACAGCTGCTGCCCGTCCAGCCGGGCTTGCAGACGCAACGATTGCACTCGCAGGTGCCATGATCCGGACCGGAGCACAGCAAATTCTTGCGTCGCTCACAGCTAAAGTTCTCGCATTCGCAATATTTGCCAGAGATGATCTCCTCGGGTTTGGGCCGCTTAATGCACTCACAGGCGCCGCACACACAATTGCCACGACCATTGCAGTCGAGGACGCTCGTATCGTTGCCCGGCCGGCACATATTATCGTTGGCATTGTTCAGATTCGTATCGGACATGGAGCATTCGCAGGTCTTGCCAAAATACAGATCATCGCATTCACAGATGCCGCACATTAAGGTGCCATGACTTTTGCACACCGGTGACTGCATCTGATAGCCAGTGGAGCCCATATGCTCGCATGGGCACGAGCACAGCATCTCCAGATCAATGGTCATGCTCTCGTTGATGCCTACTGGATAGATTTGGATTACCTACAACAGAAACAGCAATATCACACAATTATCACACATATATAACATATCCATTTCGATTTACAAACCTGATTCCAATCTTTCGGATTTGCCGGGCATTTGGTCACCGTTATTTGGGCGGTGAAGGTGACCTTGTCTCCAACCTTGAGACCTTCGCACTTGTTCGTTTTGATTTGTGGTCCACCGTTGAGGCAGCTGGACAAATACGTGATCTTAACATCACCCATGGCATTGTCCTTCATTTCGACCGTCGATGAGATTTTCTATAAATAACCGGAAAAATTAAGTCTCAAATTTAATTAGATTTATTTTATTTGACTTACGCTGTATTCCTCGCGCACAAGATCGACCACATTGGACGAGTCATTGGACAAGATGGCACTGGATGAGCCCTCAATGTGATTGGAGAGCTTCTGATAGACAGAATACTGATTTTGTGTGACGGCAAATATAATATTGATGGCGTTCTGTTTGACCTTCTGGTTAATCTGCGAAATGCTCGGATAATCCTGAATGATCGAATGCGTATACATGCCCTGGCCATTCAAATGGCATTCGCCATCGTTGGGCGTTATCACGCCACCCAATTTACCATCGCCAGCATAATGAAAGCCGGCATCCGTTGAGAAGACAAGCAGGCGACGGGCCTGTTCACGCCAACCAACCTGCTGACGGCAGGCAATCGCCTGCATGATGGCATCGAAACCGCCTTCGGGTGCATCCAAATTGCCAGAGACAGCCGCCAGTTTTACCTCGTTCTGTTTTGTTTGTGTTTCGTTGTGTGTATTTGTGTGGATAAAAAATAGGTATACAGTTTAATATAATGTGCTCAACTGCAGCCTTTTTGTGGGGGTGCACTTGTGTTAGGAAGGCTTTGACGTTAGGCACACTCTTTTTTTTTTTTTGTGTAGGCGGCAAGCAAAACATGCCCAATTTTAACTGGCAATCATTTTAAAGAGAGTCGAGTTGAGTTCTGCTTATTATTATTATACACATATGTAAATATATATATTCACTCAGGAAAAAAAATTACCCCTGCAATTCAGAAAATTTAAAGTTTTCTGCTTTTTAGAAATAATTTCTAAAAAAAAAAAAAAATTGTAAATTAGAAACGCTTGACTACTTAACAAACCCAAAAATGTGGTATTTTCTATATTTTCGAAATATTTTCTGTTGCACTGCTAAAAAAAAACCTGCAAAATCTTTGCTAATATTGATATCAAACTATGTAAAATGTTTATATTTGTGAAATCTTAATCTACTAAATCTACTAATGTTTAACAATAAATATAAGTAACAAAAATCGCTGCTCTAAAAAATACATTTTAGATAAACATTATAAATGTAATTTCTGAATAAAAAGTTGAGGAAACCTTGGTAAATGAATAAAATTCAGGGCGGTATTTCTCTTGAGTATATATATATTATTCTCATTAAGTGAAAAGCAGTTCTCAATCTTCATCAAAGCCAAACGTTTGCCGATAAGATTGCCGACTATATATATATATATATATATATATGATTATATGTAGGCACAATCATATCTGCAAAGAGTGTGCCTGGAACGCAATGAAAACAAACAAATTAAAAAAAACAACTGTTATTTAGTTTGGTTCAAACAATTAAGGTTAGGCGTAATGAGCAATGATCTTCCATCTTAACTTACGGTGAAAAAGATTATATAAAGTAAAAATCATACAACCAACATGCAAAACAAAATACAATATAAACACAATAAGCAAGACCCAAAATAATATTAATGTGGAAAAAAAAAATATACAAAAACAAATTCGCTGGGGTTAGCAACTAATTGAAATGTCAACGAATTGAGGACCTGGCTCTGGAGTGGTTAGATTGGAACGCTTCAGCATCTGGTTTTTTGGTTCTTGGTTTATTTATTTTATTTTATTTTTTTCAAATCAATCGTTTTTAATTTGTTGGTCATGTGACAACTTACGGAGAATTTATATGTGTCCGTGCTCAAGCCCATGATGTTGCGATAGCCATAGGGAGCAGCACACTTGGGACATGGCTCCAACAGGCTAAATTTTGAATACGAATATTTGTTTTCGACATTTTTTTTTTTGTTTTTGATTTTTTTTTTTTAGTGTGTAGCAACAAACAACAACCGATTTTCACAGTTTCCATAAACATATATATATAGAGATACAACGAATATAGAGATCGATAAAAAAAGAAGAAGAGACAGAAAGAGAGAGAGAGATAGTGATAAGCATATATGTAAATGAGACAAACACAAAAAGACGACAAAAAGAATACCAAAACTAATAAAAATAAAACTAAACTAAAAGTAATAAAGTAATAAATATAATAAAATAGCATAACATATAAGGTGTGGTAAGCCCAATGAAACGGAACCATTGCATCAACCTGCGTTGCCAGACTGTCATATTTGTGCGATTGGAATTGGAATCGGAACCCGAATTAGTTGAAATTGATGATTAGATGATCGATCCCGTTACTTAGTCGAGGAACTTATGTTCCACATATCCAAGGTGTATAGCTCTTGGTCATACAAATGGACAGACATACGGGCGGCTCGGCCGCCTATTATAAAAATCATTTTCGGGATTACCACACCTAATTTTCACAACACATAAGAAGAGAGGTCAACAAACAAGTCTCAATAGATCTGGCTATATATATATATATAAATAAATATGTGTATATATGTTAATCATTTATGATTATAGATTTATGCATGTTCCCTTTTTTTGAAACAGACAGCAAAAGGACCAAAACAAGCAATCGATTACTACAATAATATAATGAGTAAAATCAGTAAACTGCTTGTTTTTTACCTTTCTCAGATATACATATATATCCATATAATATATATATATATATATATATATATATATATATATAATATATATATATATAAATATGTAAATGCTTATGCAATAAGTGTTTATAGATATAGAAATGACACAAAGACATAAATTCATACATATATAAAATATGTAACTAAATACATATTTCATAAATATGTCTGTAGAAAATACGATACAATACGGATACAATAAAATATATAGATGCAATTAGATCGATAGTTAGGAACCAAGACAAAAGCGTAAATTATAATTGGCATGATATGTGTATATATAGAATATAGATATAGAGTTTGTTTGGGGTGTTTTAGTGCACAACACAGAGCTGGGGTATGTTTGAGTGTGTGTGTGTGTTGCTTGTATTTAGAGTGCAACAAAAAATATATATAGATTTATTAATGTGGCTCTTACAGAGAAGCTTTCGGTGTTATTGCTCAGTGCCATGTGATTGCGGTAACCATAGGGGGCCTTGCAATTCTCGCATGGATGCTCGAGTCTGTATAAAAATACACACACACATAATATATAATTATATAATATAATATATAATATATACATAATATATATGTGCAGTTGTCGGTTGTTTTATTTGCGTTGATTGATAGTGGTATTTTGGTTGATTTGTTGTTGTTGTGGTTGTTGTTTAATCATTTAATCATGATTATTTATGGCGTTAGTTTTTTTTTTTGTTTTTTGCATAAAAGTAAAAATTAAGTAAAAGTTTGTTTGTTTTGAATTAGTCATAATAGATACATAAGAGAGCATCGAGCTCACCTATTAAGAGGAAGAAAAAAAACATATGAAACAAGTAAGAATGCTCTAGTCGAGATTGCTCGACTAGCAGATACCCTGAACCCTAGTCTCAACCTATCCTCCATAAGCTATCTGAGATGTGTATTAGATATTCAAAGGAGCACATCAACTTTCTGCAGAAGATCAAGGTATATAATATAACTTTAAAATGATGATTTTAATCGATAATAAATAATCGCGCTAATGGTATGGGAGCACTTATGTGCCAAATTTGATGCATTTAGTCTGACAGACGGACAGAAGGACAAACATGGATGACTATATCGACTCGACTATTTATGCTGATCTTGAATGGCGTCGCAGATGCACAACTACAAATCTTATAAGCATTTCATATTTTATTTTTGTTTAAATTTAATTCTCTTTTACTTTTTGGTATTTTTCTATTTCGATTAAATAAACTTTTTTTTAGACTTTTGAAAGGGTTCAGGGCAAAAACAGTTAACTGTGGATTGCCGCATGTCAAAACATCCTTGCAGATAATATTTAGAGATCAAATTCATGTTAACTAAAAAATTATACTTATATTATTTTCTACTTGAAGTTGAAGTTAGTTTTTTATTATTATTATTTTTTTATTTTTTTTTTTGTATAGGTTGTATAGGAAGCCATGAATCGGGCATGGTACCAGAGTTATAAATATATTTGGTGACTCAATGTTTTTGGAAAACTGCAAGATATTACTCAAAGCTATTAATCATACATAATAACTAATAATAATAACTTATCAGTTAATTTTTGTTGATATATCAGCAAAGTGGATCGTTTGAAGAACGTTTCTCAGAAATGTTCCATGACAACCTTACCTATACTAGGACTTAGCTGCTAATCTAAGGAAATTGTTGACTTTTATTTAATTTATTTATTTTTTGAATAAAACTCACTTGCTGGGTATGGTGGAGACGTAAGGCATGAGCACCTTGTCGACGAAAGAACCAAAGCCCAAACGGAAATTGGATGTGATGCGCTTCATCGTTTCGGATAGCTTGTCGCCCAGTGCGGATAGTTTCTCTTTGTCGTCCTCCATTGATTTTGAGAGATCCATCAAATAGTAGAGATCAACCGGATAGTCTTCGGCCTGTGAGTAGCTCACATCCAGATTGTGCACCTCATCTGCAAATAATATAATAATGCTTTTTTGTTTTTCTATCGATAACATTTATCGGATGACTTACTGATGCGCAACTTGAGGCTGACGCGTTGCGGCTTGATTTGCACAATTTCACCAGCGGCGGCAGCTCCGCCGACTGCTGCTGAGCCAGAGCTGGAGCCCGAACTGGCGCTGAAACCGGAGCTGGAGCCCGAACTGGAACTGGAGCCATAGCTCGAACTGGAACCGGAGGCTCTAAACGAACCAGATGATGAACTTTGCTGACGTCCACTGCTATCGTAGCTGCCACCCGATATATATTGGCCACCAGACCAGGCGGCACCGCCGCTGGCCAACGTCAAATCCTTGTTAATCAATATACGCTTCAATGTATGCGGATTCCAGATGAACTCCTCCGGACACACCTCCGCCTTGGGCGTGTGCAGAAAACAACGGGGCCGATCACCATAATCGGGTTTCATGCACCAGCCACAGTTCTGGGTCTGTATGCACTCATGACAATTGGCCTTGTTCACGCATGGATTCTGCTCCAATTTTGCCGGTGATTGGGAGGCGCTAGAGCTGGAACTGGAGATGGATGTCGTTGCCACTTGTTGTTCAGCCAGTGCCCCTGTCGGCAATTGGATCAATGTGCTGGCAATGATGCACAGCAGTGCCACATGCAACACTTGCCGCATTGCTCTTTTTTGGTTCTTGTGGTAGGCGGGTTTTGTTGAAATTTCTGTTACTGTTTCTTGTCTCATTGTCGCTTAACAAGCGCTCTCTCTTTCACACACACACACACTCTCTCTCTCTCTCTCTCTCTCTCTCTGTCTCTCTTATGTGCCGTATCTTTAAGCCTTTTCACTCTATTTGGTTGTTAGGCGGGGGGTGCGAAAGTTGTAAGTGCAGCGACTGCAAATTAGATTATTTGAAATGTAATTAGTAAATATTCAATTCAAGATTTTCTCATTTAAATTTAATTGGTATTTTTACAAATCACTTCATTTTCTTTTCTTCACAACAAATCACTTCTTTTTCATATTTCATCCATACACAAATATGCCTTAAATCATTTTGAACACGTACCTTTGACCGAAACGCTATTAAAAAAAACAATAATAAAAAATTTGCGCCACACCAAAAGCTTTAATACCCTGCATCTTGTGTCACAATTACAATAACTCATATAAAATGACTTAAACTGGATATGATAGATCGCAACTTAAAAATTCTTATTATACATAAGTCTAATATGAATATAATTAAGTAAAAATTTTAACGTCGCCAGAATCTCAACTATTCTTCTTGCTTGCATCGAGGTTTACCGCAAAGAAACTAAGTCTATGCACATCAATACATAAATACATCAACACATACATACATGTATAAGATGAATATTCATTCACCTTTCGTAAGAGTAAAACAACAACAAAACATCTGTTCATTCTGCTTTGCGTTTTGCCTCATGTTTAATTTTATTTGTCTTACGAGGCGTTTGGTGTTGTTTTTGTTGTTGTCGTTAAGCTATACAATCAGGGCTGTTTCGTACGAAACGCACGAATTAAAAATCAAATTGTATATGACTCATCTTCATCGCTGCCGCTGGCTGCTGTCGTGTTCCGTGCCTGTATGTGTGTAACAAAACAAACACACACACATTGAGAAACACAAAACATGTTGGGAATAAGGGCGAATAGGAAAATATGACCAACTTTGATGATGAGCTAGAAAATGTCAATTACTGCACGTCTTGTCTTCACACATACACAAACAGTAAGTAAATAGCCATAAAGTATGAGAGCGAGCGAGAGTATGCTTGCATCGTTAACGGTTATTCATTGTTGTGCTATCGCCCTCTAGCAGCACAAGATCAAAGCAAAAACAAAAAACATAAACAAAGAGGGCAACGCTGACAGGACAAAGACGGCCCTTTTTAAAGAAGGCAATGAATGGTAAATATCAAAAAAGTGTATGTATGTATGTATGTATTTATGTATGTATGCATTTATGCATGTATGTATGTATGCATGTATGTATGCATGTATGTATGCATGTATGTATGCATGTATGTATGCATGTATGTATGCATGTGTGTATGTATGTATGTTTGTATGTATGTATGTATGTATGTATGTATGTATGTATGTATGTATGTATGTATGTATGTATGTATGTATGTATGTATGTATGCATGTATGTATGTATCAAGCAAACTTAAGCGATGATTTTATTTGCTTGAGTCATGTGCAGCGACTGCGCTGACGCCTTCCGGACTAACAATGAATGAATAATCAATCGCAAAACTTTATACTGGTGAACTTAGTTTCGTTTTGTTTTGTTTGCTGTTGCATTAATCATGCCCCTTTCGATTGAACGAAGGATGACCATTTGTCGGGTGCGGCTAAAATATAACAATTCCGCTAGAGGAGCACAATGTACAGATGTTGTTTTGTGTGTCTAAAAATATCACAACGAACCACGCATACAGAGATCGCCGCTAGATAGCGAGGAGGGAGGGGAAGCAGTGTTAAGAGTTCCACTTTTTTCCCGCCCCCATTAAACTTGGACTTTTTTCAAACAAATTTGAAATGAAATAATAATGGAAATATTACGAATAAAATGCTCATTTTATTTCGTTTCGCCTCTTGCCGCCAAAAATAAATTTTTTTGGATTTGTTAAGAGTTGGCAACACTGCTGGAGAGGTTCAGTAATTTGCACGAATATAGCAAATACTGAATTTGTCAGCAAATAGAGATACAAACATCTATGATATATATGTATGTGTGTGTGCCTTGGTGTTGGCCTCGCAAGCACACGCCCACCACAAGCAGCAACATCTGCGCTACACTACACACTGTGGGCGTACGAGTTCCTCAAACACCAATCCAACAAAAAGGCACAGATAAACATTAAGCGAAACAAACATGCAGGCATTAGTACGAACACACACACGCATTGGAGAGGGAGAGAGCACAGCAATTGGATGTGCAAATCCCTTGTGTGCAACGTAAACATGACTGTAGGGGGCGCTGCTGCTCTGCTTCTGTAATCAGTTAGTGATCGCTAACTTTAAAAGTGTTGTCACCACACACCCCAGCACTTGAATATCAGACTTTGCTTTTTAGCTCCCCTGGTGGATATGTATTGGCACACACAGAAACATACAAATTCAATATATAAACGCAAACGAAAAGTCTGTGTCTATGTGTGTGTGTAAGTTGGCCGCGTAGTCATCGTCATCGTGAATGAAATCATCAACATGCCCGACGACTTTTTTCCCTTTGACCAAGAATGCAGTCAGAATTTGAACATATTCTTACGTAATAAAACTTCATTCACATTATTTCACGCACTCTCTAACACCTGTTGCTATTCAATATCAATGTTAAGCGTCTTTTTTATTAGTAATTCTATAAAATAGTTCCATGAGGGCGCGACAAGCGATTCGTTGCCATGCTTTTATTTTGATTTTACGCACACACTTGTGGAGTGAAATACATAGACGCACAAGCACATACACTATGATACACAATTGCAATGAGAGTTTACATATGTGCCACATATGCAGTTTCAGCACGCTGCATGTCTTTTTTAACGCAAATAACAACAATCAAATTAACAATAAGTTACACAAAATATATACAAATCAAAGATGGCAGAATAAAAAAATTGTGACAATTACTTTTTGGCGACGGTTCCGCACTGCCACTCGATTATCAAACAACTGGTGTCGTGTGGCCAGCCTTAAATAACTTACAAAATACGCGCATAGTGTGACCAAAGTTATCATCTGCTCGATGAAAATCGTCAGAACAAGAAATAAAGTTGCCACATTCATATAAATCCTATTAAAATTAAAAATATAAAGCAGAACAGAACTTTGATTATTCGAAAAAAAAAAACAAAATAAAAAAGTTTAATAATCTAAAAAAAAGCACATACAGGTACGACTGAGTGCTAGTATTTCGGTGCACACCTAAACATACCAAAACTGATTTGGCTGACAAAGTGCATAATGCAAAATACCAAAAGAAAACTGTGCAAAGCAAGCGCACAACAATAAAGCGCATAAAAGTTAATGTAAATAGATGGCAATAAAACCAATTCAACTGGCTAACAGCAAGAACAACAACAATAAGAACACAGCGAGACTGCAACAAAAGACAAACAGAAGAAAAAAAGCAATAACCAAGCCAAAGCAATTTATTGCTGCTAAAACGAAACAAAATTAAGGTCGCTAAGGGAGAAGCGAGGAGAAGGAGTAGGTGGTGTTCAACATGGATAACGACTATGATATCGATATCGATTTGAATTTTGTGCAACTGAGCCGACAGCAGCTGCTGCAACGATACACGAACGCCGTACGGCAACTGCGTCGCCTCGCCGAGGCCAATTACGGTGTGCGTCCACTCAGCTTCGATAACTATGTGATCTTTCAGTATTTCCAACAGCGTAGTCCACGCAGTGCACAGGTGCCGCAGGCGCCTCGCTACACAACGCCAGAAACGCCACTGATGGCCTATCTAAAGCTGGAGGTTTTGCATCATCTGCTCGACAGGCGACGCAAAATCCTCTGCTGGCTGTTCTATTTGACGCTGATGTCGCTCTGTGTGGTCGCCTATCGCTACGAGACGTCGCAGAGTGCGAACAATGTGCGGATGGTGCAATCGATGGTGTATCCGGGCATGCGTATGTGGCGTCGCATGACCATGCCGCTAATCCAACGCTTTCCACGGCTCACCGAACTCTACGACGAGTCATGCCTGATGGGCAATCCGTTCTTTCAGGTCGAGGATCTCAGTTGCAGTCCGTGTGCCCATGTCGAAAGCGTTTGGCTGGAGAGCGATCAGTGCGCCCAGCTCCATGCGACGAATGCCAGCAATGAAACTTTGTCTGGATATGAGCAGTTGGCACTGTTGCAACAGTGCCCCCAGCCAGCAACGGATCATCATGCGCCGTACATGTTTCGTGGCGATCAGCATGCATTCGATTTGGCCGATTTCTATCGGATCTATGCGAACAATTTGCAGATATTTCAACGGGACGCGTATCGTGTGCACTCCACCAGTCAGCATGTCCACAATCTGGAGGATCTGTTCGGGCAGTTCAACAGGAGCAGCTTGTTGCAGGACGCAAAGGATGAGCTGCACCCATCCTCAACGCACACGCACAACTTGTGGCGCTGCAATCGGATGCTGCCCGCTCGCCTCTTGCGACCCATTTTCGCCCGTCCGCTACGCTTGCCCAGCATGGGCGTCGCCCTTGAACGGTATGTGGCCATCGATACGGCACAAGCGCCGACGTATACGCTGCCCGAAACGGAATGTCCCAATGTGTATGTGCATCAGGCGGTGGGCACTCGTTTCATCATCCTGCGTCCGACCAGCGAATGCCGTCAACGCTGTCGCACCCTCTCCGTGCGCCTCACCCAATCCTTTGTGCGTAAGTAGCATCAACAACAGACTCAAAGATCTCAATCTCAAGCAAACTGTCATCATTTCTATCTTTCTTGTCATCGTTTTACAGTCAACTACAATTGGTTATACTGGAAGCCGATCTCGGCGCCCGACCCCATCGCGGAGAACATTTCCATCAGTCTAATTGGTTCCTACTGTTAAGTGTGACCAGCAACATAAACCAGTGACTCCCCCCGCCCACACACACACACAAATATATATACATATTGATCAACGCCAAGGCAACATTTTTAAATCACGAATTTTGTAGTCGCTCATTTTGTGAAATGAAATGCAATTCTTGAAATGATTAACAGAAAAATCGATAGTTGACCATTAAAAATGGCAGCTGGATTAGCTATAAGAGCCATGTTCTCAATTGTCCTTATAGTTATTAAGTTTAGTTTATAATCAATGCCGATCGTTTTGTCCCCCTGATTTAACTTTATAAGTGTTCTAATCTCGATAATGATGATTTTCGTTATTTTCTTTAATCAACTGCATTTATACTCAGCTTTAAGTTTAACTTAATTTTAATCGATACTCGTACACCAACTGGCGTCTAAAATATAAACAAACATACTATATATATACATTGATATATTAGATGCCATTGTAGGAATTTATATTTCGGTGTATTTTTTATCGAGTTTCTCGCAACTTTTTTGTTTAGTTCAATCGTTTGCCAAACTGTGAATTATTCCAAATTCTGCTGCTGCATATAATGTCATATTATACATACACATATATATATAAATAAAATGATAATACATGAAAAATCCAATTTATATTTTTCACTTACATAGCCAAAAAAAAAAAAGAGTTGTATATTAGTTGCATGTATCAACCGAAAATGGTTAGTTCTTGGTAAGGAGATCGAAGTAGGAGCCGATCATTAGATCAGCGGGCTTAATGCCAAATGTGCGACAGAGTTCCTCGGCAATGGTCTGACCCTCTCCCAGTGTCTGTTCGGGACGCAGACAAACCTCGAACTCCATGAAATGACCCAAATCTTTGACCTCATCCATATGAATGCGTGTTTCTTCGTGCAGAAAGAGCAATCTCTGCTTGGCCAATACGCCTAGTGAACCGTTCGATAATCGTAGAATCTTCTCCAGCACTGTCGCCTCATCCACCTCGATTTTGTTGTATTTTGAGAGTTTTGGACCCGCCACATCCGGCCGGTCATAGTGGACAAGCTGTGAACGCGCCGGCGCCTCCAAGTAGCGCAACTTCAGTCGGCCGCCTTGCGGTGAATTGAAGAAGACATCGCGCTGCACAATCACCTCACCACCGGAGCCAGTTAGTTTTTTCGCGATGTCAACGCGACGATTGAACTCGTCTACACCGCCCGGAATGCGGGCTTTTATCTCCACATTGCGATTATCTGACACAACAGCTGCAGCTGCATCACACATGATGCTTGGCTTGGCGTTGTTTATGTATTTCGATAGATGGTTAATTTTCATATATATATATATATATATATATAAATATGTATATATGTATATATCTTATTTCAGATATTTTCTTAATTCTTTTACATGTGCTGTTCGATCGAGCTTCCTGGCAAAGACTCGCGCGCTTTTGCTATCGATATCGATAGACAGCTTGGGCTGCAATTGATGTGGCAGCACTGCCCTTGATTACATTTCAGTGAGCGCCAAATTATGTTGATCGAAAACAATTTAAATCAATTGTTAATTGTTAATCTTCTCGTATTATGACAATTGCAATTTCCTAGGCATTTTGTAATAACAATTAAATACATTTTATTATTGTGAAATGCTTCATTCACATTAATTATCCAATTTCTTTAACATTTAGTGGCAACTGACAACTGCTTTCTTTCTCATGTGTTTGTTCAACTTTTTTTATTTAAATAGATTAACACATCTTTTTTTCGAAAAGAAAACGCATGCCTTGCAGCAACTTTTATATTTATTGGGCACACTTTGTTCTTTGTCTGATAGGCGCCAAAATTTGTGCCAAATTTAGAAGTGAACTTGATCAATATGGGAATATTCTTCTTATTATTTTTGTTTGCATTGAAATTGGCATTTGAGCTACAAATGTTGTAGTGGAAACGAATCGAGTGTATATTAAAGTCAGGCAAATATATTTTAATTTATGTAATTTGGGACAGTTTTGGATGGGTTTTAATGAGATCAAATAACTCCATCAGTTATTATTCTGATATGTGTGCGTGTGTGTGTATGCAAGCAAATCGATAGCTACATATGTATAGAATTGAAAAACCGTTTATTTCTGCAGAATGACACCCATCTTACTGTAAAAATATATCAAATATTTCGACAAGCAGATATCCTGTACTCAGCAGTAGCAATTACAGAAACATCTCATTCCAATTTGCTAGCACTGGTTATACATTTTCAATATTTAATGTGACGGAAGAGGGGCGCATAAATAGTGATATATGAATTAATCGAAAACATAACCAGATAGATATTCTATATTTTAAATTTGAGCATTTATCGTCTTTGAGACCAATGCGTTCATAAAAACTGGTAAATATGGTTAATGCACAGATGTTCATAGATCCGTATTGCATATGACATACAATTTGCATACATTTAACTCAAAAAAGCGCATTAAATAAATATAATATTATTGAGAATAACTTTAAATGTATTTTTCACATCATTAATTATTTGTTAATATATTGATCGAAAATTATATATAGAAGCAAAATTGACTAAAAATTATATAAAAAAATACGAATTTTCAACTCACAGCATCGCATTACTATTTTGGAATACATGAATAATGTGTACATATGTATGTACATACATAGGCATGCATGTATGTATGTAATTATATACAAACATGTATATGCATATATAATAATATAATATGTAAGTAAATAAGTGCGAAAGCAGCAAACATCGAACCAAAAACAAAAACAATAAAATTCAGCAACGAAAAAAAAAAAAAAATTGGAAGAAGAAAACACAATATATAGACACACACACAAAATGCATAGTCTCTTGCAGAGGCCCCGATTCGTGACGCGCAATGCTACACGGTAGATATATATGTATATATATGTGTGTGTAATGTATTTAGGTAGGCTAGCAGCGGTGAAAGGAGAGATGACGACGGCAGCGACGGCGATGGCGACGGCAGCTATGATGACGATTCCGCGCAACTACTTTGGCAGCTCAACACAAATACACACACACACATAAAGGGTCGAGCAGTGGATTTGGTGGTGGGGGGGTGGGGGGGTGTAGGCGTGCCCATTCTGTGGGCGTACGCGTTTGGTGAGCAAACCGGGAATATTGCCTTCAACTTCCCCCATGGAAGCTTTTCGGCGTGCACATTTTGCGGTTCGGCTGCCGAATGGTATCATTTTTTTTTTTTGTTAGCTGCTATTACCCATGTTCGAAAATGGCAATAGCAAAGCTTACTTTTAATTTGCCACCATGCAGCAGCCCCCCCCCCCCACACACACACACACACACACACACACAAAACCTCCGTTGCTCTCTACTCTCTTCCTCTTCCACTCGCTCACGCCCCAAGCGCAACAGCGCCCCCTTGCGCCAAAAAAATCAACTACTACTAGCTGCAAGATTGCAAATTTAATATTTAGTTGCATAAATTAATTATTGTTTTCAGATATGCATATATATATCTGTATATATATGTATATCAGTATGCATAATTATCTATATGCTATACATCTAGACACTGATATCTTACTGATATGTGTATTTGTTTGTATGTTGTACATAAATATTTATTTATTTAGACAAGATCATCGCCTATATTTAATATTGACTACAAGCCTAGCAGCAGCTCTTTTTGGGCATCATCAGCCAATCAGCAATTGGCAACTGGTAGTAATGGGTCACATTATCATCATCTTCACAGCCACCCCTATGCACCCGCTCCTCACCCACCCTGCCCCTGCACCTTTGGCGGGAGCATCCCTTTTAAATCTGGCAGCGAAAATTCGATGTTCATGTGTATCCTTTGGAAATTTTCATGTATGTATATATTAATATACATATATATTGGTAATATAAATACATATGTATATAAATATCCATTTAAAGCTTTTCGACAGAGTAAATGGATACAAAAACCCGTATCTATCCTACAGGCATATATATATATATATATATATAGATATATATAGTAAATAAATATATATATATATATATATAATAATAAAATATATAATAAATATAAATATATATACATATAATATATATATACATATATATATGTATGTGTGTGTGTACGTGTGTAAGTACACACAAAGACAGACATTCACACACACACACACACACACTCAGAGCAGCTACGAAAATGCAATGCAGTTTTCTTGATTTTCTATGTGGAATTCTCCGTAGTTGCCATCGCTGCTGCAGTCGCAGTCAACGTCTGCGTTGACAGACAAAACAGCGACGACGACCTTCGCTGCATCGCACAGTTTTGTTGTTTCTTTGCTTCTTCTCTTTGTTGTTGTTGCTGGTGGTGGTGCTGCTGCTGATTTTCGTTTGTTGCTGTTGTGGCCCTCATTTTGGTGGCCACTGCGCTGCCGATGGTACAAAATGTATTGGTCATATACACATACATATAAATATATACATAGATATATATATATATATATATATACATATATATACATAAATATATATATACATACAAGCATATATCTCTGCATATTTATGTAATAATGTGTGTATGTATCTGTTATGTGGCTGTAACTGTTCCCCCTCTCACGTTCTCTCTCTCTCCCTCATTCTCACTCTCTTTCTCTTTCTCTCGCTCTCTTTCTTTTCTGAGCTCTCTCTAGCTCTACATGCATACATACATATATTTTCCTGTTTGTGTGTGTGTAGCCAGCTGCGACTTTAAGTTTTTGTTGCTGCTGCTGCGAATTCGCTCCCAGCTGTAAGTGTATGCACGCATGTGCATGACTGTGTGTGCATGTGTGTGAGAGTTTTTGTGTGTTTGAGAGATACTTTGACCTTTTTTCCCCATCAAGAAGACTTTTGAGCTGTTTGTTGTTGCTGCGTTGCCATCGCAGCAGCAGAGAGATCATTGCAGATTATACATGGCATGTACACACATATATATACAGATACCTATACATATACATATACATATACATATACATATATATATACATATACACATACATATACTTATACATATACATATACATATACATATACATATACATATACATATACATATACATATACATGTATATATTTATATGTATATGCATATGTATATGTGTATCTATATGTACATAAATATTTTTGAGCATTTTATAAATGTTTGTTGCATTCACTGTAATTGCGTCGCCGCCCATTTATGACTTTATTTTGCTGCTTTGTTTTTTGCCATTCATTTTTTATAGTAATTTTTTTTTATATTTAGCGAGCTTGTTTTTATTATTTATGTGATACATACAAACATTTATTTCTTCTTGTCTGCAGCTACAGCTTATAAAGGGCAGGGGGAAGTGGGGAGTGGGAGTGGCAGCGTGGCTGTGGCAGACTTGCCAACAAGTGTCGAGGCATACACCGTTTTCGAAAACAGTCCTGGGCATGCCTTATCCCTTGTCAATGCATAGCATGCCTCAGTTCCGGTTCAACGGACTCTTCTTTTTTTTCTTTTTTTTGGCATTTAACCAAAAAAGTGGCAACGCTTTTAGTCGCTTGCTAGCTCACTCTCACTCTCTGTCTCTGTCTAGCTCAGCCGTTGTTTATCTTTGCTTATTTCTCGTTTTCTTTTTGGATTTTCATTGTTGCACTTCGCTTTTGCTTCGTTTTTGCTTTCGCAGTGCAAAATAAATAATTTAGAAATGTTTTTAGGTATATATGTATTTTGCATATATTCATATGGGTATATATATGTATGTATAATAACAAGGGCGTTGGTAAGGGTGGTGGTGATGCTGGGGTTGTGGCATAGACGCATACGTTTGAGCGCCGAAATAAAATTTGGAAAAATAAGACTTGAGTTTAGAAGCACTTTCCAAAATCCTGCGCAAGCTTTGAATCATAGACGTGATTTTGAATAAAAAATAATTTAAATTAAAAAAATATATTAATAAATAAATATCAGCTCCCGTTGCGAAAAGTTTGCGGCGCCCTTGTATTTAAATATGTATATAGAAATTATGTGATAAAGTGCAAAATACAGTATCCAAATGTACATACATACATACGATATATATATATATATATATATATATATATATATATATATACGAAGGAAAGCGCAAAACGCAAAGTATGTAGAAAATCCATATGATAAACCAATTTTCTTTTTATGGCTTGATTTCTATATGTATGCAGAGAAAAATACGCGATACAACTGTGTTAACCACTTAATGAGACTTACATAAAAACATACGTAGATCCATATGTGCGTATATCTATATGAATATATATATATATATATATGTATGTGTATATAATGGGCGATAAATCTGGAAGAGAAGCTCAATGCGACAAGTGTGGCAAGGTAAGAAACAGAAAGAGACACAGGCAGAAACATATTAAGCTACACGTATTATTTGTGCTGATATTAGTATAATGAGTTAATTTACCAATTTAATTTAATCAGCAGAAAATATGAAGATATTTATAATTATTATAATTACATTTAATTTATATAATATAATACCAAAATAATAATATTCCTTCTCTTCTGTTTCATTAATTTTTCGGATAAAAGTATATATATATATGTTAAAAATATGAAGAGCATTCATAAATCGTATATTTACCAATTGGTCAGCGAGTCTTAAACAGTTGACTAAAATTATGACAGCAGCAGCGATTGGATGTCAAACGACAGTCATTTTGAAAAATCCGCTTTTAGAGAATTTACAGAATGTCTCGCAATTCAGGTAAACGGTAGCAAAGAAAATGGAAAAGGACAAAACACAAATGCAACTCTGGTAAAATGCGACACGCTAGGAGCTTTACAGGGAACGTTCAATAAATGTTCATGTAATCAGGTAGACGAAACCCTGACAGTTCTATTGGCACACATACATACATACGTATGTATGTATGTACATACACACATAAATACAAATACAAAAAACTTTGGAGATTCATAATCAATCAGAGTGATATTGGTAACAGACTCTAATACTGACATGAACTAAAGTATTATGACATTGCAGTAACCAAGTACAGTTACTTAAGATTGGTCTGAATATATTCTAATCCATTGCAAAAGCTTCTCACTCAATTTAAATTGGATATTCAATTAAGAATCTAGATTAAATTTGGCAAAAATATTTATTTAGATTAAGATAATAAATTGTCCTGAGTTGTTGGCGACAAAAGTGACCCATCATATTATTCAGAAAATACATTTCTAATACAAAAGAATATTTCTTCCTAAATTCCAGGTTTTTCCTTTATAATTCCAGTGTAAATGTTTCTAAAATAACAATAAATGTATATTAATAGTTTCTAATTTCAATTGTTATATTAAATTGCTAATATTATTATTAAACTTAAGTGTTTTCAGATTTCATAAATACAAACATTTGAGATAGAATTATTTCGTAATATTAACAAATATATTTCGAAAAAAAAAGAAATATTAGAAAACCGTCAATAAGTTTTAGAATAATGATTTTGGGCCAATTTATGTAACAGACAGAAGGAAGCATCTCTGAATTATATATATATAAAGTATATATATATATAAAATATATATACAGTGGTTCAGAGCTTATTTCAAGCAGTGGCAAGCAACATTTTTAATTGACTGTCATAAATTAATTATACATTATTTATATTTTAACGACCAGCTAGGTCGGGTTATGTAAAAAAGTACCTGATTTTTAGGCCAAAGCTTATTTTAAGCAGTTACATTATGGACATCTCGGTGCCATAAAACCCATATTTTTTACGTCAGGTTGATTATTTTTGGGATAAATGGACCAATACTTCGTAGTTAGTTTAATTATATCCGGCATCTCGGGTGTAACCAGCCAACAAGGATTATGGACAAACGGACTACTATTGATCAACGGATTCTCATCCAAACAAGATGTTCACCGAACAGGAGGAGCGGAGGATCATCAGGAAAATAAGGGGAAATCGTAAGCTATCGGCTCCAAAACTGACCAACAGGTGCAGGATGAAATGGGGAAAAATCACTGTAAAAATTGTGCTCCAGGTTCTGCGCAACCATTACGTTAATGCCCGAGTACCACGGAAGAAGTCTTTTATAAGAGCTTGTACAAGGATTTGGAGTTCGGGAACACAGTCATATTTGCAGATGAGTCCAAATTTAACATTTTTGGCTCGGACGGACGGAATTATGGGTGGCGACAATCCAATGCTGAACTGAATCCCAAAACGTAAAGGCAACAGTCAAGCACGGCGGAGGAAGTGACATGGTATGGGCATCTATCTCGGCAGCCGGCGTCGAGAATTTTGTGTTCATTTAAACAATAATGGACAAGAATTTGTACTTCAATATATTAAATGAAAATTCACTCCAAAGTGCCGAGAAGCTATGAATCCGACGTACTTTCCGGTTCTACCAGGACAACGACCCCAAGCATAAGTCTGTCCTGGCTTATCTGGAACTGCCCACACATGATAATTCCACCTGCCCCGTCTCCAGATTTAAATGTTATTGAAAATTTGTGGGCTCTGCTGGAAAATGTTTTCGGTTATTGACTAATTTTAATCAATTACTTAATATTTTAATACAAACTAAAGTTTTTTTTCTCAAACGTGATATAACATTAAACAAATTGGCATTTAAGCATCTTGAGTTTGTTTCCTTGTTCAAATTTTTAGCACTTTGAATTTTTTGCTTGACACTGCTTGAAATAAGCTCTGAGCCACTGAATATATTATTGATCAGGATCAATAGTCGTCAGCCATCTGCATGAGTACGCGGATCTCAGTAACTATAAGTGCTAGATCCTTCAAATTTAGAATATAATTTCTCGCATCCACTGGGCAGATCAAGTTTATTCCATTCTATCGCTGTGTGCGTTTCGCGAATATCGATACATATTCATTAGCGATAGCAATAAAAGACATAATTTGAAAGAATCTTCTAATTAAATTATATACTACATAAGCTTATACGCGTGAGAAAGGGACGGCATGATTATCAAAGCAAATAGCGGAAATATGTATGCATATTCTGCAGCGTCCCATTATCTACGATTGTGTGAAGTTTTTCTTTTTCCTATCCTTCAGCATTTTCACTCATACCTATATTTCAAAGGTAAATTTGGCAATACATAAACAACAGCCATTTCTATTTGTTACATCGAGTTGAGCACAACTGTACCGACTCCAGAAAGTGATTGTATGGTATATTGCCACTTGCAGTTACGAATGAATAAGAAAAACTTTCGTCCTCTCTCTCTTTCTTCTTCTCTCTCTGTGTCTGTACTTTCAAACATAATTATTATTAAGGAGCACCCCCCCCCCCCCCCCACTCAATTTACCCCATAATTTTTGTTATATTTTTTTTAATGCAGATTACGCGCCATATCATAAATGATTAATGCACACCTGCGATCAAGCCTGCATCCACCCCCAGAATGTTAAAAGACAAGCAAGACTGCTGAACTCAACCACAATATACCCTGCTGAACCCAGTTATTAAATATATTCTATAATTATTGACAAATTCCCCTTTAAAAAGATTCGCACTGAAATGCTAGCAGCTGTGCAAGCGCCCTCTGCCGACAAACCCGAGAATACACTCAAAAACATACTTACGCTCGCGTCGATTATCATGCCATCTCTTTCTCACACATGCGCTCGCATCTTGACGAAATTTGGGCAGTTGATCAATAGTATGCACATGTATTAATTAGAAGATTCTGCCTTCAAAATTATGTCATTTATTGCTATCGGAAAACTTCATCTGCGCCTGGTATACGAGGACCTATATTCCAAATTTAAAGTCTCTAGCTTTTATAGTCTCTGAGATCTGCGTGATCATACAGACGGACCGACGTACGGACAGACGGACATGGCTATATCGACTCGACTGTTGACCCTGATCAAAAATATATATACTTTGTGGGGTCGGAGGTGCTTCCTTTTGCCTGTTACATACATTTGCATAAAACCATTATACCCTTTTTACCCAGATTTAATGGGTTCAGGGTATAAAAACAGGGGCGACTGACCCACCACCACCAACACATTATTTGGGATCGCTACTTAAACACCCTCCCCCCAGTGTGGAAAAATGTGGCAATTTTCATTGAAAATTCCCATAATGAAATAATTTCGATGTGTTTGTTTATTCTTGCAATGCAATATTCAAAAGACTGTTTTAATTATTTTTTTTTTTTATATTTATATGAATATGTAGATAGATAATTTTACATACATGCATATGAGACATGCTTTCACTTGGCAAAGCTCATCAGCATTTTGTGAATTCCATTTCAGGTAACTGAAAAATGCATGTAAATTCATAATTGATGAATCATGTTAAGCAACAACAATAATAAAAAAAAACAAAACCGATGAAATCAACGTATTTCATGTCAACAAAACAAATTTACATTTAAATATGTGCATGACAGTATATGTATTTATATGTATTTGTGAAAAATAATAATAAAAGAATCAGCAACAATTTCTACAGACAGAACGCAGAGCTAACAACGTTAATTTATTTTTTTATATTAGCACAGACAACTAACTCTGTTTAATCAGTGGCGAAATTTACTCGTTTTGCACAAATACCTCACAACTCTGTGCAGCCTCTTGATCGCCATTTTGAATCTGCGTGATGTACAACAAAAATAACAGCAAATATGGCGACCAACAGGCTGCGCTTGTTTCAGTTAAGCAGCGAAACTGTACTTTCATGCACACACATTTATATACATACATATGTATTCTTCTTCTTCTTTTTTGTCTAACGCATCTAACGCGCTGCTGCCAAAAATGGCTTCCCTTCGCCTAACCTCTGCTCCACCAACTCTCCCACCCTTCCCCCACAGTTTCAATACACTCTTTCGCATGCTCTTTAGTTTGTTCTCATTTTATCCAGCATACAGCTAATTTAAAAACATGAATTGACAAAAGTAAAAAAAGCAACATCAAGAAGAGGAACCCAAAAAAAAAAGAATTTGTATGTGAAAACGAACAAAGTTAGCTGTGCTGGGTGCGCCGGCGCCGGCATCGCTGCCAGCGTCAGCTTTTGTGGAATTTTCTGTTGCTAATCTCGCTGTTGCTGCTGAGAAGCTGACACACACACTCATACACATACATAATTATATATCCGCTGCCTCTGCTAGGCCCACTCAATTTAAGCTCTCACTCTGACCGATAGATGGCAGCAATAGTCAACGATCAAATTTCTGGCCCTGGGCAAAGTGCCCATGTCCAGGTATGTGTACATGTGCATATGTGAGTGTGCGTGTGTGTTTGTGATAAGAGCTGCCCACACAGCCATGCACACTTGCAGCCAGGTTTTAACTGTGCTTTTGACATGCGGAAGCGTCGACGCCGTCGTCGTCATTGTTGTTGTGTTGCTTTTACTGCATGGGAAAATTTTGCGGCTGGCGCTAGCACTTGAATTTTTCGACGTCGTCGTAAATCTTAACGAACGCCAAGAGTTCGCAGCGAATGCTAGAGAAACAGAATGCATTGATATGTAATGACGCTGATGACGCTAACGCCAACGCCAACGACAACGCCAACGTCAACGCCAACGACAACGCCAACGCCAACGGTAAGGCTACGCGCACTAAGCCGGCCATCGTCATCAGCATTGCAGACAATCCGACTGGGAATTTTCGGACAATGAATTGTGTATCGGCCAGCCTGATACTTGCATGCGCTGCTGCTCAAGGTCGTCAGCAGTCAAATAATGATGAGAGAGCTTTTTTGAAGTTGCTGACTGCATTGAGTAAAAATGCCACGCTGAATGTTGTGGGAAAAATGTTTATATATAATTTGCTTTTTCCTATATTATCAATCGTTAATTATAGTCTGAAATGTATAAGTGTTTAATAAAAACAAAATCTGGAAAATATTGAGAACGATCTTTTCTTTAACTCACATAGCAATCTTTATCAAAAACATTCCCGCTTGCGCTTGAGCGTAGTTCATGATTAATATGCGCGACTGAGTTGTGTGTAGCGCAATGCGAATGTTATAATATTGATAACAATAATAATAGACACAGCAGAAACTGATGACGACGACGACTGATGACGTCGACTACTAGCGCTCTATGCGGCGAGAGCAAGAGACAGATAGAGACGGCGAGAGAGAAAGGAGCCATAACGGGTTCTCAGTGCTATTGTATGTACACATACACACATACACATACATATGCATTTGTTGGTGTTTAGGCAAAAGCAAAAAATACACAAAACAAGGTACAGAAAGAAAATGAAATCACAGGCAAATAGGAACACAAAGCGAAAACAAACAGCAAGCAAATGAAGTAAAACGAAAATAAGGGAAAGAGAGAGAGAAAGAGAGAGAGAGAGAGAGAGAGAGAGGAAAAAAAAGAGAAAGAGAGAGAGAGAGAGAGAAAGAGAAAGAGAGAGAGAGAGAGAGAGAAAGAGAGAGGGAGAGTGAGAGAGAGGGATGGATGGGCATATATGCAATCACCCACGCGACCCATCGGAAAGCAGCAACCCACCCACAAGGCCCCGTTGCTGTAGTTTTCAATGAAGATATCAATCACCAAAAAAAATAATTCTGGGTCCGGACGGGTCCGATGAAGGGCGTGGAACGTGGGCGATTTTAGAAGCAGTGATTGCGATAACACACACATACACACACATTATCTCTCTCCCTCTTTCTCACACACACACACACACACACTCACACACACTGACAAACATATGTTTTTTCGATTTGTTGCTCTCTTCCCTGTTTCGCTAGCAAACGGCCGGCCTTGCGCAACGCGCTCGCTTACTCATTCTGGTCGTGTTCGCTTCTCTCTCTCTCTACCCATACCCTCCCACCACCCCGTCCCCGCCTACGTCTGCCATGTAGCCCTCTCTTGAATTTAGAGAGTCAACAAAGCCCAAAAGACTCGCTGTTCGCAGGCAGGCCCCGTTTGGCAGGCACAACAAGTTTTTCTCAGCAGCGGCAGCAGATTGTGGCAGTAACTATATCTATATCTATATACATATATACAGCGTATTTATTTGACAATACTAAATATATAACTTTAGTATCAAAAGTCCCTAAACAACAAAAATTACAACCAAAAGTTGTGTAATTCATAAAATTAACTAACAAGCAAACCCAAAAACCCAAGCAGCTAGAGTCAAGCGTGTTCGACTAGTAGATACCACGCGCAAGACATGCACACTTCAAATCGATATTTATCGATGCATTATTCAGAGTGAGAAAATGGATAGGTATTTATTTTAATCTACACAAATTAACACCAATTCGAAAATAAATAGACAAAGGATAATAAAAGATCAACAGTATATATATATGTACATATTCACATATAAACATACATATGTATGCATGCATAATTAGCATATTTGCGTTTGCATTTGCTTACTTTATTATACCCCATTCAAAGAGATTGTTTGGGTGCAGGGTATAAAAATCCACTACAGCTATAAAACAATTACAACAAAATGTTAAGAAATTCAAAAATAAAGCTTGACACATACATACACATGCACACACACATACATACGACATATAACAGTAACAACACAACTTTACACTACTCGCTTATCTCTTTCGCTCACTCGTTTACTCGCTCTCTCTCTCTCTCACACACTCTCTCGCAGCAAGCATGTTTGCACTGACCCCCCCCCCCCCACACCTTCCCTCACCGCAACGCACAGTCACCTGACCCATACCCTGCTTTTTGCACGCTACGTCAACAGTGCTGTTGCTTTTGCGGCTGTTGTAGCTATTCGTTAATTCATTATTGAGGCCAATTGAATTTGTGTGTGTGTGTTATGTATATGTATATACATTTATATATATACACATAAATATGTATATATATATATATATATGTATATATGTGTGTGCCTAGCTAGCAGCGTGCTTGAATGAGTGACGAACTGACGGGCCGACGGCCACGACGACCGTTCGCCTTGCTTGCTTTTGCTTTGCGGCCGGCTGACGAGGGTCTGGCAAGAGACTATGCAACACGCTTAAATATGCGCATCGACGGCAGCCGACGGTAAACGAGCGAGCAACGAACGACAAACAGCAGCAAAAATAACAACAACAACAACGGCAGCAGCAACAGAAAGAGAAGAAACAAATAATAAAAAAAACCACCAAATACATACTCGCACATACACACACAGGCACACGCATAGCCCAAAAATGACGGAGCGCGCTGCGTGGCGGCAGTAGCAGCAGCGACGGCGGCAGCGCCGCTTTCGTGTATGTGCGTGTGCGTGCGCGTGTACGTGTTCGTGTGCGTGTGCGTGTGTATATGTAAGCCAATCTGCGTACAAGCAAGTAAATTGAATGATGAAGAAGCAGCAGCAGCCGTTTGTATGGCCACGAAGTTTGATGACGACAATATATCGACTACGGCAAAGTCTAACTGTATGCATATACACACACACATACACATATACAACGTTTGTCGTTTGCTTCGACAGAGCAGCAACTTCGGCCCCACCCACAGACACCACACACACACATACAGACAGAAGGCCGCTAAACGTTTTGCGCGTTCGGCTCGCTTTTTTCCTTTTTCTTCTTCCCTTTATAATTCTTTTTATTTATTTTTTCGCGTCTTTTCATGTTCGTCGATTGTTCTTGTTTCGTATTGTTTAGGTCAGACGTTCGATGTGCCGGCCTGTTTGACATTTGGCATACGCTACGCAAAAGAAAAAGAGAGCAAGTGAGAGCAACAGTTGCTGTTCACCTGTCGCCTGTGCGAATCAGAACTGTTGTTATATGAGTGTTATATATTGTTGTATTTTTTGTACATTTGTATGGATGTAATAATTTATTTATTTAGATTGAGTATGAATTGTTTATTTGGTTTTTGTTACAAATTAACATTTCCCTCACAAAAGGGAAAGAAGCGCAGCAACAACAAACGCAGCCAGCGTCGACGCCGACGTAGCGAAATAGAAAAGCCGAATTAATGATGCAGCTCAGGCAGCAGGCTACAATATCAATTGCATGTTGTGACACCAGTTGGCAACGTTGTCGAAGGATATTGCTTGTTAAAAAGAGAGACAGAGAGAGAAAAGCTTCATAATATGTAGTGTGAAGAGTGCAAGCAACTTATTTGTTAACAATAACAGCAACAACACGTGTGACCAAATAAAAAGTATGTATGCGTCGGATAAATTACAGCAAGATAAGAAAGAGCGTGTGAGAGAGAGAGAGTGGGCGAATGTGGAGGCAAATAACAGTGCTGTAAATTGTAGTGTATGTGTGTGCCTGTGTGTGTATTTGTACATATGTGTATGCATTTGTGTGTTTGTTTTTAATTTATTAAGCACGACTTGCTGCTTTTACATCTTCTGTTTTAGTTTTTATTTGCACAGATTGACACAACAGCAACAACAACAAAATGATAAGCAAAGATGTGGATACTGATAATGAATCAAAAAATAAACTAAGCTGCAAAAGTTGTAATGGCCGTTAAGGCCACAAATTGTATATACATACATATATGTATGTGTGTGTTTGTCGCTGTGGGCGAGCGGATATCCGGTCAAACTGGCCAATGTAGACCATCTTGCAAACATACATACATCTGTATTCATATTAATAATTTCCATATTTACATATCACATATTTACATATCAGATTGTATGTACATATGTTTAAATGTTTGTAGTAATGGAAGAAAGTCTTCAGCTTTCTACATTAAAGCAGAGTGCAGAGCGAGAGAGAGAAAACAAATATGTACATAATGTGTGTACCCTACAAATTAAAAAGCTTTTCGCTCTCTTGCTTCTGAAACATCAATTCTGGCTTCTTCTTAAACGTTTCCCTTTCAACGATCGAATCCTTTCTGCATATGTATGGACGTATACAAAATAATAGTAGTGACCACATACATATGTCTTGCAAAATATTAAAACACTACTTTAAAATTGTATTTAAAAAATTATGAACATAAATTTAAACACAAGCAGTGCTACTATTATTTAGACCGCAACTGCATATATTTTATACATTTACACGTATATGTTGGATAGCATAACTATATCATGTAGGTGCCATAGAATCTATTGTAAGAAATACTTTAGATATTTTGAAATAATTCAATATTAACTATTCTTACTATGCACCTATTATTTTGGCCAAAAGTGATCTAGACTAGGAAAAAATCTTTCCGCTTTTTCAGCTTTAATCTTAAATCAGCTTATCTTAAGCTACATACCATATTTTGAAGATGTTGTCAATGAAAGGATTAAAAAAAAGACTAGTTTTGTATTTTTGATAAGAGATCTGTACGAGTGACTTTAAACATGACATTTCCTAAAAATACTTACGCTATTTACTTTAAATTTTATATAAATACATTTAAAATGTATTATCTATTTTTATTTCGAAATTCAAGCATTTCATTTATGTTGTACACGTGTGTTTATGTATACGTCATCGCCTCCTGGCGCTCTCGACACCCGCTGAGCCAGCATAAAAATAGCCAGAGTTAGAATTATATCGAAGTATTGCCAATGCACAATGCTAAGCCTATCGTGCCTATCACTCCCTCCCCCATCCTACCCCCCTCTAGCAGCCAACCGCACCACCCTTTCATATCTCAATGGGAAAAGACGAGCTCAGTCACTCACATACACATGCACACATAGACATGGACATGGACATGCTTAGCTGTGTTTACATAGCAAAGCGCAGCACCGAACGGGGCCTCGATTTTCGCTGCTGCCGCTGTTCGAGATGACGAAAACGACGCTTATCGATGACAGTGCGTGCTCGTCTGTATATGTGTATATGTGTATATGTGTGTATACACATATAGACATATAAACACATATACATACATACATGCAGTCACAAGTAAGGGAAACACCACAGTATAATTGTAGCACTTTTGGAATTCATACAATACGGGAAAAGGCCCACACAGCTGACTAATTAGCAATGAGCTCTAAAATCAAAACTTGCACACACACACAATTGCAAGTAACTGTGCTCAAATCTAATTTTAGACTCAGCTGCGAATGAAAAGCTCTGCTCTATGGGAAGAGTGGAGTAGGCGAGCGGCAACTGAATTCAATTGTGGAATGGTTAAATTAAGCGTGCGTTTGATTTTTTTTGTTTTTCTTTTTTCTTTTTGGGAATGCACTTAGAGGGCGACCTTTTAGCTGTGCGCAGCCGACGCCAGCTTCGTCGCAGTCGGCGCTCTTTTACTTTTTACCGTACAATGGCCCAGCTGGCGTAGCGTCGGTAGCAGCAACAACAAAAAAAAAAAAAATCACACGCACACATACATTTGCACATATATGTGTGTATTTGTGTACATACATACGAAGTGCTGTCCGCATTGTCGTCGGCAGCTGCTGTCTTGTCTGCTACCGCTACTGCTGCCGCTGCTGCTGCAGCGGAACGAAGCGGGGCCTTTCTTGAACACACAGAGCGCGCGAATAACGAAAACTTCTTGCATACACTCAAGGAATGAGATTAAGAGCGACCGAGTAAGAGGTAGAGAAAGAGAGAAAGAGTGGGAGGGGGGAAGACAGAGAGAGAGATGGAAAGGGAACATGCACAGAGCCAGGGCCTGCGAGCGTATACACAGACCATGCTGCTGCATGCCAAACAAACAAACAAACACAAACAATCAAACACACACAAACACACACACACACACAAACACACACACAAAATCACACACACACACATATATATATACACACACATATATATATATATATATATATATATATATATATATATATATATATATATACACACACACACATACACATTAACGTCTATTGCTAGACAGGGGTCGCATTGCTTGAGCTGGGTGGCAGTGGTGGGGGCGGGGTTAGCATGGTGCTGCCAAAAATAGAGACGCCCCCGCTCACTGTTCGCTCTGCTGCCCCAAAAATACACACACACAGGGAGAGACCCAACGGACATTGGACAGACGATGGCATGTTTGACCCACGCTGCAGCCAAGGCAGAGCAAAGCCAGCGTTCGACGCAGCCATCGACGTCGCCGCCATCAGCTCTACCGCTATGTGTTTGAATCGTACATGGCTTAAGCTATGTTTGCACAGTGGTCACAATACACACTATTTATATGTGTGTGTAAATGTAAATATTGATATGTGTATGGTCTTGTGCCTAAGTACGTTATTTTATTATTATTATTATTGTTATTATTATTAGTAATAGTTATTCTCATTATTAATATTTATATTAGTATTTTTATTATAGTTATCATTATTTTTTAGACTTTATCATTAATTTTATTATTAATATTATATTTATAATAATTATTATTATCAGAATTATTATTTATTCATATTATTTTAAGTCTTGTACATAAATGTGTATTCATCTTTTCTCACTTCTTTTGGCAAAAATTTATTTTATTAATTTTTATTTCTGTTCTTATTTTTCTACTATTAAGTGGAGTTTTAAAAACTAGTTAAAGCAAAAATTAACACGACTGTAATTTTCCAATTCCCTTTTTAGCCGATCCCGTTAGAAATGTATATGTGTATTTCCCGATTTATTTCAGAGATTAGAAGAGAAAGAAAAAAATATATAATAGACAGTTGTAGATCAGGGATCAGCATATTTAAACATTAAATAATAACTTGAACAATTTGTCCCATTTGGCTGACAAGCGTTTATTAATTTCTTTTTTTTATTATATTATATATATATATTTTCTATATATATTTAAGAAGCTCAAGTTTGGCTTCATTCTCATAAAAAAAAATCACTCACACATATATATAAGTGAATGTGTGTGTAAGTGCATGATTTAAATTGCTACTGCAGGTTTATGGGAATTGGACCACAGTAACTGTGCCGTTGTAGTAGCTGTAGCTAGCAGCGCCGCTTAGCTAGTCGATAGAAGTGCACAAGGGAGTTGCAAGGTGTGCGGCGGGGGACACAACAACAACAAAAGCAACAAAAAGAACAATATCGATGGTGGCGAGGCTCGCAGCAGCAGCAACAACACCAGCAGCAGCAGCAATTCGGCAAATGTTCGTTGCATGTTCGGGTCGTAGTCGTGCTGCTGCTGCAGCAGCGCCGGCTGTAGCGTCAGCTCTATGTGTTTTGTATATCTTTTTGCTCTCTGTATGCTTGAATGTGTGTATGTAAGTGTATGGGTTTTGTGTATACACATACAAAGCTGCTGCGCTGCCAGCGTCGACGTCGACGCCAATGCTATGTACACCCATACATTGTAGTTAAATCACACAGACACACACACATGCACACATTTTTCTGTTGACTTCGTTGAAATAATTTTCGTAACAACGATCACACTCGTTTGTGTATTGCGAAGACGGGAGGACGTCACGTCGCGGTCCGTAGAGCAAAAAAAGCAGCGTTTTTTTTAGCGTCGTTTTGTAGGCGTCGCGTCGGCGTTATTTCAATCAAAAAATAATACACATAAATCAAAAAATATTTAAAATTGAAATGCTTACATTGTCATGTAAGATAAGCGATAAAGCATCGATTATATATCCCCCACATGTGTCAATTTTTTTTTTTTTGAAGTTTTTCAATCAACTAAATTATAATCAGCAATTGTTGTAAGTGTGAAATGAAATAGTGAAATGTACAAATACATACATACATAATAAATATTTATATATAAATATATATATAGTGTTATGTATTTATAAATATATATATATATATATATATATATATATGTGTGTGTGTATATTATATATATATATATATATATATATATATATATATAGATATACATACATATATATATGGGAATATAAATGTTTGCCAGTTGCCAGTTGAAAAAGAAATTTGCAAAACAGAAAAAGAAAAAACTCGCAGTCGCTGCCACTGCCTCTGCCGCCGCACATACCACAAACAACAACAAAAAGTGCGCGCGAAAGAAAGAGCACGATATACTAATAACAACAACAATAATCAAGAGTCGAAAAGCAAAAGGCAACAACAAAACAACATCAACAGAAGCAGCACGTTTTGCTGTGTGTGTGTGTGTGTGTGTGTGTGTGACCAGTGTTGCCATATCTGTGTCAGCTGAGCGCTGGCGCATGCCGCGGCGGTGATAGCGAACGCGGCGCCCAAGAGAGCGAGTGAGAGACAGAGAGAGAGTGAGAGGGAGAGAGAGCGAGCGAGATAGTGTGTGTCAATTACTCCGTTTATGCTTGCTCAATTTGCAAAATCATTTCGTGAATCCGACTCAAAGTGGTATAAACATAAACACTGGCAACTAACTCTTCATGAATACAACCGACACGCGAAAGTTAACGTTAACTATGAATTCGACACCAATTTGCAAATTGGTGAGACGAAATCGAAATTCTTTATTAATCAATGGCAGTGGAACAAACATCATTAAACAAGAACACAATCCAAATTAAAATACCGCCAATACAATTACAAATGTTTCTTTGTTTACAATTAAACGGTATTGCCACCTAGTCCGATTTTTGATTTTTCTTTTTTTCTCTTTTTTTTCTGTAATTATTTGTTCAAGTGAATTTTATGTATTATTTACCTAGTTTATGTATATATGTATATATATATAATTCATATATATACATATTTCAGAATTGTGAGTTTTTTAAATTGACAACGAAAGTATAAGCAAAAAAATAGAAATATAAATTCGGTGATTATTTTGCTGTTTATTAAAAAGTGGTTTGTTTGTTGGTTTTTCTCATTTTTGTTGCAGCAAATGCAAAATGAATTAATGCGGCGCACGCAGCATCAATACAAATTATCAAAATTAGCCAGAAAACAAGCTCAGGTCAAGCTTGACATTGAGCGTGTGCGAGAGCGAGAGAGAGAGCGCAAGAGATCAGCAGCAAGAGCAGCAACCGGAGCAGGAGCAGCAGCCGGAGAAGGAGGAGGAGGAGAAGGACAACAAAGAGGAAGAGGAGGAACAGCAGCCGCCGCCATGTCCAGCTCCAGCAGCGATGATGTGCAGATAACGAGCGTAATTGATGCAAACGGTCAAACGCTGCCGCTGCACGGCAACAGTCTGGGCGGAACACTGGGTCCGCCCGTCAAGCAGGAAGACGATGCGGAAATCCGTGAACTCGCTGCCAAAATGAAGGAGCAACAAAAGCAACAGGCTGCACAACAGGCCAGCCGACAGGCGGCGGCAGCAGCGGCCATGCAGCATGCAAATGGCGGCATTGGCGGCAGCGTCAGCGGTGGCGGTGCTGCTGCGGGCGGCGGTGCTGCTGGTGCAGGTGCAGGGGGTGGAGGACTGGCCATGCAGCCACCGATAACAAATGGCAATGGACAAACGAATATTATGAGCTATCTGTCGCGCCACCAAAAGTTGCCCAATGGCAGTATGCATCTGGTGCCGGCACTTACAACATCAAATGGCCGTGCCAATGGCTCAATGCTGGCCAATGATAAGAATAATGGTTGCACTGCCGATAAGAAAGCGTCCAGCTCGGGTGGCCCTTGCGATGAGGAATCGATCAAGGGCCACTTTGGCTGGGCACAATTTGGTAAAGTATCGATACCATATATCTATCGGCAATCTGAAAAATATTGCTCGGTGCGAATGATCGAACTGAAGCTGCTTGGCAAATATTTAAATTGTCTCCATCCCGACATCTACTCCAGCTGCACCTGCGTGCGCAGCTATTATATAACGGACGCCGAGGCGCGTCTCTTTATCGAAATTAATCACAAGCATTGCGATGGTGAATTCGGTCGCGATATTTTTACCCAAAAGGATTTGGTTGTGCGTCTAAGTGATGCATCCAAATTTCATCAGTTTCTCGACATATGTTATCGCAAATTGATTGCTGGCAGTAAAATGCCATCGGAGAAATGCGGTTTTATTCGGATCAACAAGGAGTCCGTTGTACCGTACACTGTCCGGAATAATCAGCAGGTTGTGCCGCTCTTCTATTTTGAGGGCGAAACGGAGAATTTAAAGACGAAAGCGGAATTGTTAAATGGCTGGGATTTGGCATATTTGAAGTTCTGCTGCAAGGTGCAGGGTATACGCAATGAGTTATTCTCGAGCGAAAATGTTGCCGTCATCTCATTAACGGACATCAAAAGCTATTTTCCCAATGGCACCGAATTCGAGGACTATTGGCCCAGCAAGGTGGTCGATTCCAATCTGCTCATCGGTAATCGGGCCAATGTTAACAATTCTGTCAACTGGACACGTCAACCCACAGCGCCACCGCCAAAGATAACGACGAACAGCAGCAGCAGCGGCGGCAGCATTAACAATACTGCGAACAGTGGCGGCAGCGCTGCCTCAGCAGCTGCGCAAAAATCACAACAACAACAACAGCAGCAGCAACAACAGCAGCAGCAACAACAGCAGCAGCAGCAGCAGCATTCGACAGTTGCAAGCAGTGTGCAGCAGCAGCATTTGATGAAACAACGCGCTGCTGTTGCAGCAGCAGCTGCTGCTAATGGCGTCGCCGGCAATTTCCCATCGGCGGCAGCAGCAGCGGCCGCAGCCGCATTCAATACGCATGCAGCGGCAATGTTGCAGACGCAGGGAAATTCGCGCATGTTGACGCAGGCAACGGTGCAGGCATTGGCCACCGGTGGCTGGATGAATAGCCAGAACAATGTACCCCAGTTACATGTACAAATGTTGGTGAGTATTTTGTAATCATCAAATCTAGATACCGATAACAAGGCAACGATCGATAGCTGTTTTTAGGGTTGGCCCACTTCCCTCCCACTTTTTTATTTTATTTTATTTTTTTTTTTTAAATTTTATTAGAAAGAGTGGCAAGTGTTGCAAAACATATTTAAAGAGTTTAAAGAGCCCTAATAATAAATTAGTATTATATATAGAATAGTATTACAATTCAAAATGCAAGATGTAAGGAGGCCTTCAGCTTAAATTCACATTTCAATTTCCGCTCATTACTAGCTGCCTCTGCTTCCTGCTCAGTTCTTAATATCGATAAGCATAACTATCGATAATTCAATATGTATTGCTAAGTGGCAGGCCCCTCTATCGACAAATTCTCTCGATCTGAAAATATGCTAAAGTTAATTTATGAACATAGCTAAGGTAATATTCTGTTATTATTGCTGAGAAACATAAAAAATATTAGTAAGTGTTAAATGCTAAATAAATATATATGTGTAACATTAGGTATATGTATTTATGTCTGTGTGTGTGTGTATGCATAACAGATTTATTATTATTATTTTTTATTACACTCTGGCAATTGCTGCAACTGCGACTGCAGCAGCAGCATTAGCTTAAAAACTGGGTCATGCGTAGATAGTCGCTCGTAGATGCTCTCTCTGTAATTGTGTTTGTTATTGCTACACACATACACACATACGTACTACACAAGCCACATATGTATCCCCATAAACATGTATTTGTGTAGCAACCTGTTGACGCTTTATCTCTCTCTCTCTCTCTCTCTCCCGCATATGGCACTTATTTGGTTTATTTTTCTTACTTTTTTTTTTTTAAACAATTTTGCTTACCGTTCTTTTTGTTCTTTCTCTGTCGCTCGCACGCTGGCTGTGTTGGTGTGGCAACATGTAGGCGCAACAAACGCATGCGAATGCAAACCGAGGCACATACCGCGAACACCTAAACAACATGATGCTGAGTGGGAGCAGTCGTCAGCCGTACACGTATAATAATCCGGCGATATCCATGTCCTCGGTGAATACCAGTGGCTCAAACGCGCCGCCGCCGTTAGTTCGTTCAGCGGCTGGACAGGCGGCCAATCACATGTAAGTATTGATGATGATGATAATGATGATTGATGCAATTGATGTACATACATATGTATATCGATTACATTTGATATCGCATTTGCTGTTATCGATTTTTAAATGCGCCGTTATAAAATAATAATATTAATAAAAATGATAATGAAAGCAATTTACAATTCAAGTTACAATTAGTTTTTACTACTTTGATTTTGCTTTTCTTTATATATATATATATATATATATATAAATCATCTACATATATATATATATATATAAATCATCTATATATACATCTAATTGCATATATACATATTATATTTAATGACTTATGTTTGATTGATTGATCAATCAAGCTACAATTTTTGCGCAGAAGTTGAGTTTTTCAAATTTTGTTGTAATTCGTTTATTATGTGTACATGCATAAATTACTTTTTCATCCTAAATGAATATTTTTCTGCCATTAGGGTGCCACATGACAAAAAAAAATAAACAGCATATAAATGCTGCAACAAGTAATTATAATTTTTTTTTCGATTCTCTTCTACTATGCACCAATTGTTTTTTCATCTTATTTAGTTGTAATACAAACCAAAAAAAGAGAATACAGAATACCGAAATAGGCGTTTGTGCACGCATTTTATTTAATTTTAATAAAACTTTCGACTGTGTTTACCATTTTTGATAAATATGTTATGAAATTATGAAAAATAATCGTTACACGCACAACTTATTTGCTACCATTCGTTTGCCCCCTCCCAAAAGTCACACCACATTGTTTTTCGTAATTTTTTCCCAACACGTAATCAAAAAAAAAAAATAAAAAAATATATATATAAATAAATAAACTATTTTTAATCAAATCTAAACAAAAATATTTTCATGTTTTTCTTACTGTTGTTGTAGTAAAAAAAAGAAGATAAAGTAAAATTACAATCTTTGTCATCGAAGAATATAACGTATTTCATTCAGGTCGACACACAGCATCTTATGTCTTTCAATATATATTCACAAAACACACTGAACTAAATTAATACAAATTAGAAATATTTCGCCTAAAATGTTTGCGTTACTAACACACAATCAACAAGCACAACAACCACAACAACACAACATGCCCACACATTATTTTTGTTGTAGAATTTTACATTTATTAAAGTGTTCAAGTGCCAAAAATCGATATCGGATATCGGATATCGCGTCTTTCTCGTCTCTTAGAATTCAACACTTTTGGGGATAATAGCTATTCCAAAAAAAAAAAAAACAAATAAAAAACTAACGGTGAAGAAAAAACAAATCGAATACACTATTCTAAACACACACACACACACACACATGCATTTAGCAGTTATATTTGTAAATATTTTTTTGTATAGTTTTGCATGCTCTCCACTTTGAACGCTTTCTGAAACCAATTTTTATTTGTTATGCTTGCTGCAAACAATTGTTTAATCTCTTATTTGACTGTAAATTCAAAGAATTAAAAAGAACCAGGAATTACTATTCTCTATTTTTTGTTGCTCTTTTTTTTCTTCTTCTTCGTTTTTTGAGATTTTGGGTACTTTTTTTTTTATGTATTATGCATACTATTTACTTTGAATGAGATTTTGACACGTATCGCTGATAAAAGAACTACAACATATTTTGAAAAACATGAATTCACATTTTAGATTAATGCAATAAAGACAATAAAGAATATTGCTAATTGCTATTGCTATTGATATCGATAATTTGTTAATACATATATATATTATATATAAAATGTATATATATATATCTATATATGTATAAAATGTATTTGTATAAATATACAAAACAAACATATATACATACATATACAATTTATGGCTGTGTGTACTGACTACCCCTAATCATTTTTGTAGCAATAAAACTATATAAAAAGAAAAATCATGATCATGACTCAAGACTCTTTTATGCAAAACGACGAATAACAACAACAAATCAACGATTTACTACAATCTCAACATAATATGAAAAAAATGGAATTTTAATAAAGAACAAAATTCTGGTGACAGGTATCCTACTTCCCCCCTAAGGTAGAGACTGCAATCCACAAACTCCACCCCGGCCTCAAGGCATGAATCGAAATCAAATCATAAACGCAATCAAAACAATATCTGCATATTATCAGATACCGAATCTATTACGCCCCACCACCCCACACAGTGAGAGAGATCAAGATAACATTATATATAATGCGTGTACAAGTTGATAAATTGGCAAACAAAAATTCTTACGAGCAAATGCAAAATGTATTTATGTACAAACATGTACATAATATGCACGAGATGTATGTACTGTATGTACATATATGTTCAGACTTAAGATAGTTTTTTTTTTTTGTTTTTTTTTTTTTTAAATTTGATGTACTTTTTAAGCAAGCATGAAAAAGGATAGTTGTTGTACCGAAGAGAAAACATTGAAAATTAGCTCTGAAGTTGCAACTTGCAACGAAATAAAGAACAATAAAAAAAAATACAATTTCTTAAATATACATAAACATTCATTGCATTCATTCTCACACACATACATAAACACACATACACATAAACACACAACTTGATGGCATACATTCATACATAAAGACTGATGTATATACACACACGCACACACACACATACACAGACACAGGGAGGCATATGCGTCAAAATAAATGGAAATAAATAATAAAATCTATAATAAAAAAGAAAATTTCATAATCGAACCGTGTAACAATTAGATTAATTTGTGCAAAAGCAAACGTTTTACAACACTGGCTAGAAAATTAGTGCGGGCAAACGAAGAAAATGTTGAAAAATGCGTAGTAACATTAATGGTTTTTTTTTTCGTGTGTGTTTTGATGCAACAAATTGTTAGAAGATAAAGAACAGTGCAATAAAAATAAATTTGTAGTGCGTGGCAAAGTTTTAGGTGATAATATCAACAAAATTTGAAAAATGCTTGAAAAACAAAATAAGATTTAAATTAAAAAAAAAAAATGGAAATTTTGCAGCCAAGATAAATGCGACTGATGTATTGTATATAATGTTTCTAGGTCGAATGTCGAGCAATCACTGGTGCAACAACAACAACAACAACAACAACAACAACAACAACAACAACAACAGACACAACAGCGACAACGACAACAACAACACCAACACCACCAACACCATAGTAGCACATTTAACAACCATGTACAACACTCCCCAAACACGCACAGTCCACGTAGCCATCATCATGGCAATGCTCTTGCCAACAACAACCACAGCAGCAACAACAACAGCAACAACAATACGCGTATCTCCACGTCCAATACCAATTCCAATTCCATCCACCAAACATCAAACAGCAGCAACAACAGCAACAACAACAACAGCAGCAACAACAACAGCAACAACAACAACAACAACAGCAGCAATAACAGCAGCAATAACAACAACAGCAGCAGTAGCAGCTCGGCATCATCGGCTGCTGCTGCTGCTGCCGCTGCCGCAGTTGCTGCCAATATGCATGCGTTGCTTGGTAGTCCCTTTAACTATAATATGCCCTCGACGCGTGCTGATTACACGAATCTGGCGCTGTGGAATCAACTGACGCCCACGCAGCGATTGCTATTCACGCAACAGATGAAGGGCGCCACTGTTGCAAATGCGTCACAGAAATCGCACAGCAGTACAGCAGCGGCAGCAACAGCAGGTGGCAATTTTCCGGCGTTGCCATCACTGCCACTGGACACGGATCTGATAACGATGCTGGACTACAATAATCCCAATAAGCAAACGACAAACCATAACAAGAGCAGTAAGGCGTCAGCTGGTGGCACCTTTACTAAGCCCACAGTGCCGCCACTGATACCAGATGAACACCACCAGCAGCAGCAGCAACATCATCACCACCACCACCATCATCATCACAACCATCACCACAACCATCAGCAGCAGCAGACAATTGGCAAAAAGCAACGAGGAGGTGGTGGTGGTAGTGTTGGTGGTGGTAGTGGTAGTGTTGTCACAACAATACCATTAAACTCCACGCAAGCGTTGGAGGATTTTGAAAAGAAATTTAATATGACGGACGAGATGCGAGCCGTTATACACAAGGTGATAGCCAATCCAGATCTTTCCACATCTATACAGACCAATGCGAATAATAATAATAATGCAAATACAAATAATACATATCCCTTGACCTCGTACATATCGCCGCCCATGTCGCCGGCAATTGGTGCCACAAATGTGACCACCTTGTCGCTGGTCTCCAATCCCAATGTGACCATAACACCACAGTTGCCTGGCCACTTTCTGCACTCACCCTCCAGCAGTTGCTCCAGTTCGAGTGCATCCACAACGGCTGCCTCGCCGCTGGGTAGCAGCAGCAGCTCTGGCAATGGTGGTGGTGTGGCTGTGGGTGGTTTAAATAATGTTGTTGTTGGTGGTGCGGCGACAGCGCGTCAAAAGAGCGTCATATGCTCAACGAAAGCGAATTCGTTGCCATTGGCCATATTATCCTTGGCCGGCGGCAGCAGCAGCAGCAGTGGTTCGACTGCAAATGCTGCTAGCAGCGGGGGTGGTGGTTTAGGTGGTGCAATTGGTATTAGTTCCACGCGTCACAAGCAATCGCTTAGCGGTTTTGGTCGTCAGTCACACAGCCATCAATTTAATATCGGTAGCTGCCATTTGGTCGATGGCATTGGCAGCACCACAATTACGCCCAGCACAACGCCCACTGATGTTATCGATTTGTCTTCATCCCGAAGGTCGATAGCGGCCTCCGCATTTCATCAGCAGCAGCAGCAGCAACAGCAGGCCGTCGCCGCCCACCAGCAACAGCAGCAGCAGCAACAACAGCAGCAGCAGCAACAGCAGCAACAACAACAACAACAGGCCGTACAGCAGCAGCATCAGCGAATGACCGCTGCACTTGTGCAACATATGCAGAATGGTGGCACACGCAGCGGTACCAGCAACAGCAGCGGCGGCAACAGTGGCAGCACCGCTAGCAGCGGCGGCAACAATTCCGGCGTCAACAGTTCATCCAATGGCGGCGGCAGTGCTGGTGGCAGTTCCAGCGGTGGCGGCGGCACGGGTGGCAGCAACAGCGCCTCGTTGCATCTGCAACGTCATGCGGCGGCAATGGCGGCCGCTGCCTGTGTCAGCAGCGCGTCTAGTGGGGATGGGACGCAACGGCTGTGCGTCATACCGGAGATACCCACCAGCAACATGAACCTAATACCGTACAAGGTGCAGAAGGTGTGCATCGACAAGCATATGGTGCCCTGCATCAACATGAAGGCCTACAGTGAATCCGAACAGCTAATGACCCTAGCCGAATTCCAAAAGAACTTCTTCCCCTCCGTCGCTCTCGACCATTGCAAGCGTCTCATCGAGGCGCTTTGCGTGGAGCTCTACAAGGCGAACCGGTAAGTGGTGCAACAAACATAAACATGAGAATCAATATTATTTATTGTTCAAATGATAAGCTGAGAAAGGATAAAGAGGAGACAGCCTCCTCGTACTCAGTACTTTAAACTCCGCGTTATTTAGTGGTCCGATGTTGAAGACCATAATCAGACTCATATTTTGTGAGTTTGATCTGTTTTTTAATACGAGCACCGATTGGTTTCTTTGACAGCCATATAATAAACTTTTGCTAACCAAAATTAAAAGACATCGAGATAGATTTCAAGCTCTAAGAGGGAGTACAACTTAATCAAATGACAAATATATAATATTATAGAAATAACACTCTACAACAAGCAAAGAGATAATTAGGCTACAAACTGAAAACATATCCAAAATACACGTCAAAGCTTATTTGGACCAGTCTTTAAAAAAGTAACATATTTGACGTATAAAAACATAAATAAGGATGTTAATACTTAGTATGATATCCTTTGGTCTGAACAACTTCCCATAACCTATTATTCTAGGAAGATACCAGCTTCCAGGTAGTTTCTGGGCTGATCTTGCCCCACTCATCCAGCAGAGCATTTTGGAAATCATGCTTGCAGGATATGCTGTGATTCCGGATGTTATTTTCCAGCAGAGCCCACAAATTTTCAATAACATATGAATCTGGAGACTGGGCTGGTGGAATTATCATGTGGGGGCAGTTCCAGATAAGGCAGGACTGTACTAATCCGGACTTATACATGGGGTCATTGTCGTGGTAGAACCGGAAAGTCCGTCGGATTGCTAACTTCTCGGCACTTTGAAGTAAATTTTCCTTTAATATATTGAAGTTCACATTTTTGTCCATTGATGTTCCAATAAACACCAAATTTCCGACGCCGGCCGCCGAGATACAGGCCCATACCATGACACTTCCTCCGCCGTGCTTGACTGTTGTCTTTACGTTTTTGGGATTCAGCTCAGTATTGGACTGTCGCCACACATAGTTCCGTCCGTCCGAACCAAAAATGTTGAATTTTGACTCATCTACAAATACGATTGTTTCCAGAACTCCAAATCCTTGTTCATGAGGATTTTGGTGAACGTCATCCTGGACTAATCCTCCGCTCCGCCTGTCCGGTGAAAATCTTGTTTGTTGCCATTCTGCCCTTGTCCTCTATCTGATTTCGTCGACAAAGCGCCAAATGATGTTGTATACAGTTGACTTGCTTGGATTGACCATTTCAGCTATTTGGCGATGTGAATATCTCATTTGGAAGTGTTCCAGGATGAGTTTCCGTTGTTCAATGGTAGTCCGTTTGGTTGCACCCGAGATGCATGATATAAGTAAACTGACTACGAAGGATTGATCTATTTATACCGAACAAATTTAACCTGACGTTAACAATTTGTGTTTTATGGCACCCAGCTGTCCATAATGTAACTGTCTCAAAAAAGCTTTGACCATAAATTGAGCTACTTTTTTATTGAACCCGAGCTAGCTAGTGGGGAAACCTCATTTTATTAGGGTCATATATGCCTGCCTACCTGCCATCGGAATTGGGAATTTTTGAAAAATAATGTAGAATCAGTTGTGGCAGTGGCAGGCAATTAAATGGAAATAATTATATACAAAAATATGTCGCTAAACAATTATTACATATTATGCATAATTTGTTGTGTTTATGTGCTTGGTTATTGACCGACTTTGTGTTATCTGTTCTCGCAGGCGACAGGTGCAAATACTGATGGAGTACGATCGTTCCTACAATGAGAATATGCCGCTTGTTCAGGTGCGCGACATAATCAAATACATGACGCAGTTGACATTCATGACACGGCAGTCGGAGCAGCCGCCGGCGAAGCGTACGCGCACCAGCTAGGATTTAAGTTTGGGAGCACAACATTTGCCTACAACAACAACAACAGCAATATCAGCAGCAACAGCAGAAACATCATCATCATCATTATCATCAACAACAACAACAATCACAACACCAACACCACCAATTGAAACGGCAGCGGCAACTGCATTAAAAGCAGCAGCGGCAACTGCATTAAAGGCAGCAGCGGCAACTGCATTGAAAGCAGCAGCAGCAGCAGCAATATCAGATCACAGTTACATGACAAAATCAAACACAGTTACACCAACATCAGCAACAGCAACAGACGACAAGCAACAACATAAAACAACACCCGCCGCATCTCATTTGGCACCGCCACCAGCACCACAACAAAAACAACAACATCAACAGACACAGCAGCAGCCGCGACAGCAACAGCAACGCCACGCACAGCAGCCACATCTTCATCAGCAGCAGCAGCAGCAGCAGCAGCAGCAGCAGCAACAACAACAAGAACAGGAACAACAACAACAGCAACACTATCGACCACAAGCACACAACAGAAACACATACGAAATGTTGTACTCCCACAACCACCGACAGCACCCGCAACCTCAGACCCCCCAAATATTGTCAGCACTACCAGCAGTAGCAGCAGTTGCAACAACAGCAACACGCCATCAGCAGGAGCAGCAGCGTCAACAAAAAAAGCGACAACACGTGGAACATTTGGAAAGCAGCAGCAACAACAACAGCAGCAACATTGGTAAAGTCAGCAGCAGCAGTCGCATCGCTGCCCAGCAAATGGCGCAGGCGGAGCACGCGTATTTGTCCACGCTGTATGGCAAGGCTGCCGCCAATATGCTGAGTCCGCCGTTAAGCGGCGGCATTGTAGCAGCCGCAAGACCACTACGACGCCGCAACAGTGGCTGCGGTCGCAGCAGCATTGAGTGGAGCTTGGCCAGAGATGCTGCAGTGCCGCCTCCGCCACCGCAACAGCAGCAACCACATTCACAGGCATATGCACAGCTGCAACGGCAACCGTTGCGTGCACGACGCCTCACCCTCACCGTGGAGCAGCTGGGGCATCATCATCATCAACAACAGCAACAACAACAACAACAGCAGCAGCAGCAGCAGCAGCAGCAGCAAAGGCAGCAGCAGCAGCAGCAGCAGCAACAACAACAACAACAGCAGCAACAACAGCAACAACAACAACAACAACAAATACAACAGCAGCAACAACAACATCAACATCATCACGTTGGCGGCGCATCAACCGCGACAGCGACACGAGTGGCAGCAGTGGCTGCTGCAGCGGTGGCCGCGGAACGTCAGCAGCGACACGCAATCATGCAGCGACGTCACAGCATTTGTGCAGCGGCAGCAGCAGTGGCTGGCATGGCCAGCCTGTCGCCGGCATCGTCAACCAATTCGTCATCGGCAGCAACATCGCCGTCGTCATCAGCAGCTGCAGCCGCATCCGCTACGGCAGCAGCAGCCGCATCGGCATCAGCAGCAGCGGCCGCATTAGCAGCTGCCTCCTATTATGGCGCCTTCCCGGCGCCCTATCATCATATGGGCGCAGCGGCAGCTCACCATCATGCACATGGTCAGCCATCGCCGACGATTTATCCGCCAACGCCGCCGCCATCGACGCCTTGGGTGCATCCTTGGTATGCGGGCGATGCATTCTAAATTGCGCTCCATGTGCTACATGCTGCATGCCCCATGCTCTATTGTAAATTGTAGTCTATGGCTAAGTTAATTAATAGCTTCATTTCAATTACTGTTAAGCTTATCTAGTTATTTTCTACATATATACACTTTATATTATAATTTTTTTTTTCAATTTTTTTGTTTAGCGCGTAAGTAGGTTAACTAATTTTCAATGGGCATCATATGCCGTAAATTAAACAATCGGTAATCGATAGTTCATGTTGCCGAAGTATCGATGACAGCGTCCGCAGATTGAAAAAACAAAAACCAAAACAAAAAAACGAAACTTGTTGCTTTTCGTTAAACAACTTTGTGTTTCAACTGTTTTTCACTGAGAACTCAAAGAACTGATTACATTAAAGCCACAACTACATATATAAATATATATATATGCACACCTATATATAAAGAAAACAATAATTTTCAACGTTTCTCAAGGTCAGCACTTCCACACATCGACTAAGAAACAAAACTCAACACACATACATTTAAAAAATCGTTTTGTTTTGAATGCGCGCTGCCCGCTCGAAATACAAACACAAAAACACAAAACAACAACAGCAACATATATAAAAGCAAAACATTTAATGCTCGTTCGCCGGCGTCAAACTGACTGCATAGTTATATAAATGAATTTTTTCGCATATAAATTATATAAAGTCATTAACTTGTAATGCTTAGCAAAGAAATGTAATTTCTTGCATCCTACTCATCATATATAACTCAACGATTAACAAAAAAATACAAGAAAAAACAAAAAGAAAAACAATTGTGTAAACATAAAATACAAATGCAACTGCAGCAAATTCATGCGTCTTGCGTTGTGTGTCAGTTCTTTTCCGAACTTTCCACAAGCACTATATATATGTTGAAACATGTTCCATTAAGCAAGCAAAAAACTACTTATGTACTTTGTAAATGAACAATTTTCAAGTCTCTTAAAATTATTAACAAAAAAAAAATAATATGTTAAAAACATACAAAACAAGAACAGTTGAAATTTTCGGCTAACCGAATATTAAATACCCTTTGCAGAATGTTAATTTAAAAAAAAAGCTAAAAAAAAATAATTTGTTCATCTTTGGACCGATATAGTTTCGATCCGAAATATGATCAAATATATATATATATATATATATATATATATGTAATATCCTGTGCAAGGGTATACAAAATGCTTATGTTATATTATGTATGTATATAATCGCATATGTACGTACGCGTATGATATATTGTGTATAAGTTATATAAATAATATCCGTTTTATGGATTATTTGGCAAAGAACAAGAAAAAAAAGAAACATATTTATTTGTATTATTATTATATTATTAATAACTGTATACACTAGACATACATATATTTTTGTGCTGTTATTAAATTAGATGGGGAAATGATTTATAGAAATGCAAGTTTCTACATTCGTTTTAGTTTCAGCTGTTTAGTATATTTACACACACATACACACACAATAACAACAGCCTACTACGCACACACATGTATATATGGAGATTTATATATTTTTATTGTTAGTTAAAGCCGTCAAAGTATTTATGAATCCTTTTCTTGTTTATTAGTCACTTTTTTTTTGCCAAACCAAACAGAAAGTAAAGAATTACAAAATAATGAAAATACAAATAAAAAAAAAAACAAGTTTAAGCAGAAATAAATTTTAAAAGAACCGATAAAGATTCAAAAAACGAAAAATGCCAACGTCTTTTTCTTGTGTTGGGCATTACCAATAACTTCAAACAGGTGGCAGCGCCAAACGTACGAATGCTGCACAATTTGACGATATATCGATATATTGCAAAAAAATAAATACACAGCGACCCGAATGCAACCCTGTACTTCGGCTAGCCAACGAAACGTTCACATAAATAATAATAATAATAAAGGGCAGCGCACGAACCCGACGGCGTCATCGCAATGGGGTTTCCGCGCATTCTCAGCAAGAACCACAAGATCTATACGAAACTGGGCGAGTTTTGTTTATCCGGCGACAGCTTCTGGATCGTCTGCCACACATGCCAGGAAGAGCTGCAAACGCAGGACGCCTTCTGGAAACACATTCAGGATGAGCATAATTTTCTGCATGGCGTTGCCAAGGTGCGTCTCTTACCCACCCCCTCACAGAAAGGAACGACCTTCCGCCGCCCCACTTCTCACATATGTTGACAAGCTAAAAAACTGATCGTTTTCTTTTTTGGCGCCCGAAACTAATGTTTTCATTGTGGTTTTTATTGTTGTGGTGGTGTTTGTAGCAGGAGCATAATCGCAGCAGCAGCAGCAGCTATTGCCTAGCGGACGTGGAGTCAGCATCGGCAGTCACAGCGAACGCCACCTCTGTGCAGACGGCGGGCAATGTGACAACGGTGGCTGTTCCCGTCGCCCTCTACAAATACACCGAGGATGAGCAGCGGGATGTGGCCGCAGCCGTCGAGTTGCAGGAAGCACAACATCAGCAGCAGCAACAGCAGCATCAACAGCAACAACAACAGCAACAACAACAACAGCAGCAGCAGCAGCAACAACAGCAGCAACAACAACAACAACATCAGCATCACCAGCTTCAGCAGCAACATCTTCATCAGCAGCAGCAACAACAACAACAGCAGCAGCAGCAGCGAGATGCCGCCAAGGAGCTTGCCGAGTTGCATGCTGTGGCCGCAGCTGCTGCTGCTGGTGGTGGTGGTGATAGCAGCGCACACAGCAGTAGCATTGGTGGTGGCATTGACATCAAAGTAGAGCTGACGCCCGAAATGCAGGTGGCAGCTGCTGCTGCTGCCGCCGCCGCCTCGTCCAGCACGACAATCTATCATTTGTCGCAGGTGGTGCCAGTGTCAGCGCCGGCGCCGCCACCGCCGACACCAACAGCAGCAGCAGCCAGTAGTTTTCTTAGTGGCGCCGCTGGCAGCGCAACAGCCGCAACAATTGTTGGCGTCAGCACAGCAGCAGCAACAACAACAGCGGCAGCAGCAGTGATAACAGTGCCACAGCAATCACACTTGGGCAGTGGCAATAATTCAGCAGCGGTAATGCAACAGCTTGGCATGCCACTGATTGCCGTCGCCCAGGAGCTGGCGCCCAAGGACTCAAATAGCACAACGGCCAGCGCGAGCAGCGCTGTCTCATCCGATGATGGGGAGCGTTGGTATGTGTGCGACTATGGCACTTGTGGCATCAAGTTCAAATACAAGTCACGCATGGAGCTGCACCGGGTGGTGCACAGCAAGGAGCGGCGTTTCAACTGTGATTTGTGTACCGCCTCCTTCAAGCAGTCCTGCAATCTGTCCACGCATCGCAAGAAAAAGCACTCACAGAGGGGCATCAAGAGCGATCTGTTGCCGCAGCGTTTCTAGGCGTGCCACATGCCACAAACCAAAAACAACAACAGCAAAAAAAAAAAAAAAGGGCAGTGCAAATTTTGTTTTTAGTGTGTAAGTAACCCCCATTCCCTCCCCTACCTTCTGCAACTTCCCCGCTTTCATACATATATATATTTATACTGTGGAACTTCCCTATAAAGTGCACAAGTTTTTATTTGTCCAATTAAGTATAAATATGTATATATACATATATATATATATATATATTTATTATATATATATATGTGTGTATTGTTTTAAGTTCGATGCAATTTTAATTGAATTAATTGTCTTAAACGTTATAAATATTTGAGTTTTAGTTGATAAGCTACAGTAGTCGCTCGCTAAGTGGAACTGTTTTTCATTTGTCATTAAGTGATGTGTGTACTTAATTAGTGTATTGTTATTGATTCATGCTTTGTTTTTTTTTTCCTAACATTTTAAAATAGAAAAGAATTATCGGATAGATTTATTTAATTTTAAATAACGTATATTTTTATACAAGTTGAATAATGCTAATTGCAAATAAGAATTAAGTCTGAAATCGAAGAGTTCTAAATTTGAAGCGACAACTCTATTTTTATTTTATTTTCTCTCTCTCTCTCTCTCTCTCTCTCTCTCTCCCCCACCCCGCACATCATTGGCATTTCCATCCTTCTTTAACTAGATGTTTAGACAGTGTAAGTGAGGTTATGTTAACCTCCGTTGGGCATAGTCTGTGGCAACTTGAAATACTTAAACACACACACACACACACACACACAAACATACATATAATAATGATAAATGAATGTATATGTATATTTATGTAAAATTACATATGTTATATTTCTAGCTGTACGTACAATTTTTATGTAGTTGTTAAGCATGACCTTTTGGGTTAGTTTAAGTCACATCTAAAAATAAAATCTATGTTAATCGTCGTATTCTAAGCAGTGATCAGTGAAAATGAAATGAGAACAAGACGAAAATGCAAAGAACCGTTAGTCAGTTATGTATGTGTATGTTTAACATTAAAATTAGCATATTCCCCAATATGTATGTAATGGCGATCAAAATCAACCACAAAAATATACATCTTAATGATTGTTCAGAAATATTTGCTTTATTCATTGATTCACTCTTCTACCTCGCTTACAAAGTGTACAGCAAATACTGGGTGTGTGTCTTGGCTGTTGGCAGTTGTTGTGCACAAACACTATGTCGTCGTTAGTCAGTTATTTTTAGTACACAGCAAGGGGTAAGCCAATTCGCCCGGTTCATGTCTCGATTGCCATAATTTACAGTACGTACACAAACCACGCGAAAATTACAAACTAATTCAAGTTCGAAATCTTCAAAATGGAAATTAACTATAACCATTTGAATAATTGTAAATTGCTTGCAAATAAATTATATTTCACTTGCGACAAACTTAAGGAGTGTCAATCCCTAACGTGGATAAGAATAATCACAAGAAACAAATTGCGTTGCGTTGCAACTACTTAATTTTAATCAAGGTCGCATTTAGCAGTCCCGTTCAACATTCACTGCTGTGAAATCGGAATAATGCCGTCAACAGCGAAATTTAAGCCTATTTCTTTTTTGTATACCCTGATACCGAAGGTACCATAGCATATTGGTTTTGTGCAATGACCACAGTTTTTAAGTTAGAGCCGTTAAATTTGGTAGCAGCATTACTGATAGCCTTATAGAACCGATAAGAACCGATCTGTGCCCATAAGCGTCAAAGCCGATTTATCGAATAGTGTAAGTCGATAGGTCCGCATATCTCCCAGATCTCCTTCAAAGATCAGATGGTAATATGCCCATGGTATCAGAGTATTTACTAGTTGGTTACGCTCGACTGCAACATTCGCACTTGTCTTACTTTATAATTTGTAATGAACAGCCGACATGTGCGTGTGCGTGTGTGTGTGTGTGTGTGTGTATGTGTTGAAAATGCATATGCATGTATATGTAGGCATGCTGAAAGCATCAGTGAAGAGGAAACAAGCGCAAATGAAGCGGAAATTGAAATGTGAGCGCCAATAGAATGTTACTCACTACATTTTTGAAAGGTTTTTTGTGTTGATTTCTGCTCTCCTTTGTATGTGTGTGTGTGTGTGTGTGTGTATTTTTTTTTGGCATGCTCAATTTGCTTACAGGCCTTGCCTCTGTCTCACTTCAGTTGATACACATACATATACACACGCACACACGCACACACGCAAGTACGGATTGAATTGAACTTGAACTGAAAAAGCGATGGACAAAAGTGCTGCCTATATATACAGAGTGTGGGTGTAGTGTAGCCAAGTTGGAGTGCGAGTGACTGCAAGTGCTGCCCATCTGCTGTGTGTGTGTGTGTGGTGTACGCTGAATGATGGATGAATGAATTGCAGCAGCTCGCAAAATGTCATTGTTTACACAACCTTAAACCTTAAAAGCGCCTGCTGCTCATTGTATAATTTATTTAGAACCATTCATTCAATGTCCTATTACTTCAGCTCCAGCGTTTGATTTTTGGTTACACGAAATATTTGCACAAATTGTTGAGTCTTCTGTCTACGTTCTTTTTATACGCTGAACCCATTCAAAATGGGTAAAAAGGGTGTAATGGTCTTGTGCAAATGTATGTAACACGCAGAAGGAAGCATCTCCGACCCCGCAAAGTATATATATTCTTGATCCGGATCAATAGTCGAGTCGATATAGCCCTGTCCGTCTGTCCGTCCGTCCGTCCGTCCGTCTGTATGAACACGCAGATCTCAGAAACTGTAAGAGCTAGAAATTTGGAATATAGGTTCTCGTATACCAGGCGCAGTTTGCGTTATTTATTGATAACTGTCTCCGTTTATCGAATATCGATACATTAAATTTCCGATAGCAACAAATGCCACAATTTCACAATTTCGTCAAGATCGGATAAGAAACACCCAAGTTATAGTCATATAGAAAATATATTCTCATATTGATCTCATTTCTATCAGCAGCCGCAAGCATTTTCTGTATGCATAAATAGGCGAGCGCATGTGTGAGAAAGAGATGGCATGATAATCGACGCGAGCCTCAATCTGTTTTTGTGTGTCGGCAGAGGGCGCTTCCAAAGCTGCTCGCATTTTAGTGTAAATCTTTTTAAAGGGGAATTTGCCAATAATAATAGAATATATTCAATAACTGGGTTCAGGGTATATCGTAGTCGAGTTCACTCGACTACTGCCCTCTTACTTATATTATTGTTGTTTTTGAAGGAGGTTAATCAGACAAAAGACAGAAAGAGAAAGAGAAAGAGAGAGAGAGAGAGAGAGAGAGAGAGAGAGAGAGGGAGGTAGAAGGAGACTTAAATAACTTTGTCGGCAACTAAAGTGCAAGTCACCATGCAAATAATGCTTAAGCGCAGCACAAATATCTCCATACACACATGTGTGTGTGTGTGCATTTTCATTAGCCTGTTTATATAGATATTTTCAATGAAAACTTACAGGGTATTTTTAGCTATGCATTGGGTGGGATCTATCCTCTCTTTCCGTTGACGTTGGTTTTTAGATTACTTACATTCGATTGACTTGTTAATAACATAGCATCCAGCTCAGATCAGTAAATCTATCGAGTCAAGTTGTCATCGGCGCTTATCGATAGTAATACATCCGTTCGAGAACTCTGCAGATCTATCGACCAGTTTTAGCTCCAAATTGGAATTGTCCGTTGTTCATTTGCATGTGGCATGTTTCTGTTGCATTTTCTTTTTTTGATTCAGTTGTTGTTTTTGTTGATGTTGCCATTTTCGATGCATTTGCTGCTGTCTGCTGGCTTCTGCCCTATATTGAAACCCGCGAACGTTTTTGATAACTTGAGCGTAAAATTAGAAAACTCGCTGATAACGTTCTGTGCTGCTGCTGCTGCTGCGCCACACACAAATGTTGGCAACGTTTAAGCCCACAAAAAGGCAAGCCATAACGCTAATCACAAAAGCGCTGATGTATGCGATATATGCTTACAAAATGCAACAGTTTAAACACAGAATAGGAATTAAATTAAATTTTTAAATGTTCTTTACATTGTCACAACCAACTTGTTAAATTAATTATTTCCAGCTAAGTATTAATTACAAGTTGTTGTAAGATGGAAGCAATATTGACGCCGCCAGCAAGCTGCATAAAATGCACATTTTATTAAATTGTCGATACTCGATAGAGAGCAGGGGGCAAAGCTCGGATGAGTTGAGTTGAGTTGAGTTGGACAGCAAGGATGCAGCACACATATTTAATTAACTTAGATTTGGAGCTGGCCAAAAGTCGTCAATGATTGACTAATAGAAATGTGTAACTTGTGTAATTATATATTTACGTTTGGCAGCCAAAATGTCAAATGTCGAATGCAACATCTGATTTGAATTACAGTTAGCGGTTATTTTTAGTGTTGGGCAATTTTCTCTTGTCCTCAGCTGGCGCGCTCTCCACAAACCAACCGATTGCTCTCTTGCCTTCCAGTATTGGAAGATGCGTGTTTCAGTGATGTGGCAAAGCGGCATGCCAATTTTTAATGTGGCGTTGGCAACACTAAGAGCTTTGCATGCCCAAACCTGTGTCATTTATTATGTTTAATTCTATTTATTAATTTATCTCAACAGCTGTTTGATTGATAATGGAGTTTTAAGTTTTGCAAATATAACTTAACTTACATTGAATATTGACAGACTGCAGTTGGCATCAGTATGGCATTTAGAAGTCAGTGCAGATTCATGCTTGACTTCCAGTCAGCTTCCAGTGTGCTCTTTACGTCACTGGTCAATTTTCTCTTAAAACTGTTTCTTTAGTTTCATCTGTGCTTAACGCCCCCCCCCACCACCACGAGATATTCGTACGCCACAAGACGCGAAACGGAAGCGCGACTGACACACTCTGGGATCTTGGGCACGCCTAAAAGCAGTTATATGTGGGATAACGTAAAGGATTTAAGCTACTTGCCGGCGCAATGTCAATCGCTGAGACCCGTTGCGGGTATTTTTGACATGCGTGTGTGTGTGTGTGTGTGTGTCGTGGCTTGTGTGTGTGTCTGAGGCTAAGCAGCATTCAGGTAACTGTAGTCGCTGTTTATATAGGTACACCACAATTGTGTGTGTGTGTGTGTGTGTGTGTGTGTGTGTGTGTGTGTGTGCGGGGGAATGGGAATGCGAAATGGGATTATGTGACTTAGCTAAATGCCACTCAAGGACAACCGACAACCGAGATGCGGCTACACTTTTCATAGCCTACTTTCGAGCGCGCCAAGGTGGCTGCAATTCAAGCAGACCGCCAAAAGGTGAACCGAATACAAGGTAGTTGTTGGGGTGTCTGTGTGTGCGTGTGTGTGTGTGTGTGTGTGTGCGTGTGTGTGTGTGGGTGTGTGTGTGTGCGTGCATTTATTGGTTGTGCCAACCCGCACAATGTTCGTTCAATTGAGCAGCATGGTTATAACAACAAGTAAGAGTGCTGTAGTCGACTGAACTCGACTACGATATACCCTGAACCCAGTTATTAAATATATTATATTATTATTGGCAAATGCCCCTTTAAAAAGATTTGCACTAAAATGCGAGCAGCTCTGGAAGCGCCCTCTGCCGACACACAAAAACATATTGAGGCTCGCGTCGATTATCATGCCATCCCTTTCTCACTGCTTAGAGAAATGAGATCAATATGAGAATATATTTTCTATATGACTATAACTTGGGTGTTTCTTATCCGATCTTGACGAAATTTGGGCAGTTGATCAATAGTATGCATATTATGTATTAATTAGAAGATTCTGCATTGTGGCATTTGTTGCTATCGGAAATTTAATGTATCGATATTCGATAAACGAAGGCAGTTATCGATAAATAACGCAAACTTGATCTGCGCCTGGTATACGAGAACCTATATTCCAAATTTAAAGTTTCTAGCTCTTACAGTCTCTGAGATCTGCGTGTTCATACAGACGGACGGACGGACAGACGGTCAGACGGACATGGCTATATCGACTCGTCTATTGATCCTGATCAAGAATATATATACTTTGTGGGGTCGGAGATGCTTCCTTCTGCCTGTTACATACATTTGCACAAAACCCATTCAGGGTATAAAAACGATTCTTCATCGCCTACAAACATCCAACCCCCCCCCCCCCCCCCCCTCATCTCTAGAAGTAGCTGACTCATCCATTCATTCAAAATGCGCTAAATTAAGACCTTTTTGCTTTTTTCTTTGTGTGAGAACGGCTCATGTGAGGCAAAAGTTTTTGTTTATTTTTGATGAATTTGGCAAAGTTTTATGGAGTTTATTTTCGAATGCAGCTTCCTTTCAGTTTATATTTTCATGGTTTTTTATGTGGGCCAAAAAGTCTTTTATGGCTTTTTGCAGTTTTGCGTATGGGACATTTTGGGCCATTAATAATATCGCTCGTTTACAGAACTGACGGCAGCAATGATTGTCAGCTAACAATGGCCAGAAACTAATGCCAAAGGACTTGCAACTTTAAGCCGCATCACATTACACAGAAATGGTTTGTTTACCACAAATTAAATGAAATTTGTATTCAGCTGAAATCCCTGTTAGCGGCCAACATTCTTATCCTTTCTTTTTATAGGTGTTGGCCATAAAGCTCTGCATTTGCACACTAATGGTAAAAATAATGTTTTGTTTTGTTCTGTTCTGTTCTGTTTGCGTGTTGCTGTGCATTGTGTTCGTTGCCAACGTTCGTTGGCATGTGCAGAAATATGATTTCATCGGGTCATTCATTGGTGTCTCTATTCACAATTGATTTTTACAATGAACACATTAATTTCCTTTCTCAGATAGCCGTTGAAATACCCAAAGTTTTCCATATATTTATTTTTAGAAAATTCATTTTGTTTTCAATTCTATTCAAAGATGTTTTGGTTCGTGTTAAATTTATGAAAATGTTTGATTTGCGTTTAAATTACAAATTATGTTTAGATATTTCTCTGAGTGTAATTTCAAATAACACGAAATAAGCTTTGAAACTTGTATTGAATTGAAGGCTACAATTGGAATACATAAAATGCACATATTAAATTCATTGTTGGTGCCAGATCGCTTTCATGTAACAAGTCTGTCTGTCTGTCTGTCTGTCTGTCTGTCTGTCTGTCTGTCAATACAAATATGCATTGAATTCGTGGAATGGCGTATTCAACATCAATTCAAAGCATAAACACAGTACGTGTGTGTGTGTGTGTGTGTGTGTGTGCTTTTTGCCTTGCGACTCGGTCATTTGTCCATTTGTGTGCTTTGTTTTCCTTGACTAAACAGCGACCAGTTTTCTTTGTCCCTTGTGTGTGTGTGTGTTTGTGTGTTTGTGTGTTGGCGGTATTTTATTTTATTACATATTTTTCTTTTAATGTAATTTATTTGATTTGCTTTCGCTTGGCTTTTTATCTACTGCCCCCCCACACACACACACACACACACACATCTCACGCTCTCGCCAAAACTGCCCAGCTCCTCTGAGTCGTTGGGGCATTCATTTGATTTTGTTATTTGGCACTTAGTTAGTCGGCTCCGTTTGGCCTTTATACCCTGCCTCAATTCACAACAATTTGTTGGTTAATCACATTTCAAACACATTTCATTGAAGCTGTTTGTCTCTTAGACTTTTCTACACACAAAGTTGTCAGACAGACAGACAGACAAACTGGTTGGTTTTGTGGTTTTGCCTGGTTTATCTGGTTACATTTTGCATTTTGCATGGTATTCAATAGTGTCGACTTACTTCTTCAAAGTCACTAACTTTTTGATGATTCTCGCTTTGCTACTTGCTTGTCTGCTTGTCTTAAGATTGCACATGGAAAAAATTGACAATATTTGAAGTTATGAACTCGATATGCGTCGCATCCAGTTGATTGTAGGGTATATGAACAAGAAGTTGTTTCTTTTACATTACAAAAGTTCATATACATTAATAAATAAAAAAAGGCCAGCGGCAAATGGCGAATGCACAGGCAACCAAACAGGACTCGTTTTCAGTGCGCTCATCATCAGCCTGTCTCCAGTTTCGCATTCATCCCGAGCTTGTGTGTCTGCCTATATATATATATATTGTATGTATATGTGTGTATATGTGTACTTATATTTATATACAAATCCTATATATATCTCTGGATATATCCATGACTTTATTTGTCTAGTGTGACTTTAAGTTTCTGCCATTGTCAGTCGCTGGCCAACTAAGAAGACCGGAGAATATCATGTAAAGTGTTTGGCATAGGACACACATAGGACACGTATTGGATTACCAATAGAGACTGGGCTATCGGATGGGCCTAGGCCATGGACATGCCCAAGATCAGATTAGCTGGAGAGGGGCACAACACAACACAACACAACACAACACAACACAACACAACACAAGACATGGCTAGCAAAGTAGTACATTATCAAAACTGACAGGTCTGAAAACTTTTGAATGGCCCGAGACTATTTCAGGATAAGCCAATAATGACATAAAGCTAAGTAGAAGCTAAGTTCTTGATTCACTAGTGGTATACTTTGGTATACTTTGTTCAGTTTTTTTTTAGATTTACTTTTATTCAATGGGAAAAAGCCTTAGCATTGTTCAAACTGAATGAATTTAATTAGCAGTGACAATTAAAAGTTATTAAAAAACGGTAACAAATCAAATCAAATCAAATCAAATCAAATATATGAGCAAATATTTGAAGAATTTTTGGCCACTTGAGCAAAGCCTAAAATAATGTCAAAAGAGCATGTGCTTGAATCAAGAGTTAAAGTTCTGCAGGACTGTGGCACTGCAGAAGCGATTTACTCACATTCTATGTAGAGACATTCAACCATCAGCCCCTTCCCCAAAATCCGGGCCACGCCCATGGGCTGGGCCATAGCTTGGCTTGTCATCATATGACGGAAATATCGTTTATTATAGTTAAATGTCGGCTGCACGTCAGCTTGATGACTGACGCCACTGAAGTCGCCTGAGCGGCGTTGATAGCTTTTGTGTTATGCCTCCCCTCTGCCCCCACAACTGCCACGACGTAGTACTTGGAGTGCATGGACTAAGACGAGAAAGAGAGAGAGAGAGAGAGAGAGAGAGATAGAGATAGAGAGCAGCGAGTGCAAATATCGGTTCATGGTTTCCATCTGGCTGCATACACATTGCGAGTGGAGGAAGCGATTGGGTTGAGTGATTTGTTGAAGGAAACTCACCGGATATTCTGCTCAAACACACAAACACACAAACACACACGCAGACAACACACACAGAGCAACACAAATGGATAACGGAAGCACCAAATTATAAACTTTAATTGACTTCCCAACTGTCTAAATGTCTGTGAAATTCAAATAGAATTCTTGTTGTTGTCGTTGTTGTTGCAATAAGGCTTCGTGTTTTCTGAGCAGCTGAAACAGCTTGGCTAACAACGTTCCGCCAAATTCAATTCCAATTGGAGTGGTACAACAAAATACACAACAATAAACATAACGATGATTTCGATGATATGCGTGAGTGAGGAAGCAGAACCTCGCCGGACGTGGGACAGTTGCCAAATGCAACTGTTGCAACAACGAATGCTCTACTATTCGCTACAGTCGAATGCCGTGTGCCGAATTTTATTGTCGCGTCCTTTTGGATACCTTTTGCGGTCATTCCTCTCGAGGCGCTGCGCAACGGACAAAGAATGTTGCCTGTCGACAGGGGCATAAATAATTAATTATTCGACATAAGCCCCGACTTGAGGCACGACTCTCCAAAATTACACAGATATACATGCATACATACATATGTACAATACATACATATAGATATTTATTTATTTATTTAGAGCCGGAACTGGAGACGGAGCTTTAAGTTTCTGTCAAATTGAATTCTCTGACAGCATGCGTTAAATTGTTTACATTTTGTATCTTTTGTGTCGACTGACATTAAATAAATAAACAACTAAGTAAATAAAATAAATCGGTTCGAATTTAAATTTGGCTTTTGGCTTTTTATTGCTCGTTCAAATTAAATATTTGTATAGAGTTTCTTGTAACTATCGAATCGATATCGATGCGATTTTGATTGGTGGTTTTGTAAATGTGTTTATTTGAATAAAGTGCATTTCGATTGAAATTAAATTTGTACATTTGTTTAAAAGGTAAGGAGTATCTACGCGTGCCTCTCCACACTCCACACTCCACCTGTCTACCCCTCTCTTCCTTAGCGATTTATGCATGGATGAGCTATCAATATCAGTTGTCCCCAAGCTGCCCATTCTCTGTTTTGTTTTCTTCGTTTCTCTCTCTCTCTCTCTCTCTCTCTCTCTCTCTCTCACTTTCTCTCTTTCTCGCTGCATCTCAATTCTGGCCCCATCTTAAAGTGAACACTCATCATGCCACTCAAATCTCTTGTGCCCCTTAACCAGTAAGTTATTGTTGCTGCCGTTCGTTGCCGTTCGAGCATTAAATTGCTTTATTATGCTTGACGTTATTATGCCCACTGTACAATTTGCTGCTGGTCAGTGCTTCTATCCACCTGCCCCAATTCGGTTGTGTTCCCTATTACCTACCTACGCCCTCCCTCCCTTTTAGTCCCTGCCTATTCCTTGCCACATTGTGTTCTTCATCAGTGGATTTCTTTGAATATAAAATAAAAAGAAATACAAAACAATTTCACACATTTTCATGTAATTTTCGGTCAAATTTCGTGACTTATTATTGTTTGTGGCTTTTACTGGATTGTGCTGAAATTCAACTTATTGTATTCAAATACATACATATTGAAATTTACTATTGAGTACTGTGTACTGTGCACATTGTAAGTACATTTATTGGAAATTGGAAATTGCGTTGAATTCTGCCTGCTTCAAGGCGCACAAATCTCAACTAAATCGCTGCTTAATTGAAGGTGCACGCGCTGGTCCGTAAATCATTCAACGAGCATTACACAACAGATTTGCCAAACGTCAAGATGACTGACGCCAAAAGTCTCGACCAACAAAGTCTCCCTTCCACACCACCAACCTCTTCCTATCCCTTCTTTTGCCAGCCAAAACTGTGGAGTGTTGTCGTTGTTCGTTGATTTTGCGCGTGAATCTGAGATTATGTGAATGTAAAAATGCGAGAATAATGCTCAATATATCTTACGATTTGCACTCGCAATGTATTACTGGCATTAGTGCCAGCTCTCTATATGCATGTGTGCTTCTCAGCCAGCCTGTACTTGGGTATGTATGTTTGGATGTATGTTGAGTCCTGCAAAGTGTATTGCCCGCTGAGCCGTCCGTTGATGCCGCTGTGATAGCCTCCGCTGTGGACTTGGGCTTTGGCGCCGACCTTCTCGCTCACTCACTCGTCCTGCGCATCCTGTACGTCTCTGTGCGTCTTCCCGAAGTAAACAACATAAATTGTTGTTAAAGTCAACACAGACAGGATAAACGCCCCCCTTTGCTCGCTACCCGTTTCAGTTACTCATCAATTTACATAGGTAACATGAGAAATCCGCCATACTTTTGACATCAAGCATTCCTCACCTTATTATATAGTAAGTAATTTCTGAAATTGAAGGTTATCGCTTTCTAAAAACTATGGTTTGTATTTCTTAATTTCAATTCGGGTTTTTCTAAAACTTAGAAGAATTCTTCTATTAGCTTATAATATTATTTCTAAACATTAGTATTTTAAGATTTCACATATACAAACATTTTACATAAATCAAATTCATATATAAAATTATATATAATTTGCATTTCTACTCTAGATATGTAATTTTTTTGTTGTAAATTATTTCGAAAAACAAAAAAGCGTTCTAATTTGTTGGTCTATTTGCTGAATTTTATGTCGATTTTTTTCTAAGTGTAGATAATAGAACACACACATAACTTTTTGTTATTTGTGCCAGATATGAGCAAACTTAGCTGTCAAGGCTTAAAGTGCTTCAAGTGTTGGTTTAACTAATGCATTCCAACGGGAAGTGGGCTGAAATCATATTTGTTAGCCAAAAGCAAATGGCATTAGCAGGCCATAAGACTGTCAAATAATAAATCAACCGTTACGAGCATTAATAAATCATTGCAATCTGTTAACTGTTTTGTATTTGCTTTGTATTTGTATTGTTGAGTTGTATACATATTTTATATTGTGCCACATTTGATGGCCTGTCATTAACCGATTGCTAGCGACGACTTATCGCCTGTGTCATATGTGAATACTTCGATATACACTTTTTTGTTTCGGATGTGCATTTGTTGATGCCCTGGAACAGCAGTGCATCTTGAACATATTTCACTACTGTGCGCATCTGCTGCCCTCTGTTCGAGGTAAGTATGGTATACACTGAAAGAAATCAATGGGGAGCAGACACAAAATGTCATGTTAAGCAAAGAGACAACAGAAACCAAAGTATAAGAAATTTGTTTAATGCATTTCTTACAGTCTAACTGGCATCCTTCTCTCATTCGCTCATGCTTTGGGAACATCAGGCACTGTCACTTTTCCTACTCTTGCACAGAGACAGAGAGAGAGAGAGAGAGAGAGAGAGAGAGAGTTGGAGGGGAGTAGAGTGAGCGGCAGATAGCGACTCAGACATCTTGATGTCATTTTATAGTCAATAGACGCCACTTGGCTCACACACACACACACACACACACACAGACACAGTCACCTTGCCACACAGGTTGCTTGCGTGGCAGTTTGATCAACAAAATTGATTGATTTGCCCAATGCTGTGCGAGTGCCACGCAATCTGTGTGAGGCAAATCTCGACTCGGTTTTACTGTATTTTAAGCAAATGCCATAAATATTTTAACATTGCACAACAAACAGACACAGACACAGACACAGACACCTACCAACACACAGACACACACATGGGGGCATAATATAAAACTCTGCATTTGGTTTAAAGCTGTTTGGTATATTGAGTCCTTGGGTGTCGGTTGGTTTTCTGTGTGCTTGCGTTGACTCACGGCTCATTAGCCGTGAAGCCAGTGAAACCCATGCTGGGAAGGGGAAACTGGATTGCCAACAGGGAATCCAGCTGTGAATGCGGTAATAGCGAGTGCGACGCATATGCCACACAAGCTGTGTCCTTAAACTTGTCATCTGATTAAATTTGCTACAGTTGCAACACTGCACGAACCTGTTGCCACAGGACAGTTAGCAGCAGAACAGTTTAGCCACAAGCTAGCCAAGCACATACAAATAAATATATTTACAGTTCTCTCTGGCATATCTGGCGGCATCATACTTGGTAACGAGTTATCCGCAGCTGTTCAACACATTACTCAGTTTGGCTTCTATAGCAGAGTGTGTGTGCGTTTGTGCGTGTGTGCTTTTGCCCATGAGTGCTCTTCAAATACGCAAATAAACACATACGCATTGACTAGCCATTTGCCTCTGGCAGATCGTCTATGAAGTGCAAAATAAATACAATAAAAATCGTTAACAAGTCAAAAGAACCAACAATACAAAATACGAGAAAGCTCGACGGGGAGAATACCCTGAGCCCAAGTCTGTTCTTTACTCGATATTGATGAAATTCTCACAGAAAATCAATATTATTGTGGCATTTATTGGTATCGATTTTCATCGTTATCGACAAAATCCCTAGCACTTGATCTGCAAGATATACGAGAGTTTTAGTCCAAATTTAAAGCCTCTTGCTCTTATAGCTCTGAGATCTGACGGATATGACTAAATTGGCTCGGTTGTTGATATTGTTCATTAATATATTTACTTTACGGAATACATATATATACTTCCATCCGGCTTATTCTTACATACGTACAGAAATAATATTTCTCTGATTTTATCTTTAAAAAAACCAAAGTTTTCATTTCTTTATTTCAAGATAAAGCTTTTCAAAACATAAGAAATGGTCTTACTTCTAGGGTGTTCATTGCTACACACAAAAAATCATAAATTGGTCTGCTTATTTCTATTTTTTTTTTTTTTTAATACTATTTAAAAATAACGTGGAAAATATACCATTTTGTTATGACTACAAACATTTCTTATTTTAAGAAATTTATTTTGCAAATTTAGAAATTATTTCTGGAAATCAGAAAAACTTTCTGATAAGATTACGCACTTGACAACAAAATTGTAATATCTGCAAGGGTGTAAGCAACACCACAAGGCAATAAACAAACAATATCTATAGAATCCAGCATTGTTCAGCAGCAAAGCATGCAAATAATAAACAAGCGAAAGCCCGAAAATAAATAAAATATATAACATCGGAAACTGAAGGCAAATCCAAAGTAAGAATTGAAAAACCTCAGTAAATATTGCAATTTTCAAGTAAGTTGCTTCAAGGACATCGGAGATGAGGGTACATATCATATTATAGAAAAATAATTAAAATGAATTATGTATTATTAAGATATGTACAATAGCGCTTTAAAAAATAAGTTACGAAGTCTTAAATAAGACTTAAACTATTTAACAACTTGTTGTCCATCAATACTGGAGACAATTTTATTTTTGGTTTATGTGAGATACTAAGATGAACCAACTGGAAAACCCGAATGACTGAAATTGATTAGAATTCAAGTTGCTCAACCCTTAGCTAGAAAGTCAAGTGTGTGCGTGTGTGTTGAAATATATATGTATATATGGCGAAAATGGTAGCAAAACAAGCTGTGAATCTGATTACAAGTAAAGTGCTAAGAAAAAAATTCGATCACGTAAATTGAGTTTACACTTTAAGGAGCATCTCAGGCGAACAAAGAAAACATTTTTCGGCAGGGCAGCACGTAACTCGCAAGTATATTTGAACAGTGCACGCTATTTGTTTAGACCCTTGCAAAAAAAAAAATAGGGATGTGAGGGAGAAGTGGAGTAGTGAAGGGGATAAAGTTCAAAAAGGTAAATGCCTTAAAGTAAGCACTCTTTATCTTTATTTTTGTGTTTTTTACCAACATGGCTGGGGTTCAAGTCTTGTGTGTCAGTCAATACATTTAATGTTGTTTGATAGAATTTGTTAGAGTAAATTAAAATGTATACTTTATTACATCCAATTGGGAATTACACGTTAACGCATTTTCTCTAGTTGAAGGAACATGCGTTAAAAGTGCATTTTCCCATGCTATTTATTGATATTTTGTATTATGTTTGTTTTGTGTTCCTGTTTCTGTTGTTGTTGGAAATGCTTAGCGTTTAGTTTATGGATCCAGCACGGCCATCAGTTTGATGACCATATTGCGCTTGGCCTCGATCACATCATGCGTCAATTTGGGTATACCCTCAACGCTTTTGGTTATATTCACATGGTCAGCCAGGTGATCGGCCAGGCACATGTAGTGAATGCCGCAATCGTAGTCGTACCTGTGCTTCAGACAGCGCATGTTACGAAATTTTGACTGACTCATATCGACAACTTCTTTAATCTTTTTGAACAGCTTCATTGCGTTATCCGTGTTGTTGTCACCATACGAGGCAAAATGATAGAAGCAATTGTCCGACCGCGACGCAACCAGCAGCGAATAATGGACGAGCTTCCTTCCCAACGGTCCCTTAATGGCATTCACCGCCATGAATATTAACGATTTGCGGCGAGCGCTGCGCTCGTCAACCAGCACCGTTTTAAGCTGCTTCTTGCCCATGTTGGGCAAGCAATGCGACAATTCGGGGGTGACAAACAGAAAGTCCCCGTTCGACTGGTACTTGATATTATCCAGATAGGACATATAGAAGCCAACTAGAGGATCGTTCAGGAAGTACGGACCATGCAGCAGCTGGGCATCGCTCGTGCGCATAATGCTGTTGTTTAATGTTACCAGAATCGGATTTGCACGGGATGCCACCTGCGGATTCTTCTGAACAATTGCACTCGTAGTGGCGCCCCAATTAACAGACATATTACTTACCCCATTGATGATGGCGCCATCACCCATAGCATTCTCATTCTCATTGGAAGCTGTGACAGTGACGACATTGACCGCCTCATCATCTGTGGCAGCCACCTTTTCTACTTGAGCAGCATCGGCAGCGACTTTGACGGCCTGTGTCTTCTGGCGTGTTTTGCGTGGCATCTTCTGGCTACAATGGTAGTTTGATTGTTTAGTATTAAAGAAAAAACGCATGCAAAATGGCCGTTCACAATGGCTGCACACGTGCTCCCTCCAATAAGTCCCTAATAATTAATGAAGAACCAACTTACATGAATAAAATAGAATAGAATAATCGATGTGCACTTGAATCGGAATGTGAGCAACAATTCTATTGAATTTTGTTGAGCTTGAATTGATTTACTTGAACAAATCGGATGGATTTGTTCCTGATTTGAGATTTTGTTCTTTACAATTTGTAATTGACGTTTGACAACAGACAGTGCTACTAGATCAACAGGAAGCTTTACAGCCAACAGATAGCGCACTCTTAACATTATGAGTAAGCTGTCCTCTATTAACATCGGATCGGACTGTCCACTGTCCTACTATCCTGCTCTATTACACTTTTACTCTACTTACTGTTTGTTAACAGAGAGTGCAGTTGGTGTCATGCTGTGCTACTCTTTACTCCGTGCTTAATTTTTTAATAACATTCCTGCAAGATGCCGGCACTAATCCTTTTAAAATTAATTTTAATTGAATATTTATGTTTTTGTTTAATAATACTTTAAAAATAATAATAGTTTTAATAGTCGGATGATGGAAGAGGGGGTGGGCGGTTGGGTGTAACGTGCACTTGTCATACCAAATGCTGCTGGCAGAAGGAGATAAGCTACAAATGTACATTTAAATAACAATTTTTGTGATCTTTTGTGGTGAGAAAAAAAAAAATATATATATATTTTGATCACGATGCTGATCGCATGATCGCGTATATATATATACGGTGTCTCAAAGCTTATTTCAAGCTTATTTCATGGCATCAAAGCGAAAGCTTTACGGAGGCAGAGTCTGAGAGAAGAGAAGAGGAGAGTAGCGAAGAGGTGTGGCGAATCTGTGGTATAGAATAAGATTTTTGCATTTGCATCGATAAATGATGCTATGAATTCGAATAAACCAAATGCCCCTTAAAATGCAATTATAACACAAAAAGTGCATGTAGGGATAGTTTGTTGGGGATTCGAGTTGAAGGGCTTAATACTGAGTTGTGGCAACAGTCAGTCAGTCATCAATCAGGGTGTAATTGCCAAAAGAGTGGCAGCGGTTGCCGTGCCAACAACTCCAATGTTAAAGAGGGGACTAAGTATTGTTGTTGGTGGTTTGGGAGGGGAGAGGGAACTAAATTAAAACTTCAGCAATTACTAATGCAGAAATTCGGTTAGGCTTATTTTATTCCTCGCGGTTTACTCTAGTTCAGTCTAAATGAAAAAACAATTTTATGGATTGAGGCATACGTAAAAATTTGTACGCCATATTTTACGAGAGTTTGCGATGAATGTCGTTAAAATGGTGGCAAAATGTTGTAAAAATCCAAATTAAAATGCGCCCAGAAGCAACAAAGTGACAAGTACAAACGTGAAGATGAAGTTTTTAAGGACGTGGCTAGAACATATCCTTTAAACTAAACCAAATGAATAGCAGGAAGGATATCTGAATTTATTTAATTGTATATATATTATATTTATTTTTATTTAGTATTATTAAGTGCAAATAATATTGCATACAATAATATATTTCCGAAAATGTTTACTTCATTGGAATTATTCCCAAACTGTCAATATGATCTACACAGAACAAGTAATAACTACTTTGACTGACTCTTGTCTGCACAGACACTGAGCTCAATCAGACAGTCAATTTGATGGATGATAAATCTAATTTTATCATCTCGATTTTAGATACTATTTCATTTTATAGAAGCTCTCCTCTTGTATATAATTCCAAAGTCTTACCTACATTTGTTTTTAATACCCTGAACCCATTAAAAATGGGTAAAAAGGGTGTAATGGTCTTGTGCAAATGTATGTAACAGGCAGAAGGAAGCATCTCCGACCCCGCAAAGTATATATATTCTTGATCAGGATCAATAGTCGAGTCGATATAGCCCTGTTCGTCTGTCCGTCCGTCCGTCCGTCTGTATGAACACGCAGATCTCAGAGACTGTAAGAGCTAGATATTTGGAATATAGGTTCTCGTATACCAGGCGCAGATCAAGTTTGCGTTATTTGATCGATAACTGCCTCCGTTTATCGAATATCGATACATTAAATTTCCGATAGCAATAAATGCCACAATGCAGCATCTTCTAATTAATACATAATATGCATATGCATACTATTGATCAACTGCCCAAATTTCGTCAAGATCGGATAAGAAACACCCCAGTTATAGTCGAAAATATATTTGCCAATAATAATAGAATATATTTAATAACTGGGTTCAGGGTATATCGTAGTTGAGTTCACTCGACTACAGCACTCTTAAAAAATATGCATAACAATAAAAGCGAAAACAACAACAATAATGACAAAAAATGTGCAGTAAATGCAAAAATAGGAAAATTGAGGCAAACAAAATGAAATGCGTAAGGAAATTGAGAGTGGTTAGGGAATGTATGGCAATGCTGCGGCTGCTTACCAGGCAGATAAGATTCTAATGAAAAAATCGCACACACACACATAGAGAGGAAGTCACGCAGATGTACGTGCGCATAAATGTTGTTTTGTCAATGTGCTCTCAAAATTCCTTACCCAGATCCTTTAAAATCGAGTTTACAGTTGCTTAAAATCGGCAACAAAGGCATAACCAGATTTTCGTAAAAGGGTTGACTAAATTGCAATTTTTAAAAGATTTAATCTCGGCCATATTTCATGCATTTAAATCATTCCGTATGCGTCTATGTAAAGTTGAGATGTAGAGGGGAGAGTCGTCCCCATGCCCCCTCTGCGTACGTCTATGGACTCGAACCAGGCTTAAATATTATTTGAAGTCCCACAAATTATGAGCTGACTGTATTTGAGTTTGAATCAATTTCAACGGCTGCTAGCCTTACACATACATATGTATATAAGATCGAACCCAATCGAATAACTAAATTTTTAAGCAACAGTTGCTGTTGTTGTTGTTTTGCCAATGTCTATAAGTCTTGTTATTGTGAAGTGCATATCTGTGGGTGGCTAATTAAATCAGTTGACAGCCAACAAAAGGAGATGTAATTGAAATAAAAGAACTGACGACTTCTGAAGCCGACGGGCACAATGGCACGTTCAGACAGATACACACACAATCTCGCACACCTGAGCACGCTCTGATGGGTTCAATGTTTTCTGTATGCCTTATGCTCAACAACTGGCTAAGTGTATTAGCAGAAAGTTATGATACGAGGCCAGGTGTCTTTTATACCCTGAACCCATTAAAAATGGGTAAAAAGGGTATAATGGTTTTGTGCAAATGTATGTAACAGGCAGAAGGAAGCATATCCGACCCCGCAAAGTATATATATTCTTGATCAGGATCAATAGTCGAGTCGATATAGCCCTGTTCGTCTGTCCGTCCGTCCGTCCGTCCGTCTGTGTGAACACGCAGATCTCAGAGACTGTAAGAGCTAGAGACTTCAAATTTGGAATATGGGTTCTCGTATACCAGGCGCAGATCAAGTTTGCGTTATTTGATCGATAACTGTCTCCGTTTATCGAATATCGATTCATTAAATTTCCGATAGCAACAAATGCCACAATGCAGAATCTTCTAATTAATACATATTTCGTCAAGATCGGATAAGAAACACCCAAGTTATAGTCATGTAGAAAATATATTCTCATATTGATCTCATTTCTATAAGCAGTGAGAAAGAGATGGCATGATAATCGACGCGAGCCTCAATATGTTTTTTTGTGTATTGCGTGTTTCACGTATTTGTCGGCAGAGGGCGCTTCCAGAGCTGCTCGCATTTTAGTGCAAATCTTTTTAAAGGGGAATTTGCCAATAATAATAGAATATATTCAATAACTGGGTTCAGGGTATATCGTAGTCGAGTTCACTCGACTACAGCATTCTTACTTGTTTTTTTCTAATATTATTGACTTTGTTTCAGACCCGTTATATATAAAATATGCTTCCAACATTAAGTTTTAGTTAAGGTAAAACTGTTTTTGAGGTACACAATTTGGAACATGTGCATATATGATTAAGGAAACTTGGTACAGGGTATCAGGAATCGAGCACAACTGACTATTGTTTTTTGCTCACGCGTCAAATAATTGCCCCCAAATGTGGTAATTACATAAGTGCCGCCTGAGCCTGACTGTCAGTAATCTTAGTCTCAGTGCTGTCGACATACACATGTACGCAGACACACGCATACACCTTAACCCATACACACACACACACAGACACACACACAACCTCATGTGGGACCTTTATTTGTTTGGCTGCGTGTACTTTTTGTTTCAACATAATAATGTCATCATTTAGAAGCTAAACACAGCTAACGAATTGGATTATTTACATATATATATTTTTTTTATATATGTTTTTTATTGTTATATACTACAGCGAAGGTTAGAAGAAAGCGTCTATTTTAGGTACGGGTACTCGGTCAAAATGAAAATCATACCTCCATTGTGTTAATATATATTTAATACCCATATGGAATAAGTTGAGTCAAGAATTTCATGAAGAGTAAAGAACTTTTTCAAACGGTTAATTCGAACCTTAATCTAGTTGTAGAAAACCTTAAAACGAGGCTTCACAGATTTCTAACCCATTCGAGGATAATACAAGCTACTTTATTATTAATTTAACGCAAAGCATAGCCATGTGGGCTTCTCCCTCGAAGGAGGACTTAATACTTGGTTGACTTCAATGTGAGTTTGCGATTTTGCGGATGGTAAACAAATTGCGGAAATATATAAAGTACAGTAAAAAGTTATCCTGTACAAACCATCGTGACCCTCGTCCCTCGTCCCTAACCCGCTGCTCCAGTCCCCTTTCAGTCACGCCCCATTTTCCGATAGCAAGCTTGGCAGCTTATGAACAGCTGTCGGATATGTTTTGCTTCTACAATAACCCAACCAAACCTCCAACACCCCCCCTCCCACAACACACACCACCAACCCACCCCTTGCCACCCGACTTGACTGAGTGCTTGAAAATAATTCGACTTTTTATACCCAGTGTCGAAATGGATGCAAGAAGACGTCGTTTTTCCAAGCACGCACCCATAATACAAGAGATTAGAAATGGTAATAAAAATAAGTGACAGCATCATGTAATTATGCAGCATGGCTTTTGGTATTGAGAGATTGGAGATTTTTCTACTTTTATAGCACAGCTATATGTATGACAAGGCAAGCATACTCTGAGCTATCATAATTGTGTAATAGCTTCTCGAGGAGTGTCCGTTTAGTCGATCCTTGCCTTGGTGCCTTTAAACATTCTTGTGTGCTAAACTGCCAGCTTTGCGCTGTTGTTTTCCTCATTACCAGATCTCTTCCGAGCCCATCCAATTTGCACTCCCTCTTACCAACGCGCTCGTTTCTTTTTTGTGTGCGCATTCGGTAAATGACAAAAGAAGCGCCAGGTAGGTAGCACCTACTGTGACGCCCCTTGCCACCAAAATGCCTACTGTCTGCCATTTTGGCAAATCGATAAGATGCCAAATTAAAATTACCTTATGGCATCTGACTTTTCTCTCCATCATATGGCATATGGCGGGCTAAGGATTATGGATAAGGGAGACAACAGTCAAAGCTACACAGCGTCTAACGAGCGAAGTTTAACATCTGTGCCAAGACCCGATCTGACTGATCAGGTGTAAAATACCATTTAAGCCTAATGGCATGCAAATGAAATTACCCATTTCGCTGACTCGAAGCTTGAGCCGCAAAGCCTCCAGCACGTTACTTCAGAGTCGAACATAAATTTCCATTTTCATGCCATTATTTAAGAGTCATATCTGTCCCCTTTTTGCCCCTTTTCACCGTTTCCCAGTCTGGTCTTTAATCTGCTCTGCTCCATTCAAGCTTTGCAGCTGTGTGCACTGCAAAAAATACAAACAAATTTGTGGAGTACTTAAATTAATGTATCTAATTAAAACTAAGAGTTGTTACTGGAAACTTTCTTAGCTCATCAACAATACTAATTGCAAAAGAAGTATGAATGAAAAACAAATTAGAATTTCTTTGTACTGGGCTGGGTTTTTATTAATTTATTTTATTTTAGAAGATAATAAAACAATGATTTGTATTGTATTTGTATTTTTAAAGACTCACTTCTTGTCAATAAATAAATCGAAAATATCTTGATTCTAAAATATATCACAAGAATCCCAATTACTTAGCAGCTCAATTAAATTGAGAAGCAATTTTATTGAAAATGCAGAAGTTAGTTTGAAAACATGTGCATAGTAAAGATATGCAAATCAAAGGACACTGCATGTCAAAGGACCCCTCCCGAAGAGTTGCGTGACAGAGAGGCAGAAAAAACTAAACGGGTAGGCAGGACAATATGCCGTCTAGGAAAAAAAACCTATTGCCATGCGCATATTAAACACCCACATCTACACATGCACACACACACACACACATACACGCTCACATCGTGATTCCTTTGACGAAGGAAAGCAGACATGAAAGCCAACCAACACACCCAAATTTGATTTGAGGTTGTGTGACAAATAACTGGGTTTTCCTGCATATTTATGAATTAACACTGAATTTCGATTATTGATGGGGTGCAGTGATATTGATTGGCTGATTGAATGACTGATTGCAGTCGTATCATGGTACCGGACATTGGAACCGAGCCAGCTTAGTTCTAAGGAGAGTGCTTGCCATTATCATCAGCCCCCAAATGGAAGGAGACCAAGTTAATGTCGAAATTGTGACATTTACGAAACAGTTGTGGCAAACAGCCATTTAGCTAAATGTCAGCACCTTTGGCATTTGACCCCAATGAAAACTCATCTGTGTGGTCTGTTTATTTGTTTGTTTGTTTGTTGCTTTTCACACATCACAAACGACCAGTAAAACCACAAAAAAACAAGTAAGAGTGCTATAGTCGAGTGAACTCGACTACGATATACCCAGAATATTATATAGATTGGCAAATTCACCTTCAAAAAGATTTGCACTAAAATGCGAGCAGCGTTGGAATCGCCCTCTGCCGACACACAAAAACATATTGACGCTCGCGTCAATTATCGTGCCATCTCTTTCTCACTGCTGATAGAAATGAGATCAATATGAGAATATATTTTCTATATGACTATAACTGGGGTGTTTCTTATCCGATCTTGACGAAATTTGGGCAGTTGATCAATAGTATGCATATGCATATTATGTACTAATTAAATCTGCCTTTAAAATTGTGGCATTTGTTCCTATCGGAAATTTAATGTATCGATATTCGATAAACGGAGGCAGTTATCGATCAAATAACGCAAACTTGATCTGCGCCTGGTATACGAGAACCTACATTCCAAATTTGAAGTCTCTAGCTCTTAGAGTCTCTGAGATCTGCGTGTTCATACAGACGGACAGACGGACATGGACTCAACTTTTGATTCTGATCAAGTATATATATACTTTGTGGGGTCGGAGATGCTTCCTTCTGCCTGTTACATACATTTGCACAAAACCATTATACCCTTTTTTACCCATTTTTAATGGGTTCAAGGTATAAAAATAGTTTATGCGAGGCAAGATTTTGCAATTTCCTTTGCGCGACCAGTGTAAATATTCTTATGGTACAGTGGGCACTCGATAATTGCACCTTGTCGCTAAATACTGTTGTTTAATTTTTGATTTCACTGGTCTTCATTGCTAAACAATATTTTTCAGCAACGAGAATTATGTTATCATATATATTCATATAGAAATCTCATCAACATATGAACATTTGCACATTTGCTTGAATTAAATTGCTAATGAATTAACAAAGTTTTTCGTTTGACTTTTATCCGTTTGGCTTTTGCTTAATTTTTTAAAATTCTATTGCCGGAGTTTTGCCTTTATATCCAAAGTTTTCATTAGCTTTAATTGGTTAGTTTTTGTGAGACGCTGCTTTTAATTTAATTAAAATTTTATGCATACATATATTGAACATGTAAGAAGACAAACATATTTTTATAGTTGCACATAATTTAAACGAATCAAAATGGCAGTGGAAGTAAATATCTTATTAAATAAGATGGCAATTATACTTCTTTATAGTTGCGAGCTATCAGAGTTCAAAGTAATCGGCAAGTAGCAATTTAAATTATTGTTAATTAATGCTTTTTTATGCATGGCAAAAAAAAAACAAATTTTTAAGTACTTTATTATTTTTACACAGATATCAATCAGGTTGTGTGTGTGTGTGTGTGTATGTGTTCGTGTCCCCAGACTAACAGCATAAATCAAATGTGTGCCAGCGTATGTAAATTACACTAATTAATAATACATATTGTTAATTAAATGCCATTCATGGGGTCGCCTCGAGCCAAGTCCCATTATTTTATTTTTATTTTTTTTTTTAGCTTGGTTTACTTTAGTGTATACGCTTTCATGGTGGTGTATATACATATGTATATATATATGTTTAGGTATGTAGACATGTTTCTGAGTGGGTGGCTGCCTAATCGCTCCCCATCCAGGCCGCATTCTAATGGTCAATGGCATGGCAAGAAGTATCATCGAGTTTTTATGGCCTTAAAGAATTTCCAATTGCGGCGCAGTTAAAACTGTCAACTGTTGTTCGGGTGACTTGTGAACGCAGCACAAGGGGTATGATGAGGTTTTGAAAAGAGTGAGTGGTGGGGAGGGTTTGTGGTTCAATGGGAGCGCATTAAGATTCAGTATAAAGAAACTTAAAGACTTATAATGCCCTTAATTTAACCTTTATTTTATGTATATTGGATTGCTTGTAAAACTGGTATGGATTAAACGATTTTTAGCAGAAAATAATTCAATTCAAACAGACATTGATTATCCTCTGCTGCGATTAAGGATATTTGAAACTTATTTATTTATTTTCCTTCAATTAATTTTTTGTATCAAAATTGCAAGGCAATTTTTTCAATTACAATTTTAACATAAATGCTGTAAAAATTCATATTTCCAAATTCAAATTTATTATTAGCGTAAAGCTGTTTGCCTTTATGCCTTTTAAAAGTTGGTTCAATTTTGACGAAATTATGACTGTGGAAATCGATTTTTTTTTTTGAGTAAAGTTTTAACATGAGTTTTCAAAAAAGCAAAGCAGTTCAAAGACACACGAAAGTCATGCAAAGTCAAATAAAATTTAGCACGCAACAAACATTTATATCAAATTTATATAAATATATATATATATATTTATTTTTTTTTAATGTGAAGAGTTGAGGTGTTCAAGGACCAAGAGTAAAAACCCGTTCGTGTGTAAGCAGTTCGAGAGACAAAAATGCGGAAGCTTAAATATAGAGACATACACATAAAAATATTTATATATATACATATATTCATATGTGAATTGTACATGGCGGCGTCGCCTTTGACTTTGACTTTGAGTCTGAGTGCTGTTCCCTTTTTCTACCCTGAACCCATTAAAAATAGGTAAAAAGGGTATAATGGTTTTGTGCAAATGTATGTAACAGGCAGAAGGAAGCATCTCCGACCCCACAAAGTATATATATTCTTGATCAGGATCAACAGTCGAGTCGATATAGCCCTGTCCGTCTGTATGAACACGCAGATCTCAGAAACTGTAAGAGCTAGAGACTTCAAATTTGGAATATAGGTTCTGGTATACCAGGCGCAGATTATTTGATCGATAACTGCCTCCTTTTATCGAATATCGATACATTAAATTTCCGATAGGAACAAATGCCACCATTTTAAAGGCAGATTTAATTAGTACATAATATGCATATGCATACTATTGATCAACTGCCCAAATTTCGTCAAGTTCGGATAAGAAACACCCAAGTTATAGTCATATAGAAAATATATTCTCATATTGATCTCATTTCTATCAGCAGCCGCAAGCATTTTCTGTATGCAAAATTATGCGAAGGCATGTGTGAGAAAGAGATGGCACGATAATTGACGCGAGCGTCAATATGTTTTTGTGTGTCGGCAGAGGGCGCTTCCAGAGCTGCTCGCATTTTAGTGCAAATCTTTTTAAAGGTGAATTTGCCAATAATACTAGAATATATTCAATAACTGTGTTCAGGGTATATAGTAGTCGAGTTCACTCGACTACAGTACTCTTACTTGTTATTTTTCTTTTGGCTTGAATCGTTCGAGGCGTGTTTGCCAAGTCGACAATTTACTTGAATTTTCCCTTTTGCACTGACGAGCCGTTGATATATCCGATGTTGTTATTGTTCCTGTTGTTGTGGTTGTGTTAAATCTGCATTAAGATTTCATTTGCCAACAGAAAACATTTCATATTTAACTTGTACATTCCTATGGAGTGGGAGTAGCCAAGTAGTCGCATAATTCAAAACACACAGCCCGACAGATGGCAGTTACAGCAGCTGTGCTCAAATATGACGCAGAGGCATGAATCGTTAATCGATTGTCAGCACTGACTTAGAATAAGTGCTTTCAACACATACTTAAGTATGCCCACGAATATACATATGTATACGTATACGTATGAGCATATGTAAAGATATTAACCATTGTTATTTAATGGCAGCTATTCGCCTCGAATGAATGTTGGTCAGGTAAACACTAGATTCATTTGCACATTCATGCATACTCCCAACGTTGAGCATTTCAATAACTTATACCTCTCATGATATTCAAAAACACTATTCATATATGCATCAGAGATTGCAACCAAACTTATAATTCATTATTTGAAATGTACATTATTAAATGTATTTTATTTGCATAATAATTTAACCAAAAATTACAACTATATTTATCACATTATTTATATTCTATATTCATATTAGATAAACTTATTGTATTTTAATGCATTAATAAGTCCAAAAATATATCATGGCCATAGAATTTAAATATTTTATTGCATAATGAATCGAGATGTTGTCGACAATTTTTAATTCATTTAATTTTCAATATAACAATTTCTTGTGTTTGTTAGAAACGATAAAATATTAATTATTCTTTTGACAATTTTCGTTGCATTTGCAAAATATAACATGCATCTATAAAAATGAGTTCTAACAACTATTTAATAAGCGATACATATCTACAATTTATTCCAGAAATGGCAAGCGTAGTAAATTATTTTAATTTAAGAAGTTCTTTGCAAAATTCAATATAGGCATATGTATATGCATCTATAGCCATATTAAGATGACCTACAGTTTGAAATTTTATTTATTTTCGTTAAAAGAGTTCATTTATATTGATTTTACATAAAATCAACATCGTTTGTCATTTGGCGATTTAAAGATGCATATATTTTTGGGAACACAGCAGCGCGGATTCCCGCATACCATTTTCAGTTATGAAAGTATGTCATGTTGTACAGAGTGGTACTCATATGGCACTTATTGTACTGAGCACATACTTTTATATACATACATTTATGACATTTAGAATTGCGACTGACAAGCGCACTCTTTGTGTGCTCTCAAAATGAATTACGCGATGCTAAACAACAATAACAACAACAGAAACAACAGCAGCTAGCAGAATAGCAACATCAACTGACAGCCCCTTCACGTGGGAGGGGAACGACGAAGCACTGTGGCAACTTTACCCCAAAAATATTGCAAATATTTTCAGATGTGACTATACAGCAGAGAAAGATTAAAATCCCAAATCCGAATATAACATCCCTTTGTAAATAGAAGCTAGAAGCTTGTGCTTCAAAAAGCAACTGTAATTACTTTTTAGGTCTTTATTTTAATGCAACATTTCTGATGCGGCTGATATTGCTCGTTGTCACGGTAATACGCATCAAATTGCTCAAAATAAGATACTGAAATTGATATTATATCTGTCTTGGCATTATTTCACCATTGACTTACATACAGTGGCTCAGAGCTTATTTCAAGCAGTGTCAAGCAAAAAATTCAAAGTGCTATAAAGTTTGAACACGGAAACAAACTCAAGATGTTTAAATGCCAATTTGTTTAAAGTTATATCACGTTTGAGAAAAAAAACTTTAGTTTGTATTAAAATATTAGTTAATTAATTCAAATTAGTCAAAAACTAAAAACATATCCAAAGTACATGTCAAAGCTTATCTGGACCAGTCTTAAAAAACTAACATATTTGACGTATAAAAACTTAAATAAGGATGTTAATACTTAGTATAATATCATTTAGCCTTAACAACTTCCCCTAACCTATTATTCATGGAAGATACCAGTTTCCGGGTAGTTTCTGGACTGATGTTGCTCCTCTGATCCAACAGACCATTTTTGAGATCCTGTTTGCAGGATACGCTGTGATTCCGGATGTTATTTTCCAGCAGAGCCCACAAATTTTCAATAATATTTAAACCTGGAGACGGGGCCGGTGGAATTGTCATGTGGGGGCAGCTCCAGATAAGCCAGGACTGTACTAATCCGGACTTATGCTTGGGACCATTGTCGTGGTAGATCCGGAAAGTACGTCGGATTTGCTAACTTCTCGGCTCTTTGGAGTAAATTTTCCTTTAATATATTGAAGTACACATTCGTGTCCATTGTTGTTCCAATAAACACAAAATTCCCGCTGACGGCTGCCGAGATAGATGCGCATACCATGTCACTTCCACCGCCGTGCTTGACTGTTGCCATTACGTTTTTGGGATCCAGCTCAGTATTAAACAGTCGCAACACATAATGCCGTCCGTCCGAGCCAAATATGTTAAATTTGGACTCATCTTCAAATATGAATGTGTTCCAGAACTCAAAATCCTTGTTCAAGTGGATTTTGGCAAACCTCATCCTGGTCCCTTTATTTAATGCGCTTTTAAAACGCTTCCTCCGTGGTACTCGGGTATTAAAGACATGGTTGTGCAGAACCAGGTGCTCAATTTTTACACTCCACTTTTTCCCCATTTCATTCTGCACCTGTTGGTCAGTTTTGGAGCAGATAGCTTACGATTCCCCCTTCTTTTCCTGATGATCCTCCGCTCCTCCTGTTCGGTGAAAATCTTGTTTGGTGCCATTCTGCCCTTGTCCTCTGTCCGATTTGCGTCCACGAAGCTCCGAATGATGTTGTATACAGTTGACTTGCTTAGATTGAACATTCCAGCTAATTGGCGATGTGAATATCCGATTTGGAAGTGTTTCAGGATGAGATTCCGTTGATCAATAGTAGTCCGTTTGCTCATAGTCCTTGTTGGCTGGTTGCACCCGAGATGCCGGCTATAACTAAACTAACTACGAAGTATTGGTCTATTTATACCAAAAACAATCACCCTGACTTAAAAAATCTGGGTTTTGTGGCAACCAGGTGTCCATACTGTAACTGGTCCAAATAAGCTTTGACCTTAAATTGAGTTACTTTTTTACATAACCCGACCTAGCTGGTGGGGAAACCCCAGTTTATTGGGGACATATATTCATTTTGGTGGTTAATATATGTACCTGCCATAGGTCTTTGGAATTTTAATGTATAATTATAATAATAATTAATAATAATTATTATAATAATAATGTATTATTAACTTATGACGGTCAATTAAAAATTTTGCTTGCCACTGCTTGAATTAAGCTCTGAGCCACTGTAGAAGACCAAATATTGAAATAATAATCTATAAATAATTTAATAATTAAATTTTAAAACAAGTAAGAGTGCTGTAGTCGAGTGAACTCGACTCCGATATACCCCGAACCCAGTTATTGAATATATTCTAGTATTATTGGCAAATTCCCCTTTAAAAAGATTTGCACTAAAATGTGAGCAGCTCTGGAAGCGCCATCTGCCGACAAACACGTGAAACACGCAATCGCAGGTAGCGGGGCTCCGCAGAACGGACGGACGGACGGACTGAGAGACGGACATGGCTATATCGACCCGACTGTGGATCCAGATCAAGAATACATATACTTTGTCGGGTCGGAGATGCTTCCTTCTGCCTGTTACATACATTTGACCAAAACCTTTATACCCTTTTTACCCATTTTTAATGGGTTCAAAGTATAATGAAGCTATTAGTTGAGTTTTGAAAGAAACTTCTCCACACTTCAATTAAATTGATAAGGACGCACAAGCCCTTTAAGGCGCAGAGCATGCGGGGTTTTTTTTAAAGCTTTGTGGGAAAGATGTTACAGTGCGATGTCTTCGTTGGCTTGTTGGATGTTGAAAGCTGCTGGATGTTGTTGTTGCTGCTGCTGCTGTTGGGTATATAAAGTCATTTGCACGCAATATTATCCACTATACACCTGAATCCATTCCCAGCCCAGCTCCCTATGGCATTGTCAGCCATCCTGCGTGGGTTTTCAATTTTGGTTTTTTTGTTTTGTTGGACAACATTTAATATTTTCTTGCCTAATTTTTCCTGCAATTTGCCTGCAATTTGCGTCCTTTCCGCCTATATGCGAATTATTTACAATTCCATTCCGCGAAATGAAGTAAGCGAAAGTAAATTCAAAAGACAACAAGTGAAGAGGAGCGAGTGGAGTGGAGTCGAGTGGAGTGGACAGGTTGTGGAAGTGAAGTGGGGGCTGCATGCCACAATGGACGACGCCAAGAGCAGCGACAAATAAATTAAATAAAAAATTGCGCGGCTCGCTTTTGTGCCTTTTGGCAAAAGGAAATGAATGATTTATGGCATGAAGGGGGAACTGGGGCTGACGGGGAGTGGTGGTGCTGAGAATAGGGGGCTGACGGGGAGGAATTGGTGCGTGCATGCCGCCAACCTTATAGTACTATGTACTTCTTACTTTGTGCGCTTTCGCTGCTGCCTAATCCCTTTTGCACTAATTTATTTACTTTGGCTGCCATTTCAGTTAAGCGCATAAATCAAATAAGCAAATAAAACCAAGTAAGAGTGCTGTAGTCGAATGAACTCGACTACGATATACCCTGAACCCAGTTATTAGATATATTCTATTATTATTGCCCAATTTCCCTTTAAAAAGATTTGCACTAAAATGCGAGCAGCGTTGGAAGCGCCCTCTGCCGACAAACACACGCAGAATACACACAAAAACATATTGAGGCTCGCGTCGATTATCATGCTATCTCTTTCTCACTGCTTATAGAAATGAGATCCATATCAGAATATATTTTCGACTATAACTGTGGTGATTCTTATCCGATCTTGACGAAATGTGGGCAGTTGATTAATAGTATTATGCACTAATTAAGATTCTGCCTTTAAAATTGTGGCATTTATTGCTATCGGAAATTTAATATATCGATATTCGATAAACGGAGGCAGTTATCGATAAAATAACGCAAACTTGATCTGCGCCTGGTATACGAGAACCTATATTCCACATTTGTATATATATTATATAACTATATTCTTACAATCAATACAGACGGACGGACGGACAGACGGACATGGCTATATCGACTCGACTGTTGATCCTGATCAAGAATATATATACTTTGTGGGGTCGGAGATGCTTCCTTCTGTCTGTTACATACATTTGCACAAAACCATTATACCCTTTTTACCCATTTTTAATGGGTTTAGGGTATAATAATTTGGTCTTTTCCTCTTTTTCGTATTCTTTTAAGCTGTGAGCTCTCTTCTTTTTTTCTTTTTTTTTTGCCCTGTAGCCCTACCAAATGATGCTTGAAAAAAGGTTCGCTTCACTCAAACGTATATTGATTCTCTCAAAACTAGAATGTTGGATACATAATTCTGAATTCACACAGGAATTGTAATTTGATATACTCTCATTACACAATACCAAAGTGAAGGGTATCTGCAAGTCTAATCCAGAGCATATTAAGTGTTCTTCGTATTTTTCTTGTTTTGTCTACGAACTGGCTTTAAATGCAGACAAATTCATTTAAGTTGAAGGCTGTAAACTTTTTGCTTGGCATGGAATTAGTAATGAAATCGCCGCCGGAAAGTTGACGCTTCACACGGACTCTGCTCTTTGGCCTGGTCGTGTATTTGGATGTGGGTGTATAGCGTACAAATGAGAAATCTTTCACAAAGTCAGCCAAATGGAAACTTTTGAACTAGCCCAGCGCGTATGCAACAAACAAATGTAACACAAGTCCAATGCCTCCGGGCGGACAATCGCTTACACAGGTACCACTTCCAACCTTCGGCACCCCCCATTGCAGTCAACAAGAGCCTTACAAATATCCAGTCATTTGTATTATGCAGATCCCATCCTTTTGATAGCTGCAAAAAAGCCAATTTGATGCTTGAACTGTGAACTATTCCCGCAAACCCAATTAAGTTCGGCAAATGGACAGGTAACAAAAGGCAAAAGCAATATTCCATTTCACTCCTTATATTTTTTGACATGTGAATACCCACTGAAAACACAAACAATCAAACATTTGACAAATATAATATGTAAATATGTCTGTTAAGCCTGATTACAAACCATTTGCAGTTATTTGATTTTATCTTATCTGATCGCAATATTCTCGCAAACATACTTTATGCATAACACTTAAATCAGTTTTTTTTTTATTTTATAATTTGAATAAGTCATGGTTTCGTGCTGAAAAAAACTTCTTTTTTTTTCTTAATTTGCAGAAATCACTTTTCTCATAGCTAATTTCTTGTATGTATATTTTATAGTTTATCAAAGAGTTCCCCTGAAAGATGGTGGAATGATGAATTTTCCTAATCGTAACTGCATTTCTTGTGGCATTAGAAATTATTTCTCACAGATGAAGCTAAGAAAACAGGCTATAAATACATAATATATTTTAGTATAACACTTTCTACCTGACGTTGAAGATTAGCTAATATACCCCTTTCTTAGGGCGCACACACGGGGTGTGTGTAGCAAGTGTGATACATAAATCCTGGTCAGCCTCAGGAGCACCACACAAAAGATGCTCAAAGGAGACGAGCTTCTAATGGATGCCGCAACGGATAAAATAGTTTCGTGTCACATTTAAATACATTATATGAGCGTCAAAACCAGATGCCCAAACACACACACACGCATAGAACTGTGTTGTGGACGTGTGAAAAGTCGGAAGCAAATTTCTAGCTCATTATCATGCACATTTCAATATCAATCTCCAAAAATATTGCTCTTGCGGTCGACGTGAGAAATCCCTTTCAGACAGTTTACAAATGTTCCGCATTGAGCCTGGCGACAGCCAAACAAAGAATTCATTTCAAATGGAAAACCAATTTATGGGTCTCTGTCTCTTTATGTTTGCGAGTGTGCGTGTGTGTGTGTGCGTGTGTGTGTGTGTGTGTGTGTTTGTGTTGCCGGGAAATTGCTTGCTGTCAGCTGTTCGTTCTGTTTTAAGCCTTTTCATGCCATGTGTGTCCTACCCGTCGCCAGTCTGTCGGTCAAGTTCCGGCTTTGATGCGTCGTATCAAACCACCCACCACCCATCGACGACCCGGCAACAACACCATTTGCATAATGCGAACAAAGTGCTGATTAGCTTGGCACTGTCAGCCCTCAAAAAAAACAAACAACAAAAAATAGAAGAAAATAAACTGATTTTGCCTTCATACGTGTCAGATGAAATTAGATTCCGGACTAAATAGAGTTTTTGGCAGGTAGCTTTGACCAGAATGCTAACCAACTCGATAGATGACTGCAACAACAGGTCTCATGCCAATTTTGTATAATCCATACCCAATCTCAAAAGCACACACATATTCCGCATAGCAAACGTTTTAGCTGTGATTAAGTTATACAAATCACACTCAAATCTCATCTGTTTATTAAATATTCAAAAGCTAAACTGAAAAGGGTGTTCAAAATTATTAAGATTAATTCACAATCAAATCAAATACAAATTTAATGAATTTATCAACAGTATCTCATCCAACAATACAACAATTTCACATCTTGGGAGCTATTTAACATAGTAGACCCACATATTATTATTCAGATATCTATGTAAACAAAAACTATCGATAGTGATCAACATAATTTATATATATATACTTTATAGCATTGGAAACTTCTTCTTCAAGTACTGAAATTTAACGGGTACAAAAAGCATATTAGCCGCAAATTGATGAATTGATAACCCAATCTCCCAGTCCGCCCAATCAGTATTCATTTTATTCATGAGGCAGTTTTGTTGAAATGATGCTTTATATCTTTTTTAAACCGATGGTTCGTATTAAGTAAACATTAGTGATATCAAAAAAAATGTATAGAAATACTTGATGAACATAAGATTGTTTGTTGTTGTTTTTAGTTTGAAGCATTTAACACTCTCAGCTCGAACAGCTATCGAGGCAGCGATGACGATTGCCCATTTGAAGGCAACTCGTGAATATTTGAGTTCTGGTTGTTGTTGCGATGTTGTGTATAATAGATGTGTATAATTGTGTGTGTCTTTGTGTGTGTGTGTGTGTGTGTGTGTAGTTTAAGTTAGCCTGGTTAATATTAGATGAAACTCATAAGCGCTACACCAGCTGACACGAACTGGGTAACTAGCCCTTGAGACTGGTCATGCCAGCACGCATCACCTCGTCGACGAGCAGTAAATTGCTGGCAATGATGGAGCAGGAATGAAGGATCTGCTTCTTGACAATATAGTTGTCGTAGACGCCGAGATCGGTGGGTTTCATGGGCTCACCAGTTGCCAGATCGAGTCCGACAAGTTCCGCACTGAGGCGATCTTCGACAGTTAGCTTAACAATGGTGTCCTGTGCATCGTAGCCGCTGTTGATGGCCAGCGTCTTAGGGATGACCAGCAAGGCATCGGCAAATGCCTGCACGGCCAAGCGAGCCTTGCCCTTAATGGTGTCCTTGAACTGGGTTAGCTCGTTGTAGGCACGCACCTCAAAGGCACCAGCGCCAGGAACTAATGCCTTGTCTCCAATCGTGTTGTTGATGGCGCGCAGACCATCCCGAATGGCATCCTTGATTTGGGTGATTGTGTGCTTGTTGGGGCCCTTGATCAGAATCGTCACTGACAACGGATTTTTGCAGTCCTCGACAAAGGTGTATTTGTTCTCGCCGAGCACATGCTCGTAAACTGAACCAGCATAGCCCAGATGCTCCTCCTGCAGATCGTCAAAGGAATTCATAGCAGTGCCACCGCAGGCCAAAGCCAGTCGCTCCATATTGCGACGCTTGGCGCGACGCAGGGCCAGAATACCCTCTTTGGCCAAAGCATCCAGCGATATGGGATCGATGCCCTTCTGATTGATCAATACGAAGGTCTTGTCGGTGCCATCGCAGACGGCACGCTTCAGCTCGATGACCTTCTTCACACGCTGATCAATGAATTCGCGCTCGGCACGAACGAAAGCCTCACGCTCCGTGGCCGTCTTGTAAAAGAAGCCCGAGTTCACTTCGGCCTTCTCGTACTCCAGCGAAACGTTGGCAGTCAATATGTAGGCCTTCTCCAGGCGCTTAGGCATATCGGGATGGCGGGCTCCATGGTCCATGACCAGGCCACGCACCAATTGCGTATCGGTGTCGGTTTTGTGCTGCATCTCCATCAGCTCGACCATGTGCAGATCCACTGGCAGCATTTTTTCGTTAGATATTGTCAGCACAGCATCAACGCACACCTCTGTCAACAGATCGGCCAACGTTGGATGCACTTTCGTCTTCAAGCTAGTGTTGGCAATTTCCATTAGATTCTTCTTGTTGATCTCGACGGGCACCTTGACTTTGTCCAGCACCTCCAGCGCCTTGTCGCGTGCCTTCTCAAAACCCTCGGTCATGATGCGTGGATGCAGTCCCTCCGTCAAATAGATATCGGCCTGCTTCAGCAGTTCACCAATAAGCATAACAGTGGTCGTTGTGCCATCGCCAGTCGAATCATCCTGGGCAGTGCTGGCACGTGCAATCATAGATGCAGTTGGATGCTGGATTTGCATGTCATGCAGCAGCACGTTGCCATCCTTGGTAATCTTGATGTCGCCGGCGCCGGAGACCAACCTGCGCATATTAAAAATAATTCAATAATTTAATTCTTGCCACAAATTCCATTCAGAAGTTTCGAGAATGCAACAAAACAAAACGCATGACTCCATCTCTCTCTACATACAAACATATGTTCAGACATACACACACACATGCACCTGTGAGCGTATGAGTGCGTGAGCGCGTGAGAAATGACGAGCCCAAAACGGTAAACGAAAACTCTTCGCTTTGCAGTTGTGCTTTTGGCCAAATCTTTGTGCACATTTGCTAAGCAGATTGTTGGAGCGCTAGTTTTATTTAGCGCATGTTTTGCAATTTAATGCAATTTGATATTATTAAGGTAAATGTGATATTATTGCTATCTCAGTCTCGCGATGACGCATGCCGCTCTTCCATACAGCCGGAGCGGATTTAACCTCACTTGTGCGGCGACAGCGCAGCTGTCGCAAAATGTTTGTTAATCTCGCGGCAGCGACTGCCCTGGGCTGCAATCCTTGCGGATGTGCGTGCAACGTGCTATAAACTAGCATTTAATTGAAGTTACTCACATTTTGACTGTTCCCTTTGGGCCCAAATTGGTGCGCATCACATCCTGCAAGCCTTTTGCTGCGCTGATATTAATAGCCAGCGCCTGTGCAGCACGGGCAAATTCGGCCTTTGGGTTTAACAAGCTGATGGAAGCCATTTCTGTGTTTCACGTACCAACAAATTGAAAATTGGGAGAATTTAATTCAGTAGCAACACACACGCCGACTATATGCTGAAGAAGAATCACAAAACAATCGGTGGGGCTATCGAGCTAATCGCAGCAGGTTATTCGATATGCAATCGAATACTTGTCCGATTATCAATAAGCAAATATATAATTAAATCACAACTAAGGATTATAATAGAGAAAATCCAAAAATGTTTCTAATTTTTAAATAGTATTATGAATCATTTTGGATTTAATATAATAAATATATATATATGCAATAGTACAAGCTGTCGATACGTCTTGTAGTTGCGTACTCGCCAATTTGAAGCAGCGAGTGGACAGCGCCAGCTAAAAACATGTTTGCATTTTTGTGTCCGAAAATTCGGTAATTACATTAAATATTAAGGTTTTAAAAATGCATAACATGTATGAAAAATTAATAGATTTCGCAAATAACTGAAATTTTACGTAAGATAATACCAACATGGTGCATATCAAATCGTCGCCTTTATTTATGTTGGCAAACAATAAAAAAAATTTTCAATACGACATAATTATGTATATAAATTTAAATATTTGTTAAATCATTTGATCTCAGTTGGCTGTTGGCCGACATATCAATAAAGCACCGATACCGATAACGATAAATCAAACTTATGCATAGCACGCATCACTAAACGAAACTAATTCGGCGACAAAATTTTTTTATTGTAAGGAAATATCACAAAATAATAAAAATCAGTGTAGTGTTCCCCCATAACCAGCGTGCAACGGGACGCATTGAGATTGCAAACAAACACATCGAGGGGGAGTAAACAAACGCGCGTGGTGCACAATGAGTATGTTGGCATATCCACGTACAAATGATGAGGAAATTTTTCGACAGTGCATAAAGGATTGTGGCGTTGTGACGGCCACCGAGGACTTTCAGTATTTCGTATTGCGCTGTACATTCTGCAGCGAGAAGTTTCTCTACTTCGATGCGTTCATTGGCCACATGCAAACCGTGCATCTGGAAGATGCACAGCGCACGGGCACAGGCACTGGCAGCAACATATCCTACACCATGGGCGATGGTATGTCTGAGGATTGTGATGATGAGACGCATCCAGATTATGGAAATGGTGGCATGCACCAATTTGATGAGATCGAAGACTTGACAGATGCAGACACTGCCCTGCTGGAGCCCCAAATGGTTATCAAACAGGAGCTGCAAGAGTTGGAAAGCAGCGGTGATGATGATGATAACGATAACGATAATGATAACGGATCCGATGAGGAACAGGACAAGTTAGCACTGCATATTGATAATGACAATGTTGATGATGAGAGTGAAGCTATACTGCCCGAAAGCGACCTGCCCACACCCAGCACCAGATCACGGATGAAACGAACAGCCCCTCCGCTATATCCCAGCAGACATACGGAGCCCAGAATGGATGTTAAAAACGAACCGCTGACAGCCGATGGCGATGATTCCTTGGATGAATATGCGGATGGCGAACAGAGCTATGTGGATGACAATTCGGGTGAATATCCAGACTATAGCAGCAGCAGCTACAATGCTCAGAGGAATAATCCGCCCGCCGCTGAATCTGATTTTCTCAGCTACGACGAAATGGTCGAGGAATCGCTTATTGGCGTAAGTGTTCATAGATAAAAAACCAAAGCAAATGCATATATTAATTTTGGATAACGTTTTTTCCAGCGTGATCGTGAGCTTACGATGCACATCAAGGATCGGAAGATGATACAATTCCTTATACATTCATACAAACGCAATCCCTTCCTCTGGAATCACAGTCACGCCCAGTTTCGGGATCGTGTGAAACGTGCACGCTTTCTTGACTGGATTGTGCTGGAGTTTAAGAACCGTTTCAATATCTCACTGGCCAAGGATGCCATCACACGAAAATGGGACAATCTGCGCACAGTTTACAAGCGCGAATGCAATCGCATGTCTCTCGAAAAGACAAACATCAGCACGCTGTGGTACTTCAAGGAGCTACACTTCCTCAACGAGGTCTATAGCTATAATTCGAAAATGTCCGATGCCGTTGTCAAGGTAAGTCAAGTTGAGTTTTATTCGCTTGAAAAGGGTATTCAAATTTTGTCATGAAGTCTGGAACGTCTGCGACCAGATGTTAAAATATTTCAAAACGTTTTGAAACAAAACACAATTTGTTTTTAATGAGTTTGTTGGCGGCAGCAGAAAATATGTAAATGTTAAGTGCAGCTTGAGCGGCAGCAGCCAGCGTAAACTATTTTGGTGAAACGTTGTGTTTTAATAACAATAAAGCTATCAAAAAGCTGATAGCGCAAACAGAGTTTGTAAAGCCGTTTAGGTAATTTCAAAACTATTAAAAAAAAGTCTGTCGCGTTTAACAACAACCACATTTAACATGGCTTATGTATATAATTAATATCACGTTTGTATTCTATAGGAGACATCGTATAGAAGGCGCTTCTCGGCCATATGGAACGATACATCGACCGCTAAACTGTTGGTGATGGTGAAACGTTATCAGTGCTTTTACAATCGCTTCGACCCGGACTATCGCAGCAAGGAGCGACGCGGCGAGGGACTGCAACAGATGGCGATGGAGCTGCAGCAGCTGATCGATGTGACAACAATACAAATATCGAAGCGAATCTCACAGCTTCGCTTCGATTACTCCAAACAGAAGATGGAGCGCTTAAATGCAGAGCGTATGGGACGCAAATTTATACCCAATTATATCTACTATGATCAGATGAGCTTCATGGACGATGATATACCGCCTTTTAAGTGCCAGCATTGTACCGAAATTGTGCAAACGCTGCGCGAACTCGACCTGCACATGCTGAGCCACCAGCCAAGCCTGGGCGGTGGCTACTACTGCAACGTGTGTAACATACAGTTCAACAATGCGGACGAGTTTGAGAATCACAAGCAACTGCATTTGGGCGCCGGCAATGAAGTCAAATATAATTGTGAATTGTGCACAGCCAGCTTTCGGGAGAAGTCCAACTACGACGAGCACTTGCGTCGCCACAATGATGAACTCTTTTTACCCACGCTGGCGCTGAATCACAGCATATTGGATAGCGCCGGCGGCGATGCTGACAATGCTGGTAGCGATGCCACAAATGCCGGCAGAGCTGTTGCTAGGGATGAGGAGGATGTGTTGCCAGCGGACGGATCAAAGCCCTATACCTGTGAGGTGTGCCATCGCACATTTGCCTCGCCGGGACATCTCAACGCGCATCGCATTGTGCATCAGGATGAGCGCGAACGCTGCTACAAATGCGACTATCCGCAGTGCAGCAAATCGTTTGTGTCACGCCACAGTCTGTTCGAGCATTTGAAACAGCACTACAGCAACGAGGAGTTCAAGTGCGATATCTGTGGCAAGAGCTTCAAGTCCACCAAGAATCTGCAGAATCATAAACAAATCCACGATAAGGTCAAGCGATACGTCTGCCAAATATGCGGCTCGGCATTTGCCCAGGCCGCTGGCCTCTACCTACACAAGCGTCGTCACAATCGTCCCAATGGCAGCACGGGCTCCGTTGCGGGACGCTCTGCTCGAACCACACTGTGAACGATCCGATCCTTAATCATTGATATCGGGTTTGCCCTGAATTATGTTAAATTCCACAGTTTTAAATTATTTATACAATGTCCTCCAATGCCAAGAAGCGGTAGCTATTTTAAATTACCTTAATTGTATTTAGTTATGAAAATTATTAACGTTATTGAATCCGATTATTATTATTATAATTTAATTTAATTTAATATTTTTTTTTAATATGCACTTCTATTTTACACGGAGCGCTGTTCACACTTGTACTTAAGAGTATTTACAAATTGTCCGTAACTAAGCCAATAACTTTAATATATCTAAGCCAGGATGTAGCTACAACTGAATCATATACACAGCACAGCTCAAGGGTTCATTTTGGTGGCAATGTCAAAAGGGAAAAGAAAATTTAATGAAGTGCAGCTAAATACTTTTATTTTTGTCACGTTATATGTATACATATACGATAAATTATGAACTATGTAGAGATATGTATATTGAAGACATTCCCCCAAAATGCGCATCAAAATGGTGACTTAAGATTTTCGACGAGGCAATGAGGCAAACACATTCCACATTAGTTAAATGATTTATAAGTGTCAAAAAACAAGTATTTCTTAAAGTATTCTATGTGCAATACTATGTATGCATACAACTTATATTTATTTAAATGCGTGTGCGAGTCTTAAAAATCAAACAAATAGAAAAACAGCAGTTAAAAACAGTAATAGCAAGAACAAGAAAATCAACAATAACAGTTCTTAAGCTCAGCACTAATGCATTAACATAATTAGAATACATCAACCTAGTTTTAGTTAACAACATAAACGACTGAATCTGAAAAAATACATTTACATACACATACATTTACATATATATAGTGTAAAAAACAAAACAAAATCAAGAAAGAACGGTTATCTTAAAATTCAATACCCTGGTAGACCGGTGCCTATCTGCAGACATCCAAGTTATAGTTAAGAGTTCGAAATATTATTTGTTTCCTATTTCACGTCCTGCTGCGAACTAAATATTCAGTTTTGTCCTTGCATTCGAGATCGAGATACATCTCACACTATATCTTAAAAAAAAATGTATCTTTCGACCAATCGTTCCTATGGCAGCTATATGATATAGTGGTCCGATCCGGTCATCTCCGACCTATGTGCTGCCTTTAGCAAAATGGCACATACATTGTTTACTATTGTATTCTGCGTGCATGAGACTAAAGAATATATATGTCTATACCGAATCGGCTAGTGATGCTGATCAAGAATAAATATACATCCTTTACGGTGTCGGAGACGTCTCCATTAATGCATTACAAACTTGAAAACAATATTATTAGATACAGAGTAAAAATCTATAAATCCTAGCTACGGCTTGCCGTAGCAGTAATCGACAAACTTACAAACTCGAGATATATTTTTCCTAGACAAAATAATCCACAACCATCCTCAGATGAAAACAAAAGAAATCAATCAACTGTTTTTCTTTTTTTTAATTAATTTGTGCAATTTACAGTTGTAACCCTTACATACAAAGAGTTGAAAGGGTTATAAGGCATCAAATATTTACATTATATTGTAAATAGTTTGTCACATATACAATTGTCAACTCATTGAAAGCAGCTGCTCGCGTCGCCATTATCGATATCTGTCGACTGTAAATGCACTCGATTGCACCCACTAATGGAAACGATTAATGCAAATGTGCAACAGCAACAACAATATTAGCATTTACGTAAAATATATATTTATAATTATGTACTTTTATAAGAGAATAACAAATTCAGCATTAAGCATAAGTTCATTTAGCACAATTGACAGAGACAAGATGAATATGTAAATGCCTAAAATTAAGTATTTGATTAAAAATTACTCATATGCATTAAGAATTAGCTTACACACACCGATACAATTGCTGTGCGTGTGAGCGTGCGTGTGTGTGTGTGTGTGCGTAAGATTAGGTGATAAGAATTTTGCGTATATCAATTGAAACTTGCGTGTTTTAAATGAAAACAATTGTGAAATAGTTAACAGCAGCTGTAAGAAACTTGTACACAAATAAATTAACGCAAAACTCGTATAAGAGGCCGTAACAAAGTGCGCTTCCTTAAGCAATTAAAAACAAACTTAAAACAAGTCAAGTATATATTTGCAATAATATCATCTGTATGTATATATTAGTTTAAGAAAAGACAAATAAAACAAGTTAAAATGCATATCTTGGGCACGCCGAAGATTACATATCCTTGTAGATGGGCGCAAATCTGCCGGCATATATTTAATAATATGTTTTTTATGTATTTATCAAATTTGTAATATGTTTTCTGTTTCACGACAAGCTGTGAACCAAATACTCCACATTTGAGTTACACACTGTTATATTGGTTTAGTTTTATTTATTTATTTTTTTTTTATCAACGTTAATATCGATCCCACAATTTCAAAATCAAGCCAAATTTGAGGAACAGGCATATTATGACTATTTCGACTCGGCTAGTGATGCTGATCAAGAATATACGTGTATATATATACTTTATGTGTGACACGGTAAAATTATAATACGGTCTACAAGGATATAAAGCTAATATATATATATATATATATTTATTTATTTATATTTAGAAAGAAAGTCTAAATAAACCAGACGCGTACAGAGATTATGATAAGCGCCAAAGTTCTACCACATGTAAATTTCTATAAAAAATATGAATACAATTTTAATTATTTGGACTGTGTCTTTAATCTATACATCCTTTAATCGTTTGGCCCATAATGCATAAATACACATGTGTGTAAACTAAATAAGGCATGAACCCGCTCTCTAATTCATTTCGAATTCATTAAGATATCCTTTTACTTTACCAAAGTAAGCTTTGACTGCTATAAATCGTAGAGTTAAAAAAAACCAAAACTTTATTCAAAAGCGTATAGCATTATTTAATTTTAGGTGAACAGTGAATCCTTGATTGTGATGAACATATAAGCATATACCTAAATGCAATTGAGATGAGTGAATTTCAGTTAATATCATAAAAATTTAAAAGTGCCGAGTTTCAAGCGGGCCCTTCTTATAACAGTTAAATCAGTGCGTGTTGGTAAAGCAGTGCTCAAGCAGTCCTTGGCCAACCGCCTGCCGCCCGACTAATCAACTAACCGACAACCGACAATATTGTCTTGTTTGGTGCTTGGTGCTGCCACAGAATGATCGCATCAATTAATTTCAAATTCGTGTTAATAAATAGCGTCCAATTAGCGAGCCCAAACATTAGCGCACTTTGAATTTGTTTTTGCCAATGCTTTGATTAAGGAAAGCAGACAGCAAACGAAATTTGCTGACGCATCGTGACACATTATATTTCCAACAGAATAAACATGATGGGAATCTATAATATATAAAGATATATAGAATATATATAGATAAACTCACAATGTGGTTGGCGCGTGCTCTGTTCTGTCAGTGTGCGATATTTATAGCGATACAGTGATCGCTCGCAAAATGTAACATTTTGGTTTGGCATACATTATTAAATATTTAAAAGTTTCCTAAGGTTTATGCAAAACTCATCGTCGACCAACCGATAACCCGAAGTTAAGCCGAAAATTCTAATTGACGATTTTCATTTGTGGATAGTTCTCATTTGCGAGCGAGCACTGTGCTGAAATTGTGTCAAACACACACATATTAGTTAGCCAGGAGATTGATTGGCCAAAAATACAAATGAAGCATACAGATTGTGATAAATGAAAGTCGATTGAATATTGTTCGATTGAAATTACTCATGGCTGATTTGGCCAGAGATAACAAATTATATTTAGCCGGCGGCTCTCATACATATTATTTACATAACAAAAAGAAAACCAAATCAACAATGTGGAAAATAACAATAATTGTTTTTTAGCTTATTGGCTCTTCTACCATTCTCATTCTCGGTCGGTCTGTTTGTGTGTGCCAAATCCGGTTAGTGGTGACACGACGACACTGCGTCGCTGTCTTGACTAGAACTATGGAACTAGATTAGTTCGCCCTGCTCATTCACTTTGATGATACGGACGCGCTCCTGTCGCTTGGAGAGCACCTCGTCAATGCTTTCGCCATGGGCGAACAGGCCCAGATTGTCCTTGATCAGATGTTGGACGGCGCAGCCATCGCACTGAAGGATAACAACGCCGCTGCAGTAGGCCTCCTCGCTGATGGTCTTCGTGTTGCGTGTGTTGCACAGCTTGCACATATACACGATCTCCATTCGTCGCTGCATGCGACGGAAGCGTTTCAACGTGGTCGGCGACAATGAACCCTTTGCCTTGACGCCCCCTTGAGCATTGTTGATGTCGAACGGCTTGGCTGTAAAGCGACAGGCGTCGATTATCAATCTCGGTATGGAGAGCGATGCTGCGGCTGCTGCTGATCGTTGCCAATCCGTTAGCGATTTGTTGTCCGCATCGAGATCGGAGACCGGCACAGGCGACGTCTGCTGAGTTGCATTGATGATGGCGTTCTGTCCATTTTGGCGTAGATAGTTTAGCGTACGCGAGGTAAATAAATTGCGCAATGCGTTCATTTTACATATGCATATTAACGGTTAAAATGTATTCGGGACTATTGAGGATTATTCGTTATCAAGCACCACTGGCGAACTGCACTTGTAAATTATTTAGATGCTACTGAATTGTTATTGCCCATAAACAAACGACGCAGTTTGCTCTAATCGAGGGCAACTCGAGTTGCTGCTGGCAACACTTCCCACTTATTGCCTAAGCTAGCGATGGCCCCAACTTAAGTATCGATAATTTAGTGACCAATATAGCATTTAGCTTTTGTTTGTTCATAAGTATGCTAATTGGAGTAATAAGCATGAGAAATCGATCGCATCGATAGTTTACTGGATGCAAACATTATTGATAGGCTGGATGCAAACATTATTGATAGGCTTTCGATAGCCGAACCGGCAGCAAACAAAATAGAAACATAATTATGTACAATTTTCGTTTGCTTAGTCAACTGCGCCATTGTGTCATAACTCAAGGCACTGCAACAAGATTAACACAGGCCCCAACATGCCATCGACTACTGGCTAGTCAACATAAGCGGCGCCCCCAACTGGGCGCAGTGCAATCGGATCAGCTGCATCAGCTAAGGAGGGACTATTTCGAGCATCGTCACGAGCTGAGCAAAGAGGAATGGCAACGTGTGCGGCAGACGCTAACCGACAGCTACAAATACATAAATAGCAGCAATGTGGACGCCGTCATCTTGGGCCTGTGCAACACAGCGGAACAGCTGCCGCTAGCCAAAAGCTATCTGGGATATCTGCAGGCAGAGCGCATCGAGCCCAATGCGGCGACATTAGGTCGTTTGTTGCGTGTCTACAATGCCGCCTATCACACACGTGCGCTCAGCGACGCCGAGCAGTCGGAAATTGTCGAAATCTGTGATGCTGTGCAGAGTACGCATGAAACGCTGGATGCCAGTAGCTGTGAACATTTGATCCACGGCCTGGTGGCAACCAATCACCACTGGCAGCGCGCTCTACCGCTGCTTGAGATGATGAAGGTGACCAGTGCACCCAGCGTAGCCGCCTATAGTGCACTGATAGCTAAGGCATTTAGCGCAGCACAGTCAGAGCTGGCTTGGCGCCTGCTCGAGGAGATGCTGCTGGCACGCAAGCTGCCCAAGTGTGAGGTGTATCTGGCGCACTTGGCACACAGTGCACAGCATGCGGCCACGCTGGTTGTCAATCTGGAGCAGTTATTGCAGTTCCTCGAGCGTCATGAAATACTTATTAGCGAACTGGTCGCTCAACAGCTGATGGCATTGGCACAGCGCATGCCGCAACAGTTCCAAGTGGCATTCACTCGACTGGACCGGATGGGTAAGTGCACCGCTTGTCAGCAGCATCTGCAGCATGTGGCCATCAGCGATGCACAGTTCGCCGAGCTGAGTGAATCCTTTCTGACCAAGGTGCTCATACGCAACGATGTCTTCCAAAAGTCCACGCCCGAGGAGGTGGCACGCTTTAAGCAATATGTGGAGCAAACAGCTCCCTATGATTGCGTCATCGATGGGCTCAACGTTGCCTACTCCACTGGCAACAAGAAGCCACCTCAGCAGCTGGCCAAGCTTCTGGCCACCGTAGTGCGTTACTTCAAGCAACGTCGCAAGCGAGTCCTTGTCCTTGGCCGCCAGCACATGCGCAACTGGTCCAAGCCAGCGTGGCAGTATATCCAAGGCAATGCCAGCGTTTTCCTAACAAACAATCTGTAAGCAGACACGTTACCAAACACAACTCCAATAATTATAATTATTATTAATCCATATCCACTCTGCTCCAACAGCTCCCATGATGATCCATTTCTGCTGTATGCAACACTGCGCAGCGGCCAGGAGACGGACTTTTTCTCGCGCGACCTAATGCGCAGTCATGCCTTTCTGCTCGGTGGCGATCTAAAGGCAGTCTTCCGTCGCTGGCAACAGGAACATCAATACTCACTTGTAACCCAAACGCAAACGGGTGAAATAATTGTCAAGGAGCCCTTTCGTCATCGGCTGAGTGCCCACAAAGTGAACAACGTGTGGCATCTGCCCTACTGCGACACCTACATGCCCCAGCCGCCGGAGAGCTTCGAGGTGCCTGAAAAGTGGCTCTGCCTGACCATTGCCTAAATACAATGCAAATACAAAGTATTTATGTAAATACTCTAAACTAAATCCTTCACAAACATTATAAACATGGTCGATTTTTTTAATCAACTGTTAGGAGGGCTCTCATCTTTTTTATCGGCAACCCAAGCAAGTAAATCGGAATGGTACATTTTTTGGATTGTTCTCATATTTTCTGTAATTTTTTCTTCGATTTAATTTATCAATCTTGTAAGTTTTAGAATGCAAATCAACAGTAACGGTGATCTCAAAAATGTTTGCACATTCGGGATCCTTAAGGACTAGAACTATTTAGTAATAAACATCTTATTAAGAATTAAGTTCCTTTAAGATAGTTATTGTTACCATCTTAAACTCACAACAAATTAAATGATTCATGATATTTGATCTGGCTGTGCCCTGAAACCACCTCGGGCTGTAAGTCAGACCTGTGTATATATATATTTAAAGGGCAGCCCTCACAAGTGATGAATAATGTAAATATGATTAAACTGACATTCCGGTTAGTCGCATTCAAGACGGGTGCATCTTCGGAAGGCGTCATAGTTCAATGGGTATTCTCGTTTGCGCCGCTCATTCCGCACCTTCTTTTTGGCGGCGCACATGAGGCGCTCCCTTATGTAGTTGTCCATTTTGAAGTCGGCATCTGGTGTCGTTGCCGCCGTATTGGCCACCTCTGTGGGATCGCGCGTCGCCGCCGTGTCCAGTGCCTTGATGATCAGACTGAGTAGGGCATGGGCCAAGCGATGGCACACATCATATTCGATGGCGTCCTGACTGGTATAATAGATGGCCGATTGTGATGTAGGCTGCACACCAATTGCCAGCAGAATATTGCAGAAGATGCCACGCTGCATACGCGCATACGGATCGACCAGCTGCGGTGGTATACGCATTGTTGTCCCCAGATGTGCAATAAACTTAGCAAACTTCTTGATCAGCACATTGAGATACTGCGCACGGCACTGCCGCTCCATTTTGGACAACATATTGTAGTACATCTCCTGTTTGCGCTTGAGGAAATCCTCCTTGCGTCGCTCCTTCTTCTTGGTGCTCTTGAGCACATCCTCCAGCTGCCTTAGTTATGTATATATACTTTATTATATATATATATATATATATATATTTATTTATATACAGTGGCTCAGAGCTTATTTGGACTAGTGCCTAGCAAACTTTTTAATTGCCTGCCATAAAGTAATTATACATTATTTTTTAAAAATTCCAAAGACCGATGGCAGGTACATATATTAACCACCAAAATTAAAATATATCCCCAATAAACTGGGGTTTCCCCACCAGCTAGGTCGGGTTATGTAATAAAGTAACTCAATTTAAGGTCAAAGCTTATTTGGACCAGTTACAGTATGGACACCTGGTTGCCATAAAACCCGGATTTTTTAAGTCAGGTTGATTGTTTTTGGTATAAATAGACCAATACTTCGTAGCTAGTTTAGTTATATCCGGCATCTCGGGTGCAACCAGCCAACAAGGACTATGAGCAAACGGACTACTATTGATCAACGGAATCTCATCCTGGAACACTTCCAAATGGGATATTCACATCGTCAAATAGCTGAAATGGCAATCTAAGCAAGTCAACTGAATACAACATCATTCGGAGCTTCGTGGACGCAAATCGGACAGAGGACAAGGGCAGAATGGCACCAAACAAGATTTTCACCGAACAGGAGGAGCGGAGGATCATCAGGAAAATAGAAGGAAATCATAAGCTATCGGCTCCAAAATTGACCAACAGGTGCAGAATGAAATGGGGAAAAAGTGGAGTGTAAAAATTGAGCACCTGGTTCTGCACAACCATGTCTTTAATGCCCGAGTACCACGGAGGAAGCGTTTTAAAAGCGCATTAAATAAAGGGACCAGGATGAGGTTTGCCAAAATCCACTTGAACAAGGATTTTGAGTTCTGGAACACATTCATATTTGAAGATGAGTCCAAATTTAACATATTTGGCTCGGACGGACGGCATTATGTGTTGCGACTGTTTAATACTGAGCTGGATCCCAAAAACATAAAGGCAGCAGTCAAGCACGTCGGACGAAATGTCTTGGTATGGGCCTGTATCTCGGCAGCCGGCTTCGGAAATTTGGGGTTTATTGAAACAACAATGGAGAAGAATGTGTACCTCAGAATATTACAGGAAAATTTACTTCAAAGTGCCGAGAAGTTAGCAATCCGACGTACTTTCCGGTTCTACCACGACAATGACCCCATGTATAAGTCCGGATTAGTACAGTCCTGGCTTATTTGGAACTGCCCCCACATGACAATTCCACCGGCCCCGTCTCCAGGTTTAAATATTATTGAAAATTTGTGGGCTCTGCTGGAAAATAACATCCGGAATCACAGCGTATCCTGCAAACAGGATCTCAAAAATGGTCTGCTGGATGACTGGAGCAAGATCAGTCCAGAAACTACCCGGAAGCTGAAATCTTCCATGAATAATAGGTTAGGGGAAGTTGTTAAGGCTAAATGATATTATACTAAGTATTAACATCCTTATTTAAGTTTTTATACGTCAAATATGTTAGTTTTTTAAGACTGGTCCAAATAAGCTTTGACATGTACTTTGGATATGTTTTTAGTTTTTGACTAATTTGAATTAATTAACTAATATTTTAATACAAACTAAAGTTTTTTTCTCAAACGTGATATAACTTTAAACAAATTGGCATTTAAACATCTTGAGTTTGTTTCCTTGTTCAAACTTTATAGCACTTTAAATTTTTTGCTTGACACTGGTCCAAATAAGCTCTGAGACACCGTATATATATATAATACAATACGTATTTATGGTCACTTACTCTGTTGTAATCGCATTGTATTTGCGCAGCGTGCGCTTGATGCGTTTGTCCCGCAACTTTGGATCGTAGACCTTCTTGAACTGGCTATAGTTGTCAAAGAGTGTGTACTTTTTGGGTTGGGATAGGGCGACGTCGTAAGCTCGGGCCTTGGGTGGCAGCGCCGGCTGATAGGCCATGCGTTGCACATAGGACTGCAGTTTGGCGACATTCTCCTCCTGTCGTTTCCCTCGATTCTCTGGGCTGCAATAGTCTGTATCCTCCTCTTCGGCTTCTTCGGTTGTCGATGTGGGCAGCGCCTCATCCCAATCTAATACATTTGAACTGGCCATAGCTACAGCTTCTTTATTGGACTTAAAACTCACGCTTTCCTTAAAGCAAACACAAAATTTAAAAAAAAAAAAAAAATTACTATAAAAAATCTAAATTATTTCGAATAGATATTTTTTGTCTTTTTGAAACTGGCAATTTAATGTAATGTTATAGAACGTGGAGTGAATTGTGAACACATTGGAATGGAAACAAGCCCCAACCAGAAGAAAACCCAATGCCGACTACGATTTGTAAAATTTTCAAACGATTGTCACCAAAATTTGCGACGAGTGTCGCCATCTTTGGCTTGAATCTGTAAGCTTTACATGGATATGTATATTGTCAAAATGGGAAGTCACACGATAAAAATAACATACAACTTGTAACTCGTTTATTTCGCTGGTGGTTACAATCGCAACAAATCTAAAATTATTCTATATACATATATATGTATTCTATATAATTAAGCATAGGCATAATTTTGTCATTGATTCAGTAGGACTCATTTTGCACTGATCGCTCCAGGGTGAATGTATACTCCTCGGCCAGTGCATCCACAGATAACTGACGCGTCAGCACAGCCAATATGCCATCCACTTGCATCTGTGTGCCACTGTAGCGATCCTTGCTAGCCAACTGTGGCGCCAGCTCAAATGGAATGTCCTGCAGATAGCTGATTGGTGCATTTATATTTTGGTGTGGTCTCATCGCAGTTCGCGCACCGTGCGGCGGTGGATAGGGCAGCGGGCCGTATGCTGATTGGGGCATGGGCGGGTACATCATGTCACCAGGCGCTGTTACGGGATCTGTGTCAGTTTTGCGCTCCACAAATATGAATTCATCGCCGTTGCTCTGCTTGAGCACATCGCTCGGTCCCTGGATGGCCTCTTCGGTGGGCGTGTCGGCTGGCTTACGTTTGCCAAACAGCGAGAACATTATTCAGTAAGTAAAAGCTTTCACCAATATTCGCAATGAATTGTTGACTTCTACGCAGTTATGACAAACGCAATTGCTATTTATCGTCGTGCAGTAAAAATTATTATGAATGTGTGGTTATCGATTGCACATATACTAAAAACAATGAAGAATCGATCTGATTTAAATCGATGCATCGACAAAAACGACTACATCGATATTTTCTAGACTGACGAATGGAAAGTTAAACGAGGACGCTAAACAATTTTTGTCTTTGTCATACTCGAAAAATTTCTCTAGCGTTACATAGTTTTTTTCGACTAACGAAATAAAATTTTGTTCGATTGTTTCCGTTAAAACGAGCCAACGCATCCATATACCTTATGATTTTATGGACAATAAGGCGCCAGCCAGCTCTACCATGCGCATGCACTTCTAAGCGAAACTATCGATTTGACCCAAAAGTCCAACTGGCCACAAATGCAACACTGTGATTGGTTTTGGTTTCAACTACTCGAAGCTAACAAATTTCTGTTAACGAAAAAAAGTTAAAAAGATGTCGAAGGGTGACCAGGATCCAATTGGTTCGCTTAGCATAATGGAGGTGCGTATATATATATATATGCGCCGACAACTGCCTAGCTCTTGGCCTACGTCAACACAAGCTGCCGCTGCTCGCCGTCACCGCCGCCGCACTGTATATAGATACAGAGATTACAGATACATAAACTTGTCTCATATATACGACAATTTTTTTGTTGTTCGATTTGCAGCAAATCAAGATACTGATCAAGCCTCCGCCAAATGAAGATGAGAAACTGGTTCAGCGTAGCAACAATACAAAACATCCATATTATAGGCGTCCTGGACGCGGACATAACCACGATTTGTGCGATGCCTGCGAGGAAGGCGGAAATTTGCTGTGCTGTGACCGTTGTCCCTCCAGCTTTCACCTGCAATGCCAGTGAGTTACATCCAAATGCGCACCGAATGCAGCCGACCAAAGCTTCAAAATTATTGTCCCATCTTTCAGTGATCCGCCGCTCAATGAGGAGGATATACCGACCGGTCAATGGTTATGCCATAGCTGTCGTATGGCCAAAGTCGCACAGCCCACGTCTAACTCTAAATCCAATTCCGTGGAGCGTGTGCCGTCAGGAGGCAGCGGTTCACGTGCCCATACACCCTCATTCGGTGATCTAGAGTCGATACCGTTGAAAATACGGAATTTACGGAAGCGGAGTAGCAGTGACCGGAACAGCACCGAAAAGCTGTTGTCAAAAATGCCGTTGGCAATACAGCGCGCCCTTGATCCGAACAGAAAACCAACGCCACTGGACGATGTAATACGCGCCGCCAGCATGATGAATCCTCAGCAGTTCTCATTGCCTCCTGAGCTGGAGCTGCACACCCAGTTCCCTGGCAATGGCAAGGTGCAACCGGTGCATCAGCCACACAGTGGTGCCACTGGTGGGAATGGCCATCGCAAGCCGAGCAGTCAGCGACGCAACTCCAAGCCATTTGAACTGGACGGCCAAGGTTTGGTGCCGCTGCCGGCCAAGACGTGTTTCTATTGTACGCGCAGTTGTAAGCGGGCGCCGCTCATCTCATGCGATTATTGTCCACTATATTATCATCAGGATTGTCTGGATCCGCCGCTGACATCACTGCCAACCGGCCTCTGGATGTGTCCCAACCACGTCGAGAATTTTATCGTAAGTTGATTTGAATTATTTATACGCTGATTTGCTGATTGACGGTTTCTGCGCAGGATACCAACATGGCGAACAGCATTTCAGCAACGGAGCGAGTGCGCCTGTGGAATCGCTTCCATCAGCCGCTCGATCATGAGAACGTCAAGATGGAGTTCTTTCGTCGCGTCACTTCACGCAATCCACCCTTTCGCATGAAGCTAAGCACGCGCGGACGCGCCCACGTCGAGGTGCCGTCCATGGTGCGCTATCACTACGAGCATCCTCCGGCACTGCTACCATCCATGCGGCAGACATTGCGCTATGATCGTGTCAAACGACGCAAACAGCTGCCCACCACTGTCGAGGATATATCCAGGGAGAGTGTCACTGAATCGCTGATCAAAGATATTGAGGCATTGCGCTGTGCGCGTGCCAAATTTCGTGAGATCCAACGGGAGTACGGCAGTGCGGATCTCGATGGCAACATAAGCGATAGCGATACGGAAAGCGGAGCCGAACAGCAACAGCATTCACAACGAACTAGCAACGGACTAACGACTGCTTCGGCCCACAAGCTCCTGGACGATATGCCAGCTGATGGACACAATGATCGCAATGAGTCCATAAAGACGCCTGTAGCGTCATCGGAGCAGCAAATAAAACAACAGCAGCAGCAAAACCCCAACAACAACTGCCATGGGCCGACAAATTTAGAGATTAGCTACGAGGAGGATGAGGATGATTGCAAATCGAGCAATTTGATTATTGATGCGGATCTGTGTCATCTAGATGTGGACATCATTAAGAAATTGGCGCATCAGCGTCTGCAACAGCTCGTCCAGGAGCATCCAGAGATTGTTACCCAATACAAGAATCGGACGGCGGCGCGTCGATTGCGACAGCTGTCGGCTGACGGCGGAGAATCAGCGCTACAGGGCGATCTGGCGCCAGAGGATATGCGTCGCTTCTCGCTGCTGTTCACCAGCGAAACATCATCGATACTCGCTCAGAAAAATGGCAATGCCGCTGATGAGGATCCCATGTTGGCACTGCATCCGGCACTAGCTACAGCAGCTGCCATTGCAGCAGCCGATGCTGCCGCCGAAAGTTATGTGCCACGCATCCGCACCGATACTGAGAAGGCCTACGAGCTGGCCATGCGGCTCGAACTGAAGCTGCTCAATTGCAAGGTGCGCTCGCGAGCGGTACTTACTCCGCTCGGCGATATGCTCGAGGATAGTCGTTGGTTTAGCTCCCTCGATCTGGATCACTCAATATTCATGCGCTATCGCACACTATACATTGGCTATGGTGGACATTATACGCCCTCGACGACACTGGCGCAAACGGAAACGGTGGATCTGTCAGCGATCGGTTATTGTTCACGGATATCGCCACAGCATGCAATCATATTCTACGATGAGTTCTCCAAATCGTACGAGCTGATGAACTATTCCGAATTTGGCACCGAGGTCAATGGCCAGCTATACACATGCGATCTGGCCAATTATACGCCCACGCATGCCGGCAAACGGATGCGTGCCGACGATACGGAACTCAAGCGACGCGTCGATGATCTGCTCGATAAGCGTCGATCCATACAGCGGCAGTATGAGGCCAAGGGAGAAGCACACGGCAGGTGAGCATCTCACAAATCTCCTATATATATATAAACACTGTATGTGTGTAACAATTACAACAATTACAGACTGGCGCCCGTTGTGAAGGACTCGTGTCGCTGCCAAGCGGCAAGCCCTGTGCCGTTGGTGTCGGGTGCCTGGGAGGGAACCGCTGTTCTCGCCCATGGCAGCCTGTTGCGATTTGGTTGCCTCTCGTTTGTGTTTGCGGTGTCGCCGACAGATGCGATGACTCTGCGGCACAGCAATGCCAAATGACAGACCATGTAGGGGTTAAGTGGCGACAGTGCGAATGCGAATCAATATGCCGAGCTGGTCCGCAGGAGGAGCAGCACCAGCAGCAGCAGCAGGAGCAGGAGCAACAAACGCACATGTCGCAAATCCTTACGTTTACTCAATCAAGCAGCAGCGGCGAGCAGCAAGAAACACCAATCTCAGTGATCGGCAATCGGTTTGGATCCACACACACAACTCAAAATCCCCAAATCACCAACTTATGCCACAAAATAGAAAGAGAGCTCGATATGGCGACAGACAGAGAGAGAAACAGTGTGTAAAGGATTACAAACCAATTTTGGGTACAATTAACATTGCGTTATGCATCATTTTTATTACATATGTAATTTTTTATTTTTATTTTTATTACTAGAGGTATTCATTTTAAATCCCCATGATTCTTTTCCCTTCACTTCATCTTCTATAGCTGTATAAGGAGCATCGTCGTAACACATAAAGTTTTGTAAGCAAATGGATTTTTCAAATTCTTCATATTATTCTTCTATACTGTGGTTTAATGTGAGTTAGGCGAGTAACTGTAACTCGAAATTAGTGTAATACAAAAAAAAAAAAATAAAATTATAATAATGATGAAGAAAACAAATTAATTATAGTAAAAAGAAAAATATATAATAATAAATTAAATAACATTTAAGCAGGCAATTTGTATACAGACGAAAAATGTAATTGAGAATTGCAAACCAATTCAATATAAGAGAAAACGAAATGAAATTCGGATTGCATGATGTACAGATGATGTACAGATGATGAATGTATAATGTATGTCTCTTTATATATGTATATATGTGAGATAAGACAAAAATTAACTGCGAGTGGGGGAGATTAAGCGGTGCTTTACGTCTAATTGTAAGGTAAGGCATAAAAGGAGGAGTATAGCATATGGTAAGTATATATACAACAGCATCGGAAGCTAGGATTGGGATGTCGTCTGTGCGGCAATATGACTTCTCTTCCAGTTCCGGTATACGCTAAGAATGCACATTGCATGCATTGCATATAAGTACGTACGGCTAGACACTCTAAAAAGTAACTATTGATTATACATATAATGGCTGCGGCAGCAGCGGCGACGTTGACGACAGCAGAGCAAGTCCAAAAAGAAGCGCAATCTGGATTTCGCTGCATCCTTCCAGTTGATTTAGGAATTTGTGGCTGAGTCTTCCGGCTGTGACTGTGACTGCATCGGGGGCTGCTGCTGCTCCACGTGGACAGCTGATTTGGCCGCATTGCGGCTGGCACGGGAGCGCTCCCATTCAAGTTTGTGCTTACGCTTCGTATGATGATACATATTTGATTTGGAGCGAAACTCTGTGGGACAGAAGGCGCACGTGTGCAGCTTGACGCCCGTGTGTGTGGCAAAGTGTTCCTGCAGCAATTAAAATTCAAATGTTATAAAATTCTCACTATACTATTATATATGTATATATTAATACAGACACAACTACTTATATATATTCTATATATTGCGCAGAATACTCAAACTTATGTCTATGAAAAAATATCGTTAAAATACCTAAATTAAAGATCATTATTTTCTTTCTAATAAATACTCATATCAAAAACAGTCTCTGAGACAGTTTTGTATACACATATATGTGTAAAATTCTATATACAGCCGAAATATATGAATGTGCAACGCAATAAAAGTTTAACTATAAAAACAAAAATGAATATTATTAATTATTTAAGTATTACAATCCAAATCAAAACTTTTCTGTTAAAGGTTGTTCTGACTCCCAAAATATGTTACAAGCCAGCAATACTTTAAATATCTTTAAGTTGGCCTGGCATTGGAACCTGGACTGGCTACACTTGGTCAAATTAACTAGCCAGAACCGAATTGTTTTTCTGGGGTAACTGAGTGATATTAGCCTAGTGTTGGAGTTTCGATAATTAAATAGACGTAGATATAGAGGATGGGTGTAGCCGGTGCTTACCTCCAGATAGCGTTTCATTTTGAATGACTTGCCGCAGATGTCGCAGGCGTATTTGGCTTTGCTGTGGCAGCGATGATTCTGGCCCGGCAGCTCGCCGCAATTGGGGCAGATGGACAACGCCAGGGAGTGACTGGGACTGGATCCGGGTATTGTGTTGTGCTTGTTGTGCAGGTGATTGTTGAGCGCGCGCTGATTGCGCAGCTGCTGCCCACAGATGCTACACGTGTACGGCTCGTCTGCGTTGGGCAATGCTGGTGCCGGAACGGAAACGCAGGCAGAGGCAGACGCAACAGCAGCAGGCGCTGGGGTGATTGTTGGACTGCTAAAACAAAAAACAAAAAAAAGGCAACAATTGGAAAATCAGATATCAGAAATTGGAACAATTGGAGCAACCACTCACCTGCTTTGGCTGCTTAGCGCAACGGCTGCAGATGCTGCTGCTGCGGCGTTTGCTAGTGAGCTGGTGCCGGTGCTGGTGCTGGCGCTTGTGCTGACCGCCGCCATGGCGGTGAGCAGTTGCTCCTGATGCTGCTGCATTATCGTGGCGCAGAGTCGCTGCTGCTGTTGTTGATTATTATGATGATTTGCAGCGGCGGCAGCAACGACAGCGGCCACAGCCTTATAGTTGGCAAAAATGAGTTCATTCTCCTTGCACGTCTGCAGCTCGGTCTTCAAGCGCTTCTCGTGCAGATCAGCGAGATCAGCGTCATTGCTGCTATCCTCGCTGGCGCTGGTGCTCCGCTCTATATGCTGTACCTTTTTGGGTGAATGCGTTTTACGACGGCTGGAGCGTGTGACTCGCTTAGCTGGCATGGTTGGCGGACACACTTTGGCCACCGTCAAATTGATGGCCTCCATTGGCTCACACTTGACAATGCTGGGCGGTGGTGGTGATGGCAGCGTTGCAGGTGCTGCGATTGTTGGAGGCGTCGCCACTGGCGGAGGCTGAGCTGCAACTACTTTATTTAGTATATCCTGTTGTTGTTGCTCGTTTGTTTGCGGATCGCTGGTTGGCAACGTTATGGCATCCAAGGCAAACTTGTCGCTGTCACCATTGACGCCTCTTTGGATTTGCACGTTGTTGTTGCTGTTGATCTTGGCGGATTCGCGATCGGCGCGCGCCTTTTGCCACTGGGTGTTGTGCTTGGTTTTCACATGGGTGTACATGTTGGAGCGACAGCGAAACGCCGTATTGCAATAGGCGCAAGCAATGGGCCGATCGCCAGTGTGTGTGGCCACATGCTCCTCGAGATAGCGCCGCATTTTGAAAGACTTTTCGCAAAACATGCAGGGGAACTTGTTCGCCGCCGCCGCAGCTGCCTTGGGATCGACCTTAAGGTAAGATTCATGAAATTCGGTTTCCTCTTTAACTAATGCATCGTAGACAGTAGGCGTTTCGTCAGCATCCAATTCGGGCTCCGGCTCTTGCTTAAAGTCAATGATGGCTGCTAACTGATGCTGCTGTTGTTGTTGTTGTTGCTGCTGTAGTTGTTGCTGTTGGTCCACATCGCCCTCCTCCGACCAGTTGACATCGCAATCAATCTCTAGGAACTGACTGCAGAGCGTTGTCTGTTTGTGTTCCACCAGCTTCCAGAAATTGTGAAAACTCTCCAGTTGCACACAGCAATCGGTGCAAATGGATGTGGAAATAGCGTCGTCGCGAGAGAGCTGCGTTAACAGGATAGAGAGTTAGGCGGGGGGCATTGTTAAAGCACAATTTGAATGCAGGTTGGCACAGGTGGGCGGCAATTAACTTACACAGAGATATAAATGCGTCGATATCAATTGGACCATATAGTTTTCCGGTAGTGTCTTGTTTTCGTTGGTCTCTTTGTCGGCGCCAGCGAACAGTAACACCGCATTCTGCTCGTCCAATGCGTTTAAGCACAAGCGACAAATCATTTCGTTGGCCAACTAATTGATATCGAGGAACATTTGCACTATTTGGATCTTTATTTTATTTATTTCCAAAATTGCGGATGGACCAAGTGCTAATAAAACAATCGATGGCCGCACTAGCCAAATATTATCGATTGTACCCATCGACGGTACATTAAACGATCGACGTACTTGCGTCACTGAAATCAGAAGAGGGATGCTCAGTTAAAAATAAACATCGCAAGTGCTCATTGGTAACTGGATATTGATTAAATAAATAATGACGTTTTTAATTTGCCTTATTTGCTTAGCTCTGCTTGCACAAAGCCATTGTAGTGCGTAGACAGACAATGATTTCTAAATAAATAAATATAATAACAAAAAAAAATATCGATGTTTTCATTAGTATCGATATACGCCGAGCAGCTTCAAAACAGCTGTAGTCAAGATTGCTTAGTCAAAACACTTGCTCCCAAAAACACACACATTACACAGATACACCCCTCAGACCTAAAACATTCTCAACATATTTTTATAATTTTAGTTTTGTAATTAATTTGTTTGCTGGAGTAGCCAGGATGGCCAAGATTATAACTTTAGCTGAAGTTAACGAGCACAAGAGCCCAAAGGACCTCTGGGTGATTATCGACAATCAAGTGTATGATCTGACTAAGTTCCTAAACGAAGTAAGTTCGCCCTGCCATCAAAGTGCAATGTGTATAGTGTATATTGTATGTGTACCCCATATATCCAGCATCCTGGCGGCGAGGATTCGTTATTATCGGTTGCTGGTCGCGATGGCACAAGGGAGTTTAACGATGTGGGCCACAGCCAGGAAGCACGGTAAGAATGACAACCACCCAGTACAGAATAGCAAGAACAACAACAGCGAATAAAATATAAATTTGTATATATATTAGAATATTCATATTTTAAATTTATATAATTCCAGTGAGATTATGAAGAAGTTTCTTGTTGGCAGCTTAGCAGCCAGTGACATTAAAAAGAAGCCGCCAATTGGGTAAGTTGTTTGACTGCTTTCACTGCACAAATGTATAAAGAATTTTAGCACTGCGATCCTCATTTGTACATAAAGCAAAACGTAAATAGCATGTTAAGCTAAATCGAGGGTCGAGATCTCTGGAATTGAGAAATAACCGAAATAACGAACAAGCAAACGAACGCGCAACTTGTTTGAGAAACCGACGCGATAAGCTTTCGAATTGAAATCGAATGTGGCAGACAATTCATCAAAATAATCATCAACGGTTGCGTCATCTAACAAATAACATCATTATCTAAGAGTTCTCTTCTAAAACTCGGGCATGACTCAGATGAAACTGAAACTGGTTGCGCTTGGCATGCTGCGTAATCTCTACTCTGACCAATTAAATGAAGGGTTATCAACGAATATCTTATGTTGCAATTAGGCAACTGATACACTATCTTAACTGCACTTCCATGATCGCTAACCGGTCGCATGCATTATGTTTATATATACATTTATCCAATCCATATATATATATATTTGTATATATTCTTTTTCAAGCTTCAAATCCTTCTCCAGCACCAAAGTAATATTCTACAAAATGTAAACCATCATCTACGAAACTCAGCATGTAAAATTATAATATTTTGTGAGTTCTAAATTAAAGGAGTAAATTACCGCAAATCACATATGCACCAATATATGTTCTCATTCATTTATATAGAATGCACATTTAACGTTTATTTTTTTTTTGTGAGATATACCACACTTTGAGATTGCATTTTGATACGATCGCCACGTTTGGAGAATGGATGGGAAATTGTTTTTTATTTGATCGATTTGAAACTTATTTATAATAAATTTGAGACGTAGCATCTACAACATCAACAAAACCCCTTCTCCCATGTATAAATGGATATGTATAAAACATGTAGTATGTAATTGATATTAACAGTACCTTATCAACAAAGCATCTTGTATCGCTCTCTATTTGTATTGCTTTCTCTCTCTCTGTCTCTCTCTCCCTCCCTCTCTCTCTGATCAGTTATTATTTGTAAATTTTATTTTTTGTTCAACTAGTGCCACGCCCACTGATACTATTGACACCGATGCCAATGCGAATGCCAGTAATAAGCCTGCTGCACCCAAGCAATGTTGCATCTTAAATTAATCATCCGAAACCCAAACCTATTTTTTATTCCCAATTTCTCCCACTACTAATATTGTCAGCGATTCGCATTTAACTAGAGTAGCATTGCTTACCATATCCAAAGATAGACAGATATTTGATCAAATATGATGTTGTTTACTTTTGTTGGAACAGTTGCAGAGAAATTGGACTAGCCGTCGGCGCCATCATCCTGGGCATGGCACTTGTATATGCCATCAAGCGTGGCATGGCCAACAAAAACTGAAGAGAGCTAAAGCCAGCAACGGATTCCAATCGATGCAACATCGATTCAACGAGTGTCACCTCATTCCTTTCAAACCATCACTTCATACTTTTTAAACCAATTAGCTAACTTTGACATTACCTTTGTGAAGCTCGTTGATATTTTAAACAAGTACTTTATAAATAAATACATTCAACCACTAAGCATACAATTTTATATATACATATAATATATAAGGAACGAAGAAGAATCAATAACAAGCAAGTGATAACTATGGGGAAGAATAGGCTTAGGATACTCACCGGTCTACTCAGAGGACATTGTAGACTTAGAAGTCACCTAGATATCTATAATAGCGAACTATGCAAGAGTTGTGAAAGCGAGAAAGAATCCTCAATGCAAATCCTAGCAGAGTGTGTCGCCTTAACCAGGAAAAGATGCAGCATCCTAGGGATGCATGTTATGAGCTACAAAGACATAGAAGGAGAAGAAGAACGCAACAAAGATTCGCACATTGGCGTGAGAGGATTGATGGAGGAGCTATAGGCTCAGCAGGAGGCACAATAGATCTGGTTGGTCGCAGTGCAGTTAGCCCAATTATAATAATCTAATAACAAATAACAATATTTAATATTGATAAAAAGATTGAAGAGCAAATGGATAATCTAAAATTGTTGGTAGAGCAAAGCTTTCTAGCTTTTTAGCAGCTGGTTGAAGAAGAGATAAATAAATGACGGAGGGATTGAGCTGGTTGCTCCAGCAAACTCCAGCAATCTCCAGCAGATGCAGTTACGCTTGACCGGAGATAATTGAACTTGTCAACGGTTGCATCAATTAGCGTTCTCTGCTTAACTCAACTGTTGCGCGACCGTTAAAGGTGGCTTCAATTTGAAAAAAAAAAACATTTAACGTTCATGTTTAGGGGCAATTATCTTTTTGTCGTGTATTTTATTTAATGCGTTTCGTATGTTTAAGTTTTTTTTGCTGTTTGTTTTTTGTTTTTTTTCTTGTGTTGAGTTAACTTTTTGCTTATTTTGAGAGTGTACAGAGTAATGTATGTACTTTAAACTTATGAATATTTATATGTATATGTATATGTATATGTATATGTATATGTATATATATGTATATATATGTATATATATATATATATATATATTATGAAATCCACAAATCCACGTGCCTGCTCCGATTTTAGTTCTCGTCGTAGAGGGGCGTGGCATCGCCAAGATTCATGGAGTGCGGCGATGTGTTTGTGCGCGGCGTACTACGCACCGAAGACTTGGATGATGAGTTGCCACCGCCTCCGCTGCTGCCGCCGCCGCCACCAACCGCTGACGCCGATGAAGCTGAGGCGCTGCGATTTGAGCTGCTCGTATGATACTCATTGGTGGGTGTCGAACCAGAGCCATAGCCACCGCTACCGCCGCCCGTCGAGCTGGACATGCTCAAATTGCCTTGTTGTTGCTGTTGTTGCTGTTGCTGCTGCTGCTGCTGTTGATGATGTTGTGGCTTGCGTCGCGCCCAGGAATCATTTGCCAGCTGCCAATCGTGATTCTCTTTGGCGCGTTGCTGCTGCTGCTGGTGATGATGATGCTGCTGCTGCTGTTGTTGCAGATGATGATGCTGCTGCTGCTGCTGCTGCTGATGGTGATGATGTTGCTGCTGCTGTTGCTGGTGATGATGGTGGTGGTGATAATGTGACATACTGCTGGCGCTGCTATTGTACGCATTGGGTGCACCCATATCGTAGTAGCGAGGCGTTGTGCTGCTGCCACCGCCATAATGATGACGCTGGCTGCTGCTCGACTGCGAACTGGGACTGGGCACATTGTGACCGTAGCGTGGCGTTTGTGAGGCGTGCGGCGTGTATGGCGTCATGAACGGTGTCTGACCGCTGGGCGTATACGGTGTATTGATGTGGGCCCCAAAAGTTGGCGTTCCACTGCCACCATAATGTCCAACAGCAGCAGCGACAGCAGCCGCCGCAGCTGCCGCCGACGAGGACATATTGCCAGCAGTGCTGCCATAGCCACCGCCGCCACCAACACCCATGGAATGCGTTACGGAGTAAGCGCTGGAGGTGCGCATATCGGTGCTGCTGATGCCGCTGCGCGGTGTGCCGCCCGAGATGCTGCCCGAGGTACTGAAATTGCCACCGCTACCACCAACACCAGCACCACCAATCGAACTGAGCGACGCTGAGGAGGAGGATGAGTTTGGTGGTCGCATCATGCTCTGCGAATTGGTTGGCGTGTTGCTGGACGGTGTGGCGCCAGCGGTGCCAGCAGACATGCTCGCCGTCGGTGCGTCCAGCCAGTGCTCTTTAAACCAGCGCAACAGGCTGGACACCGTATCAAAGATTTGTCCGCGAAACCGATAGCCCTCTGGCATTACGGTGACATACTCATGCCGCACCTTCGTCTTGGGCAGATAGGCGAGAAGGAATTTGCCGGGCATACTCTTCGAGGCGGTAAAGAAATAATGGATCTTCTTCGGATCACGGGTCTTTTCCTCGCGCAGCAGCTGCTCCATAAAATCGCGCTCATTCACATTGGCGGCGGCCGTGTTCGGTTTGTAGTATTTGTATTGGATTAGTTCGCGGGCATTGAGCGCCATTGGGTTGATGTGGCGGGCGATGATCTCGTCGAGATCTTCGAATTCCTCGGTGCCAATCCATAAACTGCGACCGAGACTATACTCATTCTCTTTGCCCTCCTCGCGCACATCGATGTGCTGGAAAATGTCGTCGGCCACCTTCCATGTGGCCGTTAAATGATCCTTCGATTTGCTGCTGGGCCGCAACGCCACCTCGCCTTGATCCGCATCGGCAAGCATGGCAATCACCTCCGCATATGATTTGTTAAAGAAGCTCGGATGGGCTATGACGCGACGGGCGTAGGTTTTGCGCTTGAGCGCCTTTGCCTTGGCATCGGTCACCTTGCGATTGTCCAGCTCCTCGGTGACAAAATCGTAGAAGGCATCGCGTCGCGGCCGCCACTCATTGTTCACATCCTTCAGATCCGCCGACTTTGAGCTGCAGTCAACGGAGAATCGATCAATATCAATCTTAATGATGCGCACATGAATCGTTTGGGTGACGCGAACACGTTCCTCCGGATTTCGCACCTGTTTGTCCGACAAATTCTTGATGTGTATGAAACCGGGCAGACCATTCTCGAGGCGTACACGAACACCGGACGCTTGGCCGGGACAATTGTTGTCATCGAAATGATTCCACACATCCGACAATTCGGGAAAATCATCCTTGTGACAGAACGGACACTGCCAGCTATCCGTATCTTCAATACGCACCGGATTCGCTGTGTCCAACTGATCGCCCTGTGGCCTGCGATACGTGAAACCGGTCACCATTGCCGTCACACATTTGCCCACGTAGAAGGAGTCGGGCGTCTCCTTGGTGAGCATATCGAACAGTTCCTCGGTGCTGGGCTTCTGGAAGAGTGTACGAAAATCCTTGTACAGACTGCTCAGCTCGTTCCGTATATCGTAAAGGGTGGTGCTCTTGCTGCCAAAACCCTGACGCTCCAATTCAACAGCGAACGCATCCAGATCCAAATCCTTAAGTCGTTCCGGTGACTCCAATATCTCTTCGAGAGCACCAGCCGGATTAGTCTCTTCATCATCATACTCCATCGCATCGATGGCCATTTTGCGTGCCCACTCATATGTCTCCGGATGGACACGTGATCCGTCGAGCACCTCAACATATGCCTCGGTGCTGTCGCCCAACGAACTCGTATCGATCTTAATGAAGCCACTGCAATTGATAAACACCTTCGGCCCCAAATGGCAAACGGTCACCAGCTGTGTGCGATTCTCCAAACGCTGATTGCTCTGCTTGAGCAGCTTAAGCAGCGCCTGACCCTTGCGCGGACCCAGACCACAAATGTACTGCAAGAGATTGACTGTCCGGGAATTCTGCACCATCAGATTGATGTCGAGCCCTACCTCGCTGGTGCGATTGATGAACTCCAGGCTGAGCTGTTCGAGGAGCAGATCGCGCGGTACACGCTCCTGGAGAGGATGATAGCGCAGACAGAGTATCTCGTCGTCGGCATCGCATAATTGCGAATATTCGACGAGTGGATCCTGCATTTTGCGGGCCAGCGATGCGGCCTGTTTGAGTAGCGGTGGATATTCCTTGAAATCGATCTCACCCTTCTTGGAGTTCGCATAGATTTTGGCCAGTTCATTGTCAACGATCTCCACCTCGATGGGCGGAAATTGTTCCTTTGTCTCCAGATCCTTGAGTATCTCACGTATGTCCGCCTGTATCATTTGCGCATCCCTTGACTCCGCGCCAATCACAACAATGTGCGGCTTCTTCAGCTTGATGAATTCTCGCAGCTTGCGCAAATCGGCCAACTTTTGTGCCTTCTCTTCGGGATTGTGCGAACTCTTACGCTTGAGGATGCTCGGCAGACGCAGATAATCCGAAATGTCGCCCTCAACGCTGGCAATCGCACAGAAGGCGGCCACCGACTGATCCGGATCGTAGGCAAGCCCCAGCGAACGGATACCGCGCAATGTGCTCCACTCCTCGGCATTGTGATGATGCGGCATCTCTGGCTTATACGGTGCAACCTTGAGCCACTTGTACAGCTTCGCGATACAGGAGCGCAACACAAACTGTTGCGCCTCCTCGTGCAATGTGGCACGCAACTCCTTGATCAGATCGGGTATTACCCATTTCTGGAGCGCCATCTGTACGCATTCCGCTCGCAATGCATTCCAGTCCAACACATTCTTGGCAAACTGGTCCAGGTGATAGAGTTGAGCGGCCTCGGTTATATAATCACCAGGCGGACCATTTGCGTTCGCATTGCCCTCGAACTCATCCAGAAATTGAATCTCGAGCAGTTTCTCCTCCTCGGCCATCAACAGTTTGATGAACTGATCGCCAAAGAGATCACCGACCGGCTTCTTGGCCACATATTTCATCGAATACACCGGAGAGTTCTCATCGATCAGCACCATGCCATTCTTCGTGGGACGTATGTTCAAGCGTGCCCTATCAAAGTAAACCTCACGCATCGTTTTGCGCAAAAGCGGCTCCTGTGCCAATTGGCGGGCAACAACATATTTGGCGGCATACAACACCTCGTCGACGGTCATGAAGCGTGGCGATAGATACTGCTTTGCCAGTTCTGTGGGACTGAGACTCTCCTGGTTGACCTCGTTGCGCTGATAATTGTCGCGCAGATTTTCGGCAAACTGTTCGGGCGTTAGACCCACATGCTTGGCAAAGCCACAAATGCCCGCCTTACGGAATATGGCATACGGACTGCTGTTCGATGCCTGCTTCAATTGATCGTCCAACTCATCCTCGTCCTCATCATCCAGTTCGATTGGATCTGGTGCTTTCTCGCCACCAGCACCTGCAGCAGCAGGATCGCCACCATTTTCACCATCGCTGTTGGCCGCCGCTGAGGCTTGACGGCGAGCGCGTGCCTCCCGTCGCTCCTGCATCTGTTTGCGTCGCAGCTCCGCTTGCATTTTAGGCAGCTCGTGCGAATAGTTAAGCAAGAAATACATATGGACATCCTTAAGCTCCTCCATGGACTGCACATCGGTCAGACGCTCGAAATCGCTGTCGAGCATCAAACGAACATCGTCGGGCAGCGGTTTTTCCGGATCATCGCAGAGCGTTTCCAGCTGAAATTGTCGCATCTTCTCGAACAGCAGCTTCAATTTACGTTTTCGCTCATTGAGCTGACACCATCGCTCATCGTAATAGTAAACTTTCCACAGATCATCGATATTTAGCTCCGGCTTGACATACTCCTTGCGATAGAATGCAATGAAAGGTACCTCCAGCTGCTGGTTGCGTATAAATTCGAGCGTCTGCTTTATTTTATTGACGGCCGTTGGCGGTTTGCGCATCTTCTCCCGACTGTCGGCCTTCTCCTGCTCAGAAACGGTCGGTTTACAGAATGCGAAACGATAAATCCAATTGGCCTCATCGTCCAGCTCATTGGAACCCTCCGGTACCGGCGTAACCGGCACCTGACGCAATTGCATCCGTTCGGGTATATCCGTTTTGCGTATCTCATTGTCCAAGTCGGTGAAATGGCCACGTTTCAGTTCGCTCGGCTCGTAAATATCGAATATTGTCTTTTTTGTTGATTTCTTTTTCGGTGCCTTTTTCTTTTTAGCGGTACGAAAATCATCGCTGCTCAGCAGATCTTCATCGTAATCATCGCCCTCCGATTCCTCCTCGTACTCATCCTCCTCCGGCTTGTAGAAATCGTCATAGTCAAAGTCAACACCAAATATATCTTGACCCTCCTGCAGTGAGCTGTGTTAATGTAAGTCAATCAATCAATCAGTATTCTGAATTCAATTCTTTGACTAAATAATAATAATAGAATACTTACGCATCTGTAAATATGGGTCGACGCTTCTTTTTCTTTTCGGCAATGGGCCGACCATTGTCATCCACTATAAAATCATCTGCATCCGACTCGCTATCCTCCTCATCAAATGGATCCGTTTCCCGGATGCTGCGCTCGCTGCGCCTCTCGATGCTCTGTTTGACAGACAGACAGTTGGACAATTTAACAATAAGCATATTAATATTCATATTTCAAGGCATACATCATCGTTCTCATCGAAAAGCTGCTCGGCGATTTGTTCGCGAGCGAGTCCTTCGTCCACATGCTGCTCCTCGCCATCGCTTTCGTTGTCGTGTATCCGTCGCAGGCGCTTGAAACGTTTCTGCAAATGAAATTTGACCATCATCAGATCAAGAGATTGCAAATAGAGAAGTTTAAATAGAATTTGGCCAATTTACGTGTCGTTCAACTTTAACGCCCAAATTCTCCTCGATGAGATCGTAATCATCGTCCTCGAGTCGATCATCGAGATCATCGTCCTGATGCTTTTTTCGCCTCTTGTTACTGCTACCTTCCTCATCTCCTCCGCTACCCGTATCCGAATCATTATCGCTGCCATCATCCTCCTCAATGGGATTGTCATCAATCAGATCTCCAAGCTCCTCACGCAAACGCTCATCATCATCTGTGTATACCATGAAGAAAATATATATAGTAATGTATTTATAAATATTTACATGGATCTTTTTTGGACACGGAAATTGATTTCACAACTACGAATTAGATGCAAATGAAACAGCAAGTAAGGAATTGGATAAGGGAGGCGAGACAAGCCAGGAGGAGGAAAATGCCAGGAGATGGGAAAAGCAAAGAAATGAGAGTTGTCAGAAGGAGGGAGAAGTCAGGAGAGGGGAGAAACCAGAAGGAGGTAGAAGTCAGGATTCCCCATCTCTGGGTTTATTCTCATGTCTGCATCGCGACAAGGGTAAAAAAAAAAACACCGCACATAACCTCAAAGTTGTAAACAAAACTTAGACAAATGTCTGCGCCAAAATACACAAGATACACCTAAAACATATATATATATATATATATATATATATATAAGATACACCTAAAACATATATATATATATATAAGATACACCTAAAACATATATACATATATATATATATACATATACATATACATATATATTGTGCTGTGCTGCATTTTGTAAAAGTGCCTGGGGGTAGTGGGGGGGAGGGTGGCCAAATCAACCGCTCAACTGTCTGGTGAAATACACATCAATGTAGACAACATTGGAATTGATTTATTGATACTCATACGCACCTTCTTCTTCCTCGCTGCTGTCGACAACGGCGGCTTTTAACTTTTTCAGCCTTTTCCGCTCATTTACATCCAATTCTTCCTCATCCTGAAGAAAAAAATGCAATACATTTAAACATATATATATATATTTATACGTAGACACACACAAACGCGCCTAGAGCAGAACGCATTTGGCGCGCGTAGCAATTGGGAAAACGATGCATACCTCCGATTCGGCGGCTTCGGAGTCCAGAAATTCAGCCATTATAATAAATTAAATAACTAAAATATACGCTAAAAACGAATTTAACTAAAATTAACAGACAATTTAACCCCTCTTGCAGTGTCACAATAAAAAAACGCAGAAGCGAAGAAACGTCATAAATCGTGTGTGTGGATTAGCAGTGTTGCGAAATGCCCGCAGAGTCTGTCAAAAATGCAACGGTCGCATGTTGCTGTTGTCGATAACATTTGCAACAAAAAAAATAAAAAAAAATTCATGCAAGTGTGCCCGTTTGGGCCATCACTATGTTAATGTAGTGGAGCATAACATTCTTATTTGCTCACAAATCAACATGTGCCTTTGAGTACTGCTAACATTGGACACAGTGTTGGCAATGCTGTCAAGCGGGTAGCAAGAACGAACCATCACACGACACGAAAAGACACAACACGACTCGATTCAACTTAACTCGACTCGAGCAATAATCAAATAAAAAGTGGTTCGTGTTCTTAGTGCGCGCTTCTTAGTAAACTTACATGATTAGTGATAATATATATATACATACATACATACATATAATATCCTCACGCTGAATTCCAATAAACAATTTGCTCTACTCTGAAAATAACATTGTTTTTCCTCAGCTGTCAGTGTCGACTTCTACTTCTAGTTTACGGCATTTAGTGCTCGGTGTGTGCGTAGGTGTGCGATGAGTGTGTGTACGCGCTACTTGCATGTTGTATTCCTTGCTTATTTTTTTGATATGTGTTTGATGTGAGTGCAAAAGCAAAATTCACACCGAATGAATTTGTAACAAATGTAAAAAATATATATATGTATATAACTGACATTGACTATATAAAAAAAATGAGAAAACACTAACAGCAAAAAGAACTAAATAAAATCCAGTCAAAGCAAAAGCAACAAACACCATTGAAACGAAAAGTTCGAAGTTTAACCCAAAAAAAACACATAAAAAACACCAAATAAACCCAAAAACGGAGCAACCTACGCTCTAAATAGAAATTAACTTTACTTTCTGTTCTAAAAAACATAAAACAAAACACCAAACAAATCCAAAAAAAAAAGGCAGAGGCAAAAGTGAAAATAAACCAGAAGACATCAAAACCATTATTCGACGGCAGCATTATGGACATAATCAATAAATTCAACAATGCATTTTGGAGCACTCAAATTTGGCTGCCGCCAAATACAACATGGGAGGATATTGCGCCCGGTTCACGTCCCGATGTTGTTCACGCCAATTATCGGGATCTGATTTGGCCAGTGCCGTTAGCCGCTGTCGTTATGCTAGTGCGTTACACACTGGAACGGTGAGTAAACTTTAAAATGCCTACAAATACAAATAAATATATATGTATGTAAGTATGTACACACACACGCCCTTTTTTTTTAAGTGTTTGTCTCAATTCACGAAATATACGCGGCATATAGATGCGTGTGTATGTGCTGGTTTATTTTACTGTAAATATTCTCATTGACCGCATCGCGTCGCTTTCATGCACTGACATTGTGTGCACACATATAGACCGACACACCTACACAACACATGCATTCTGTGCAATGTACAACAAGCGGACGACGACACAGGCCACAAATACAAACGCATACTTTTTTCATGTTTTTTGTTTTTGCTCTTAAAGCCAAACATAACCTCACGTGGAAACGCCCAACATTGTATGTATGCCTGTGTGCATGGGTGTGTGTGCGTGTTTGTTTGTTTGTGTTAGCCTCCCTCTGACAGTGCGCCATCAGCAGCGCCTTGCAACTTTATGTTTTCCTTCATCCACTTCTTCGATTTCAACAACAAAGGCGACATCGTCGTCGCATTCCATTGGAATCTCAATTTCCCACAAGAGCTCAACGATCTGTTCTGTCTCTGTTACGCTGTCCTTCTCTTTCTCGCATAGCAAGAAACACACTGTTATTTGTTTATATTCGGATGCACAAGCATATATAACATAACAATAACAGCATAAATAGGCGGGTTGCATTTTTTTTAACTTTTCCAATGGATCAAACTGTATTGATTTGTTTGAGTTTAATATGTGATTATTTTTGTTATTTTTTCTTTATATGTATTGAATGGAGCCACTAAAAGAAAAGTGAAATGCAAATATTGCATAAATTGCTACTGTTGGCAATAATTTGATAGCCACATTTTTAAAAATCGATTGCAGTACAAATGAACAAATGAGTCATATTACGATTTGCAGCATTTGCCACATTGTGCTGAGTAGCATTTACTACAGCGTTTTGTCACACTGTGCAGATAAGCATTGACCGTTTTTTGGGGCCAATTAACCTTACGTTTTGTTTGCTTACCAAATCACACATACAAATACAATGTGTGTGTGTTGCGTGTAGTGTCGCTTGCATTTTGCATGTGGTAATTAACATAATTACAATTGTTCACGTGAAAATTTCGCTAACAATGTTTACACCAGTATATGTGTATTTGCTAGGAATATTGTGACATTTTTTCTCTTCCTTTTTTTTGCGTAATGCGGCCAACTTCACGCTTAAAAATCGTAAAACGCTTGTATTGAACTTTAACCGCATAAGGCAAGAATGTTTGTCATGGCTGTCTTTTTACTTTACTGCTTTACTGGTTTTCTGATTTAGTTTTCAAACCATTTTTTTTTTTTGTTGAAACGAGAATTGACGTTCACGGCCGTCAACAAATTTGTGTGTGCGTCGAGTTATGATTATATATATAAATATATATACTTTTTTTGTGTATGGCAGCGAACAGTGGGCAATAACTCGGCACTTTACCCTTTCCGCCGCCACCTGCCCGATTTTGGAGTACATGTTGTTGATAAGATTTGTAAGAAAGATTTACATATAAGTAAAATAAAATTTGATAATGTGCCACTATCGAAATTTAGTTAAGCGGCAGATATACACACATACATACATGCATTTGTACGCTGGTATATATGTCTGTATGTGTCAGGCAGTAGTTGGTGTGAACGAAAGGGAACGCTAGTGACTCAGTTCCGTTTCATTCCCGGCAAGCTTTTCCAAAATTACCGCACACTGGAATGTTATGAAAGCTGCAAATCGACACACACATATATACACTTAAGGTTCTTATGTAGGAGTATAGGAATTTATGCATGCATATATGTATATTATATATATATATATATATATATATATGTATTTTTTTTTGGTGCGATTACGTATCCGGTGAGATAACTCCTCACAGACCTCACGGCCCCGCCAAGCGATATACAACTTACAGTTCGCTGTTAAAATTGGCCCTCACACACATATGCTACACACACTCGGTTAATCTAATCAGGGTCGTGGACAGTTAAATTGTCGACTGCAGTTTCTTCCATAGATATTTGGCACATTGTCGCTTTATTTTCAAAGAAAATCATATTCGCATACATGTATGTAAGTGTGTAAAGTTATTGTTGTACTTATTCTAAACTAAACTTCTGTGCTGGATTATCGCTGTTGCTATCGTCAACCAATTCCCCAAGCGAAAGGCCAAAAAAAAAAATTACGCACGTGCTTACGCACACTGAAAGAAAATAGCTCATATACGCATTTGCACAAACACGCATACATTTACGAATATGGACAGGTGTCGTTTCTTAAACGGTCAATTAGCACCGTTATTATTTGTTTCTTTTCAAATCAGCTGTTTAACAGTTTGATTATCAGAGCGAATTCCAATGATCGCCTGCAAAATGCTCAAATGTGGCTCTTTTAATTGTAGCTTATGCTACATATACACATGCATGAGTCATCCACAAATTTACATACATATATGTAAGTATGCATGAATATGATTTTTTTTTTGGTTTGTTATCGCAGTCTTGTACAATCGTTTGCGTGTTGAATTATCATCAACAACAGGGGTATGTGTTTCTCTCTCGCTCTGTAATTTGGCCCACTGACATTCGTCACCCACACTTATATGTATAAATAAAATGTGCATGTTCCCACTGATAACAACGTCAATTTTTCAATCTGCTGTACACACATGCATGCAAAAGCAGGTAAATATGTACAATACGTATATAGATGTGCATTGAAAACAAAATTTTTTTTTCGATAATTGCAGTGTTTATCATTAATTACGAATCAAACGGTTGGTCGCACATGCACACATACGGAACATATATAAACATGCATATATATAACTGTTATTAGCTGCATGCACATCGATAGTCAAGTGACTGTGCCAACTGTTATCGTCACAAAATGTTATCGATGCCTATGCACGAATTTTATTTCTCATTATTTATGCATTTGTGTACATTGATTTACTTGCTGTAAAGCGATACTCTGGTCTTAGCCAGAACTGATCGCTAGAGGGCATTAGATGGCTGCTGCCGTCTGCATGGAATATAAAAAGTTCTGCTCGTTGTCAAAAAGTGTCGGCTGCGCCATATAATTTACATCATCGTGATTGTTGTTGCACCAGCCGCGCCAAGTAACCGTCCAGCTGCTGCTTCTGCTTGGTTGGTTACGACGCTGATATCTATCAATTGTTAAGTGCGTGCAGCGCGCACATTTGCGCCACCTGTCGTTTCTGTGTGTAGGTTCTCACCGGTATCGGAGCTGCTGCCTGCTGCTGTTGTTGTTATTGATAGTTTGTGTGTGTGCGTGTGTGTACTAGAATCTTGAGAACGGTCAGCGTTAGAAATACTACTGGGATTTAATTTGATTGATCGATTGACAGACGCGTTATTCCTATGAGTCGGCATTACAAATTCTAGAGTTGTCGCCATCGAATTAACATGTTGTATAATTATGTAGAATCGGGCTTATATACACACAAACACATACATGCACACAGATGTGTACATAATGCGTACTTATGGGGGCACAAGTGTAAAAATTCAATTAAAAATCAATCACTTCTGCTGGTGCCGGTCAACAGGAGACGCTGCAATAAAAATAATTAGCCGGGCATATTAGTTCACCAATTTTGAGAATAACATTGTTCCTCTTCTTATTTCTATATCAAATAAATAAATGCATATGTTTATCTAAGTTATGGCGTTCCTTGAATATATATACTAGTATATATAGCAATTTATAGGGTATTATCTTGTCAACTCTTTGTTGCTTTCATTTCTGCTTGTGTATTGAACTTGAACTTGGTTCATCCCAAAGCAAAGCAACGCGATCTAATATTTATTTTTACAAATAAATGAATTTTGCCACAGGGTACAAGCCAAAAGCAGCCACCCCTTGGACCGAAATTGAAAACTCTCTCTATGTATATATATATTATTATATTTTTATACGCTAAACCCATTAAAAATGGGTAAAAAGGGTATAATGGTTTTGTGCAAATGTATGTAACAGGCAGAAGGAAGCATCTCCGACCCCATAAAGTATATATATTCTTGATCAGGATCAATAGTCGAGTCGATATAGCCATGTCCGTATGTCCGTCCGTCCGTCCGTCTGTATGAACACGCAGATCTCAGGAACTGTAAGAGCTAGAGACTCAAATTTGGAATATAGGTTCTTGTATACCAGGCGCAGAACAAGTTTGCGTTATTTTTTCGATAACTGCCTTCGTTTATCAATTATCGATAAATTAAATTTCCGATAGCAATAAATGCCACAAGGCAGAATCTTCTTATTAATACATGATATGCATATGCATACTGTTGATCAACTTGATCAATTTCGTCAAGATCGGATAAGAAACACCCAAGTTATAGTCGAAAATGTATTCTCATATTGATCTAATTTTTATCAGCAGCCGCAAGCATTTTCTGTATGCATAAATATGCGAGCGCATCTGTGTGAAAGGGATGGCATGAGCCCCGCTACCTACGATTGCGTGTTTCACGTGTTAGTGTAAATCTTTTTAAGGGGAAATTGCCAATAATAATATAATATATTTAATAACTGGGTTCAGGGTATATCGTAGTCGAGTTCACTCGACTACAGCACTCTTACTTGTTTTTTTTGTTGCTGTAATTTGAATGAACTCTGTGCTTTGAATCTATTAGTGCAGATAATAGGAAAACGGGCAATAACAACTGATTTTAAATGCTAGTCTCGGCCGGGGGCTGCTGGACGGGACGAGATTGGACTGTGTGATCTTCGGGGCCTGTCCATTTTTGATTTCATTAGTGATGAATTAACTTCCGAAAAGCGTCGCCCATGCTCAAATGTGTGTGTGCGCATATGATGTGTGCCTAGCAGCGCCGCTCCCACTTGCTTATGCGTGTCCAGGCCTTAGCCAACTGCTGTGCATTGTTGCCATGCTTCACACGTGTCAGACAAGTACAGACAGACAGCTTTTGTAGACGGGGGCCCAGGCCCATATTTAGTTTTTGGTGCGGAATTCCAATGTGCTGTAGAAAAAATATATAAAAAATTTCCGCCATTTATTGTGCCTAAGTTGAGTACTTTCTGCTAGATTTTTATTTATTTTTTACGTACAAATTGCCAAATTGAGTCTGCTTTATAATTCTTAGCCTTATACGAAAAAGTGGAATTGCAGAAAGTTATATACACTTTGTCAAGAAGTATTTGGACACAAGAAAAATTCATATTTTCTAATTTCTCTTCCAAAAATTGTATTGTATTACTGATTTTTGTTTTATTTTTCATTATGTTAAGTGGAGTTCTTAAAATTAGTATATATTTGTATACCCTATACTCATGCAAATAAGACAACAGACATTTCCATGGTATAGTCCAAGTCTTCATACTTGATAATGGTTGGTGACGTTGATTAACTCTTGGACGTCATGCATTCTATTCTCAATTAAATAGATAATTAATTAAATTACAATATGCATCTGTTGTTGGCTTGGCTTATTGCAGTTTTTGGATATCACCCGTTGGCAAATCGTTGGGCATACGAAGCTCTAGACCTAAGAAAGCGGCAAATGTTCCTATTTTAGAGATGGCATATGCCAAGTCAACTCGTTTGGACCACAAGTGGGTGAGTAACTGCTTCCGATTGCATCGGATCGGATCTGTTGTCATTATATATACAGCTGCGGTCAAAATAATAGTAGTGCATACATATGATTTTTAAACTTAAAAAAAAAATACTTTAAATATAGTTTACAAATTATGCATGTAAACAAACATAAGTTGGCATGGCTATAAAATTTATGAACAAAAAAAGTCCTTAAATTTAATAATTTTTACGCATATTTTATATTTATTTTGTGTATATAATTATTTAAATTTATCATTATAATAGTACAGGAATAATAGTGCAGTTTCTAGATTATTGGTGTTTATATTTTAATACTTTTAGTAATAAAAATTAATGGAAAATAATGGTATTTAAAAACATTCTTAGATGAGAATTAATTTTTCTTCTTATTAAAGACTTTAGAGAAATCTCGACTTTATCCCGATAGAATATATCATATTTTTATTAAATGCTCTGAGAAGCAGTACTACTATTGTTTTTACCGCAACTGTATAGATATACAGTGCCTCAGACCTTATTTCGAGCAGTGTCTAGCAAAATTTTAATTGTCTGCCATAAACATTATTTTTCAAAAATTCCAAAGATCGATGGCAGGTACATATTAACCACCAAAATTAATATATGACCCCAATAAATTGGGGTTACCCCACCTGCTAGGTCGGGTTATGTAAAGAGGTACCTCAATTTTTGGTCAAAGCTTATTTAGAACAGTCAGGTTGAATATTTTCGGTATAAATAGACCAATCCTTCGTAGTCAGTTAAGTTATATCCTGCATCTCGGGTGCAACCAGCCAACAAGGACTATGGGCAAACGGACTACCATTGAACAACGGAAACTCTTCCTGGAACACTTCAAAATCGGATATTCACATCGCCAAATAGCTGAAATGGTCAATCTCAGCAAGTGAAATGTATGCAACATTATTCGGATCTTCGTCGACGAAAATCGGATGGAACACAAGGGCAGAATGGCCGAATGGCCAAACAAAATTTTCACCGAACAGGAAGAGCAGAGGATCATCAGGAAATTAAGGGAAAATCTTAATCCAAACTGACTCAAAAGGGGCAGGATGAAATGGGGAAAAAGTGCAGTGTCGAAACTGTGCGCCAGGTTCTGCGCAACCATGACTAAATGGACTGGGATGACGTTCGCCAAAACCCACTTAGACAAGGATTTGGAGTTCTGGAACATAGTCATATTTGCAGATGAGTCCAAATTCAAAATTTTTGGCTCGGACGGACGGAATTATGGGTGGCGACAGTCCAATACTGCGCTAAATCCCAAAAACATAAAGGCAGCAGTCAAGCACGTCGGACGAAGTGTCTTGGTATGGGCCTGTATCTCGGCAGCCGGCTTCGGAAATTTGGGGTTTATTGAAACAGCAATGGACAAGTATGCGTACCTCAATATATTAAAGGAAAATTTACTCCAAAGTGCCGAGAAGCTAGGAATCCGACGTACTTTCCGGTTCCACCAAGACAATTATTCCAAGCATAAGTCCGGAATTGTACAGTCTTGGTTTATCAGGAATGATAATTTCGCCGGCCCAGTCTCCAGATGTGAAAAAAAAATTTGTGGGCTCTGCTGGAAAATAACTTCCGGGATTTCAACATATCCAGCCAACAGAATTTTAAAAATGCTCTGCTGGAAGAGTAGAGCAAAATCAGCCCAGAAACTATTCGGAAGCTGGTTTCTTCCATGAATAATAGGTTAAATAGTTTTTAAGGCTAAAGGACATCATACTGAGTATTAACATCCTCATTTAAGCTTTTATACGACAAATATCTTACTTTTTAAGACTGTTCGAAATAAGCTTTGACATGTATTTTGGATAAGTTTTCAGTTTTTGACTAATTTTAATTAATTAATTAATATTATATTAAAAACTAAAGTTCCTTTTTCAAACGTGATATAACATGAAACAAATTGGCATTTAAACATTTTGCGTTTGTTTCCTTGTTTAAACTTTATGGTACTTTAACATTTTTGCTTGGCATCATATAGATAAAAAATCGTGTATTACCGAAGATATAGCAGTTAGCAATTTGTACCTTTATACAAAAAAACGGTTGTCTTATTATATTTTTGGATTTTTTTGATAGCTGGCACCGCTGTCCAAACAGGCGGATATGACCGAGCGACAGATCGAGCGCTGGTGGCGTCTGCGTCGTGCCCAGGACAAGCCATCGACACTGGTGAAGTTCTGCGAGAATACATGGCGATGCATCTATTATCTGTATAGCTTTATATTCGGTGTGATTGTGCTGTGGGACAAGCCCTGGTTCTGGGATGTCAAAAGCTGCTGGTATGGCTATCCCCATCAGGTATGACTTTTATAAATCAAATCTCCAAAATATACGTTAGTATCTCCCTTTCTCTCTCTGTCTGTCTCTCTATATATAGTCGGTGAGCAATGATATCTGGTGGTATTATATGATATCAATGTCCTTTTACTGGTCGCTGACCGCAACGCAATTCTTTGATGTGAAACGCAAGGATTTCTGGCAAATGTTTATACACCATATGGTCACACTTTTGCTAATGTCCCTCAGCTGGGTGTGCAATCTGCATCGCGTTGGCTCCCTGGTGCTCGTCGTCCACGATTGCGCCGACATATTTTTGGAGGCAGCCAAACTGACAAAATACGCAAACTATCAGAAGCTCTGCGATGCGATATTTGCCATTTTCACCGTCGTCTGGATTGTGACACGCCTCGGCTTCTATCCGCGCATCATATACAGGTAAGTTTATCTCCCTTTAATATTTCTCGACTTATTATTTATCGATTTTTATTTATAATCAATTTGCGCAGCTCATCCGTGGAGGCCCCTCGCATTTTGCCAATGTTCCCAGCCTATTACATATTCAATTCGCTGCTGTTGATGTTGCTCGTATTGCACGTCATCTGGACCTATATGATTCTTAAGATTGTTGTCGACTCATTGCAGAAGGGTCTGGTAAGTTTTGCCATTCACAATAGTCGCACTGAGTGACATATTGACAAAGATTGAGTGAGAGAGAGAGAGAGATAGAGATTTATGACAGTTGGCTTTCAATTGGTATGTAGCAGTAGCAGTAAGAGAGTTGTTGTGTCGTCACAGCAAGACTCAGTGAATATAACTTCCCAGCTGCGAATAGTTTCCATTACGAATTCGATTGGTAATCTTTATTTCGTGTGATCATATACGGAATACTATACGACTCCATATACCATTTAGACTATTGTACTTATGTAGTTATACATATATATTCAATCTTAGCAAATACTGTTTTATATCTTATTCTAGAAAATAAAACATATATACACTATACAAAAAAAAGGAAGATAGAGTACAAGCACAGCTGCGCCAGCGCAATTATTCAAATATATAGTAAAACAGATTAGAAACCAAGACGTGGAAGAAATATGTATGTTATTGCTGTTGAAGTATCGCAAAGTCAAGTTCTTGCTTGAATTATGAGTTTGCAAAGAAGGACCTTACTATGTACTGAATTTCAAGAATGCATTAGGTAAGGTATTTGTCATTCACTAGATCGCTGCTGAGTTTCGTTAGCCACTGAGTGTTGGTAAATGTCGTTGGGGAAGAGCATATGGGCATCAATTGAAAAACATGAGAAAAATAAAAAGTTTAAACTTATAAATAAACGTTGTTAACAATTGCTAATTTATTGCTTTGCTTTCGCAGATGTCCGGTGACATACGCTCCAGTGATAGTGAGGATCTCACAGACAGTTCGGGGAATGTGCGCGTGGCCAACGGCTCAACGCGGTCCAAAACAAAATCGGGCAACGGCCCAACAGCGATTTCTGCTTCAGCTGCAGGTGGTGCTGCTGCTGGTGGCGTTACCCAGCGCAAGGGGATCAACAGCAATGCGAACAATCACAAGGCTGAGACGGCAACAACGACAGAAGTATCAAAATAAACAGATGTGCAGCTGTTGACTGGATTGGGAGAGGTGGCTTCAAAGCAACAGGATTAACAACAATCAACAGCAAAAGCAAAATAGAAAAAAAAAAAAAATTAAAACCAAACCAGTTCAGAACGTTTTTTTATGTTAATTTTTTTTTTTTATATTTAAAAAGAAATTTTATTACTTTTTTTTATAAAAAAAAGATTTGAATAAATGCGAGCTAAAGAAAATGCTCAATTCGAAATTCAAATAATTTAACATGTGTATAGTAAGCGCGACAATTATTATTTATAGAGTTTTGTGTTAAACCAAAAATAGAAAAAATCAAAAGTTATTATTTTCTGTAATTTAGGCGAGGGCAGGCAAATGTTATTGTAGTTGCCACTGTGCAAGCAACAACAACAACGAAATCACCAATCATGTCGGAGTAACAAAACATACAAATAATTAAAACAAATAAAAATGATGATGGAACAAAACACAAAAAGCAAAAATTCAAATTCAACTTTAAATTCGCTACAAATTCGCTTAGACAACAGAATATCAAAAATTGCAACGAATAATAAATACAAATACATTCAACTGCTATTGTAAATATTTTAACTGTACGTTTTCCCAAATAAATAAATGTATGTATGCCAAGTAATAAAAAAACAACAATGGATCTTTCCCGATATATGATATAATAAATATAAGAGCATGTTGTAGACAGAGAGAGAGAGAGCGAGATGGAGACATTAACACAATTCGTCGTATAACTACAAATATACTAATAATAATAGTACTATATATTATATAATATATTGTGTTTCGGCTTTAGATACATATTTCGATCGTAAAACACTTTTCTTTCCTATCATTTAAATTTGATATTAATTTAGTTTTAACACACACACTCATGCGTCATTATGCGACGTGTCTGCGGCGTTGCCACAGTTGGAGTTGTCGGCGCAGGGAGCGTCTGCTGGCGACCTTTGATTTTGACAAGACAATCATTGAGGTGGACTCGTACACGGCGCTCAGTCATCTGCTTGCGCCAGAGCATCGCACCGATCAGTTGCAGGCGCTCATTCACAAGTCTGGCTGGATTGTGTATATACGGCGAGTGTTGCAACTGTTGCAGCATCGTCGCTTGAGTGCAGCACAAATTGGTCAATATGTTAGCCAGTTCCCGGCTGTGCCGGGAATGCTGCAACTGGTGCGTCGCCTCGGTACGCAACCCAGCACTCAGATGTGCATAGTGAGCGATGCGAATCACTATTTCATTGGGCAGTGGCTGGCGACACACGGCTTAGCGGACACATTCCACGCCATCTATACGAATCCGGCCGTTGTGCAGCCGGATGGGAGGCTGCTGGTCGAGCCGTACGAGCAGCAAACGCACTGCGAACACTGCCCACAGAATCTGTGCAAAGGCGGTGTGATGACCAGGCTAATGAATGACCCGGCTGCACAATACAAATGTTTCATTTATGTGGGCGATAGCTGCAATGATCTGTGCGCCATTCGCTGTCTGCGGACGCAGGACATCGCCTGCATTAGGCGATATGGGGAGCTGCATGGGAAGCTGGCGGATCATTGGGATGAGTTGAACTGTGTGGTGATCCATTGGCGTGATGGGCATGATCTCGAGCAGCAGATATTCGCTAATTGCAATTTGTGTTTGTAGAGAATATATAAAAATAAATTTGATGATAAGGCAAAATTATGAATGCTGCTGTTTTATTTCGACTTAAAAATATGTTTTTCGTGTTTCGTCTGTTGTATGTATGCGTATATATATATAAATATATATATATGAATATATATATATATATTATATATATTTATAATAATTCACTTATTAAGGACTAATTGCATAAAATTCAATGGAAAATTAGATTTTTACCAAGTGCAGCCAAACAACTGCTGCGATTTGTTGTTTTTTAAGTCGACGAATTTTTGTTATTTAGTTGATTAATTCTTAGCGTAAGCGTTGTCACCTTCTTTCTGCTTAAATTTCTAATTGTTCTCTTTTTTTCTTTTTTTTTACCTAACACACACATTTGTTGTTAATTTATTTTTTTGTTGCTTGTGCCTAACTGCTTTTTCTTGTTGATTCTAATATATAAATATATATATATGTGTGTGTGTATATGTACCTGTGTGTGTGTGTGTGTACGTTAGCATAAATTACATGTATAATACAATTTTAAGCTTAATTAAATAGTATATGATGTGGTTGTTTTTCTCTCATCGCACAACAAATTAAACTAGCACAAAGCAGCTGCCGCCCAACAAAAAAAAAAAAACATCCAGCACATTACTTATGTATATATACACACACATGCATATGTACGTACATATATTCATACATATATACGTGTACACACATGCGTATGCATTTGCATTTTGCGTTTAGTTAATTTACATGGCTAAATTTACTGATTACAAAATAGTACTACAAGTAAATACACAATCATTTGTTGATAATTAAAAAAAACGAAATGGAAATTAATAATAAAAATAAATCGATTTCGGCTTAATTAGCGCAATTCATTTATTACATAATCTTTATTTTATTTATATTATTATTCGTATTGTACAATTGTTAAGGCTAAGGACATACATACATAAATGATATTTGAATATTTCGATGAAACACAAACACATAAGCAAAAAATAAACACACTGTGTGTGTGTTTGGGTGTGTGCGCTTGTGTGTTGGATAGGGAGTGAGAGACAAAGAGACGACAGTATTAACAATTATGAACATATACAGTACACAGCGTCTCCAACGGTAAAAACTAAGGTCAACAGCTGATACAAAAAAACGGCACATTGTCAAACGTTAAAACGGACAAAAACAAAGTGTGGACAAACAAAAAAATTGAACTAAAATGCAGCTAATGAAAGTGTGTGTGTGTGTGTGTGTCATATACGTGTAAATCGAAGCATAATTTAGCAGAATCTCGCAATTCGTGCCTGCTTAAGTAACATTATTTTAAGCATAAGTTATATTTATGAATATAAAACCATTGGACAAAAAAAAAAAAAATACAATAGTTATAATAATAATGTATAGTTATTAACATACGCCAAGCCGCCGCATACATATACAATAGTTTTTTTGTTTTGTTTTTTTGTTGTTTTTTTTTTTTAAATAAATTTTGCTTTTAATACTATGCACGTGTGTGTTTGTGTTTTGTTTTTGTGTTGGTGCTGTGATAGGAAGTGGTTGGGCGGGAGCGGGTCTGGTTTGCAGGGGGGTTTGAGGCTGCTGCTGTTGTTGTTGCTGTTGCTGCTTCTGCAGTTGTCGCTACTGCTTGTATTACTGCTGCTGCAGTTGTTGCTACTGCTGCAGTTGTTGCTACCGCTACTGTTGCTGCTGCTGCCGCGTCCCGCGCTTACTACAAGTCCGTTAAAGTGCGCTTGGCACAATAACGTATAACCCCCACTCAGGCAACAACCGGCGGCGGTGCTATGCCAATTGTTGTTGCTGTTGCAACAGCTGCTCCTGCTGCTGTTGTTGTTGCTGATGTTGTTGCCTGTGTTATTATTGTTGATGTTGCCGCTGCTGAGTTGTCATTGTTAGCTGCAGCAGCATCCTCATTGCTGTTGCGACTAAAATTGCTGCACTGCATCGTTGCCATATCCGGAAGACTTTTATTTATGCCGATTGGCATCCGTTTGCCAGAGTTGCCACTGCTGTTGTTGTTGTTGTACGGCATTGTTGCACCGCCCGCAGCATTCACCGCCTCAGCTGCAAGCGGTGGCGCCATTAAATTTGCACCACTGCCACTGCTGCTGCTGCCACTGTTGCTACTGCTGCATGACTTTGGACTGAGTGCAGGTGTTGCTGTTGCCGCTGTTGTTGTTGTTGTTGTAGTTGTGCATCTGCCACCACCATTGATGGAATAATGCAGCGACGACGACGACGACTGCAACTGGACTGATGAGGCTTGAGATGCTGGCGACGATTGCGTGCAGGTGACGGCATTGCTGCTGTTGGTGTTGCTGCTGCTGGGCGTTGTTGGTGGCGTTTGGCGCTTGGCGGGCTTGGCACGGGCACAGGGCACACACAGCATGGTGCAGTGTTCGCGCAGTTGGGTTATGTGATCGATGCGATACTCGTTCATCCACTTGACCTTTTTGTGCTTGACCGGTGGTTTGACGATTGTCTTGTCGCTGATGTTGCCACCACTGCCGTTGCCGTTGCTGCCACTGGGCGACAACAGCAACATTGATGCAGATTGCAATTGCAGCGCTGCCGTTTGTGGCAGTCCCTCTGGACGTGTGGCACCGCATCGCATACATATCGAGCAACGCTCGCAACTCCAGCGTCCTATAAATATGTATATTTTGTAAATTATAAATATATTTATATAGATAAATATATATATGTATTAAGGTACACCTTACCTTCGGGCACTGTTTTGACGCCGAGGCAATAGATGTGATAGCCGCGATCGCATTGCTCGCAGTAGAGCATCTTGCCCGGTTGTTGGCTGCTGCGGCACTTGATACAACATTTGCATTCGGCACACTGCCAATTGTAGTTGCGCACCCGTCCAACCATTCGTTGCGGCATCTCAATGCAACTGGGATGCACTGCAAACAAAGCAAAGCAAATTTCCAAATTCAAAGTCAACTCAACCTAATTAGTGTTGCCAGATTGCACAATATTGAAATTCATCAAAGTTTGTTCAATTAATTCAATTCAATTCGTAATCTGGCAACATTAGCTGAGATTAATTTACCACAAATGATTTTTATGCATTATGCAACACGAATTCACCTCGATTGCACACTTACCTCTGCGTCGGCAGCTATAGCAGCGTATGTAGGCCTCGGGCATATTTCTCGCATTGCGATGCTGACTGCGCCGACAAACACCGCACTTGGACGACAGGCTGGCGTCGTGCTGTTCTCGCTTCTGCTGCTCACCCTCACTGCTGGAATTCATTGAACTGCTGCTGTCGCTGCTGGCGCTGCTGCTGCAGCTGCTGTCGCTGCCTCCATCGGTATCCTATATAAATAAATAAAAAATAACAAAATACAAATTTAGCATTGCATTTGTATGCGTTTTTATACTTTGATACCGAAGGTAATATAGAATATTGGTTTTGAGCAATGTCCGTCATGCTGTCTTTTCGTCTTGAAACTTGGCACATATACTGGCCTGTGCTAGCGTCAATCTGCAGAAATTAAAGTGCTACATTCACCAAAAGGCTAGCAAATCAATAATCAATCGACAATCGCACATCAATAAAGCAACATATCTCCTACAATTTTAAGGCTATAGTCAACAAATTTGGTTGGCAAGTTGTAGGCGATGTTCTTCAAAGATTGGCATATGCCACGCCCACCTCCGCCGAGGATCCGAAAACCCCATATCTTCCTTAATTTAAGAGCTACAGTTACCAAACTTTGGAAGGAAGGTTACTAGAAAACTCGTCCAACATTACTTTTCGGTCACGCCCACACCTGTCCGAGTCGTCTAATCTCGACTGCAACATTCCAGTTTTTTTTTTTTTTTTATAAAAATGCTTACAGAATCACTGCTGCTGGCGTCGCTGCTGCTGCTTGCGCTGGAGTAGACGACGACGCCGCCAGCACACATTTTGGCCGGAACATTGCTGTTGCGTAGCAGCTGCTGTCGCACACGTTGCTGACGTCGCAACGCCAGCGAGGTATCCAACAACTTTGATGATTGCAGCGGCTGTTGCTGTTGTTGCGACTGTTGCTGCTGCTCCTCTTTAACAACAGCAGCAGCAACATCGCATGGCTGTCGCACACATTGCTGACGTCGCAACGCCAGCGCCGTCGACAACCACCTTGATGTTGGTTGCGGCTGTTGCAGTTGCTCCTCCTTAATAGCAGCAGCAGCATCGAGTTGCTGCGCTGTTAGCTTCTTCTGCGGCTTCTCCAGCGCTGTGTTTAGCGGATATGCCCTGCAAAATCAAATTAAATAAAATTGCAATTGTATTTGTTGTTATTTTTTTATTAGTATTAACTAATTTGCAAAAGAAACTCACCTCAGCTGGGCGGGCGTTAGCTGCCGATAGTTGGACGCAAATTGGCCGGGCACCAGAGCCAGCGGATAAGCATAATCCCGACGCTGATAGGCGGCATCAAAGGTGCGCGGAGCCAGTAGAAATGGTGGCGCTGGCATATCCTCAGCCAGCGCCGCCATTCGCACCGTATTCGCGATGGTACGATGCAAGAGTGTTGAACTGGGCGCTTCGCGTGCCACGGGCAAGTTCATTGTGAACGTTTGCAGATCCAAGCACGCCAAACGCTCTTCCTTGCGACTGTCGAGAAATAACAAGAAAAACACACTAATGTGAAACAGAACTGATATATATACACACACAATGAGGATAATAACTTGGTGTTGGCAAGCAGCATGATGCATGACTGCTTTTTTTTGTTTAGTTAATTTAATGTGGAATTCTTTATATGTTGATGACTACATTTATCCTGGATTTCGAACTTATACTCTATCTGCCATCCTCAAGCACTTGATTGTTTCTAAAGTCCTTCAACCATTTGATATTATTTGATAGCTCAGTTAGTCAGTCTTATCCATAAAATCTTTACTTTAGCAAACAAAAAATCAATAGAGAAATTAAAGTTTCCTATATATATATATGTACATATATATAAATATATATACAGATAGTAAAACCAATGCATCCACTTACGTCTTGTTAAAGTAGCCGTTCCATTTACTTGTGGAGAGCATTGCGCGATCACGTGCTTGTAGGCCACGTCCATTGCCGACGGTGAGTCCGAGCGCCTTCTGCTTGGCCTCGATGTCGCGCAGATGCTTTTGGCGTATGTACTCCTTGTACTCCTCGTACTTCTCGTGGAAATCGGTATACATGATGTCCAGTATGTCCGATGCCCAGACGGCTGTGATGCCCAAATCACACATTTTCTCGCTGACCAGTCCCTTCTCCTGCAGCCAGTTGCGCTCCTCCATGTCAACGGCGCGCCGTGGCAAGTCCGGATATTTGCGCTTGAAACTCGTAATGCCCAAATAGAGTGCAACCTGCTCCTGGATCATGAACGTATCGCGATTCTTTGACGGACAACAGCCTTTGGGTGGTGGCCAATCATATTCCGCTATGGTCGCCGCATTAAAGTCCGTGCTGTAAAAGCGAAAGTCGTGTTAGTGAACAGAGCGAGAGAGCGAGAGAGTGAGAGAGCGAGAGAGAGAGAGAGAGAGAGAGAGAGAGAGGCCGAGACTTACTCTTCGGCCACACAAATCTCCATTTTCTTCTTCTTTGGACGTTTGAGCGCCGAACCGATTATGGCATCCACAGATGATTGACCCTGATTTGAGTCCATTAAACTGATGCTGCTCTGCATCGAGGATTGCGACTCCTCGTTGTTAAGGAAGTCCGGTTGCCTATGTGATGATTTTTGTGATTTTAAATACCACTCCACATCAACAACAAAAACAAAACTCACTTTTGTGGCGTCAGTGGGGGCTCCATGCTGGTCACCGATTGATTACTGTTGTTCATATCGGCACTCATGCGTGTGTCCTCCTCAAATACCTGGGGTGACTGCAATGACAACAACAAAAACATTTTAAAAACCATAAATACATATCATTTTTATTTTAACAATTGTAAATTTAAATTTAAGTTTATGCATTTATTTCGTTAGCTGGCAGCGCCAGCATCCTAATTGGTTTAGAGAGAGCAGAGTATTCGAAAGAGAGCACAGCGCAACAAATTAAGAGAGCGCTGTGTATAGGAGCATTGCCAGCATGCAAGAAAAAAAAAACATACATAAAAAAGAAATCCAACTGTGGAGAACCGACAGCCAAAGAGCACATGCGGTGCTCTCACTCGCTCTCTCTCTCTCTGCCAAAGAGCAGCGACGCAGCAGGTGTGGTGAAGATGGCTTGGAGCGTCGCTGCCTACAGACGCAGCACTAATGAGTGTGAGCAAAAAAAAAAAAAGTACGACAATGTTCAGCTGATTAAAATTACAGGTAAAGAGACAACGACGACAAAGCAAAAGCAAAGCAATGCGCTGCTGCTGCTGACTGAGGTGTCGCGTGCTATTGTTCTTGTTGTTATTGTTGTTGCAATCGTATGCGTTTTTGGTAGCTGTTGGCAATGAATGCAGCTAGCGCGCGCACGCCTTTGATTTTGATTACGACACAACACAATTTTACTAGCTATGTGTGCATGTGTGCGTAATTTGCATGCTTGTGTATGTGTGTGTGTAGCAGGTTGCTTTTGCTTGTGCTTGTGAGCATTATTTACGTAATACAACATAAGTTGCAATAGTAAATCAGTAGGGAAAATACAAAAACCAAAACATATTTAATGCACACAAAGAAGAGCAAGATTAACTTACAATACAAGAACACACACACACATAGCCATACACACACACACACGTGCACGCGCCATAGACACAGACAGCGCGGCATCCTTTGAATGAATCATAACAAAAAGCAGAGAAAGAATAGAGAAGAGCTTTGAATGCCGACGTGGGAATACTCTATGGAGCAAAACCAATAATATGAATAATAATAATAAGAATATTAATAATTATAAAACAAATAATAATAAGAATAATAATAGTGATGTATGTTGGGCATCCGAAAATATGAATAGCTATAATCATTTTTTTTGTTTTTGTTATTATTATTCTGTTATTATAAAAAAACGTGTGCAACAAGGCGAAAAAGTTATATAAATAAAGATCAACCAACCATCAAAAATAATCACATTTCCAATTGTACCTGATTTATTTTATATATTTTATAGACTTACCGGACTGAAGAAACCCTTGATGCGATCCGGATCGGGCTGATGCTTGAGTCCGCCAACGCAACGTGGCCGACTGAGGGCAATGGCTTTGGCAACGGCGCTGGCACCGCGACTCATCCGTGGCACACGCGGCTGCGCCGAATTGGCATTATTGCTGCCGGTACGCGTTGAGCCGCTGGCGCCGCCTCTGGAGCCGCGACCACGTCCTCGGCCACGTGTCGGAATTGTGGGCACCACCGTTGGACTGCTACTAGCAAAGGCGCCCAAAATACTGTTGTTGTTTGCCTGCTGGGAGGATTCATCTGTAATAGAAAGGTTGAACGAATGATTAGACTGATGATTAATTGATTGATTGTTGATTGACTTACCGCCCGAGTTGTCCAGCAGTGTGCTGTAGTTGTCCTCGTCATGGGAGTCATGATGGCTGCCACCGCTTATGCTGTTGGTATTGCTATTGTTGCTGTTGCTATTGCTGTTGTTACTGTTGTTGTTGCGCAGCTGCTGTGTGGCCATAATCGATGAGAAATCATTGGGCTGAAATATGACGTCCGGCAGCGGATCCGATGACGATAATATGCTTGTTGGCGGCAGCATTGAGCATGTGCTGCCAATCGATGCAGACGTTGCATCTACCCCTGCCGCCGCCGCTGAAGCAACAGTAGCTGTTGCTGTTGTCGCGCTGCCATTGCTTGTGGATGAGGAGGATGAGCACATGGTCAGATCGATTTGTGTTGCCAGAGCATAGGCCATGCTATTGTTGTTGTTGCTGCTGTTGTTATTGTTATTGTTATTATTATTGTTGCCGCTGCTGCTGGTGTTGTTGCTCTCCGCATCATTGGCAGCACCATCGAAATGATACAAGAACACAGCAGCATCCCGGTCGGCTTTAGCAGCAGCAGCCACAGCCGTTAAAGTTGCAGCTACCGCAGCAGCGGCTTCGGCAGCGGCAGCAGCAGCGGCAGCAGCTTTGCTTTGACGTTTGCGTGTTGTTTTTGCTGGTGCTGCCACCGTTGGCGGTGCTGCACTGCGTCGTGTGGCACGCATTGGCCGCTGCTCGTTGCGTCGCGGTGTTGTTGCTGCTGCTGCTGTTGTTCCGCTTGTTGCTGCTGGTGTTGACAGCGCTGCCATCAGCTCCGTGGCATCCATTTGATGCATGGACGGCATCAGTTCGTTTGTCCGTGCCGCCGACACCGCCGCCGGTATTAACAGATCCGGCTGTTCCGCACTAACCATATCGATGGCCAGCCGCTTGCGCAACAACTGCACCCGTCGCGACTTTACCGCACTGTCCACCTTGGCATCGTTCCGCTCTGCTGTTGTTGGTGTCGCTGGTGATATTGTTGCTGCGGCTACTGCTGCTGCTGGCGTTGTCGTCTCATTCGCATTGCGTTTGGGGCGTCCACGCCGTTTACCACTGCCACTCACCGACAACCCCAATTCAGCGACAAGAGCGTCCCGCTGCTTTACTGTGAAGGCTGCTGCTGTTGTTGTTGTTGCTGATGAATCCACCAATTCCTCGTCGTCCAGCAGCAATGTGCCATTGTTGAGCGCTTGCTCCACATGCAGCAACTGCAGATGCTTCTGTTGCTGCTGATGAAGTTGTTGGTGTTGCGGCTCCTCCAGCTCTGTGTTGAGTATTCGCTCGTGTTTCTGTTTGCGGCTCCGATGCGTTGGCTGCTGTTGTTGTTGTGGCGTTGTTGCTGCTGCTGCTGTTGTTGCAACAGCAGCTGTTGCTGCCGTGTCATTGCTGCTGCAATTGTGCGTCTGTTGAACATTTTCATTGTTGTCCATTCGCCGCTGTTTATTCGGCGGCAACTGTAATGCACATAGCAACCCAAAATAATTAATATTCATTCAAGTTACACTCTGATTTAAAGTTCAACTCGTCTGGAACCAAATTAGATTCAAAGTCCCATTTATTTTTCGTGTAAACTTGTCTTCTGGCTGAACAAACTAATTATTAATTAATCAATTAAAAGATAAACATTTAATAAATATGTTTGCGCTATCAGCTTTTTGATAGCTTTATTGTTATTAAAACACAACGTTTCACCAAAATAGTTTATATTTATTTGACTATATTAAGACTAGAAGCCAATGCTTAGTCTTTCAACAACGATAGAACTTAATCAACACGATTAGTTTATTCCAACTCAGAAAACCGATTGAATTAGCTGCAGCAGCCGGCGATCAGCGAGCGCCCTTTGTCGATGACGAGAGAGAGAGAGAGCGCTGCACAACGAGAGCGCGGTACAAATAGGGCGCTGTTAACGCTGGCTGCTGCCGCTCAAGCTGCACTTAACATTTACACATTTTCTGCTGCCGCCAACATACTCCCCCCGTTGAAAGGCCCCCTTTCAACAGCATCCTCAATAGGCAGCAGACAAATCTTGTTGACAATTGTTTTGTTGTGGTCACTGTTGTTGCTGCCGCTGCTGTGATCCGTGTGAGTGGCTGCCTCGGCAACGCCAGACCCACCTGCGGACAGTTCATCACAGCCGTCAGCTCCTCCTTCTCCTGCCGCAGTTCATCGGCCCCCTCGCCGCGCCGCACCCTGGGTTTTGTGGTGCCCGCAGCAAAGACTAAGCCGGGCCACGATCCGTGCGCCTTGTTCTTGAAGAGCGTCTGCCAGCCGTGCCAAAAACTCAAGCGATTCTCGTCGCTGAAACGTGTCGCCGGCGAATCCGGTCGAAAGAGGCGACTGTCCCCAAACATCCGACAGCCATCCAGATGCTCTTGCTGCCTGTTGTGCTCCACAAAATACAGTGTGGAAACGGCAGCCAAGCAGGCCGCCTCAACAGTGATCAGCAACGAGATAATGATTTGCATTAAGCGACAGGAGCAGATCTCGTAGCCATCGCTGCTGTGATTGTTGCGCTTCTCTTGGTGCTGCACCGGCGGCGGAGGTGGGGAAGTAAACTGCAAGTCCGCTTGCAACATTTGTTGTTGCTGGTGCTGTTGTTGCATATTGCCCAATCCGGTATAGATGAGCTCTCTTCCGTTCAGTCCATGCGTTTCCCCCAGCGGACTGTAGGCGGGCTCCGATCCCGAATCGGGCAGACTCTCGGGCAAATTTGTTAGTGGCACGACCTGTTGCCAGCTGTGCATCCAGGAGATTCATGGGCGGCGTGTGCAGAGCTCCCAGCTTCAGCTCCGGTAAGCGCGGTCGATGAGAGCGATCAATGAAAATGGGTGTTGACCCATCAGCTGCCGACTCAACATTCTGTAATGTTGACGATAAGGGACGCGATTCGCACATTTCAAGCTGCCTTTTTAAACGATATCGCACTGACACATACAGAGCCAAGAAGTTTCTGCTCAGCTCATTACCTATTTCATCGTAGTTCCACACTTTCATGAACATGGTTAAACGAGGTTTCAGTTTTGTTTAATTGTTCCAAGTTCAACTTGATTTGAAGCGAATCAGATGAACTTATCACCGACGCCGGCCACAACACGTCAAGCCTCTGTAGGACTTGCGCTTATAATACGAAATATGCGCAGGCACACTGTCATTGGACGCGACTGTTGTTGTGTTCATGCTTATAATTACCGCACGCACAAAATTGGAGCCAAATGCACAAGATAAGCGAAAGAACAAATGCACCAACAACGAACGGTTTCTATGTGTCGCCCACGCTCAGCTGCTTATGTACCGACGCACGAAACAAGTTCACGAAAGTTCAAAGCGAAGCAGCGGCACACTAAGCGGCGATTATGAAGCGAATTTGTTTTACACTTGTCTTTTATTTTTGTTTAATTTATGCACCTTTGGCTGGCTGCTCAATTATATTTTGGTTACAAATTTAAGTCACTATGTATATTTAATGCACTTTATGTGTCAATGTTTTAAAAACACGATATATAAACAGTATATTAAGAATCACTTCGTGGTCACCAAATGTTTGCGCTATCAGCTTTTTGATAGCTTTATTGTTATTAAAACACAACGTTTCACCAAAATAGTTTATATTTATTTGACTATATTAAGACTAGAAGCCAATGCTTAGTCTTTCAACAACGATAGAACTGAATCAACACGAATAGTTGATTTCAACTCAGAAAACCAATTGAATTAGCTGCAGCAGCCGGCGATCAGCGAGCGCCCTTTGTCGATGACGAGAGAGAGAGAGAGCGCTGCACAACGAGAGCGCGGTACAAATAGGGCGCTGTTAACGCTGGCTGCTGCCGCTCAAGCTGCACTTAACATTTACACATTTTCTGCTGCCGCCAACAAAATATTTATTTTTTGATTGGCATAACTTTCATTTCATGCAAGAACTCATCATTCGAATTATCGTTATCATTATCGTTCGTATATGATATAGTGATCTGATCCGTTCTATTCCGGCCGGCTTCGACTTATGCGCACTGCCTGCAGCCAACATGATGGCTTTACAACTGAGGGACTAATTTGCATTGGAACTACATCGAATCGTCTGTATCAAGAATATATATATTTGCTATCGAATTAAATTCGTTTTCTAAGTACCCCGACAGAGTTTGCAATCTTGATTGTACTGTAAAAAAGTAACTTTAATTTGTTGTTTTTTTTTTTCGATCGGATTAAGAATTATATTTCAAAATATATAGAGATATATGGTTTAAAAACACATTACTCAATCCCAAAATTTAATGCAAGGATTACTTACGCCACTGGGAGATTCAGCATCTGTTTGTGGGTGTTGCTGATGATGGTGTTGCTGCTGTCGCTTCAAGTGATTCTCATCGTTGTTGAGTTGCTGCTGCTGCTGATGTGGCTGTTGCTGATTGTCTAGCTTGTGATTTAGATTTAGATTCAGATTATGATTAATATGGTTGACATGATTGCTCAGCGGTGCTGGTGGTTGTTGTTGTTGTATTGGCGGCAGCGTCGTTGCTGTCTCCGACTCGTAGGCACTTTGCATATGGGGCATCATCATCAGCTGTGAATGTGTATGCGGATGTGGACTGCCCTCGGGCGTATCCAGTATCTCAATGGAATCGATAACGGGATCTGTTGTGCTTGCTGTGGCGATGCTTGTTGTTGATGCTGCTACAACTGAAGCTGATGCAGCACCATTCGCCATTAGGCGTTCAGTTAGCTGTGGATATTTTGCAGCAGCTGTCAAACTGCTGCTGCTGTTGTTGTTGTTGCTGCTGCTGCTGAAATTTTTCGGCGGTGCCGTTAGCTGACTGAGCAATATATTGGAGGTGGGCGAGGCGGGATTGCTGCTGTTACTGCTGCTGCGCAGACATTCAAGCAATAAATGTTGCGATTGCGCTGCGGACAAGCTGCGATTTGTTGCTGTTGCTGCTACTGATGCTGTTGTTATTGCTGCAGGTGATGCTGCTGTTGCTTCTGTTGCATAGTTGCTGACGACGGCGTGCGCAGGCGAGGAGCCCGGTGAGGGCGATGAAGTCAGATCTACCGTATCAACAATATTGTGCTGCTGCTGCTGTTGTTGTGCAACAATGCCATTGCTATTGCTGCTACTACTGCTACTTGTTGCTGGCGGCAAATTGTGAAAGATTTTTGGATCATGCTCCTTGGATAAGGCATCATCAATGTCCATATCATCGGAATTTCGACGCAGTTCATCCGTATCGCTATCCGCTGTAACTGCCGTTGCATCTGGATAATCGCTGGTGTCGCCGCCATTGGTCAGCGTCAGCTTGGACGTCTGCACCTTCTCCTCCAGCACGGCGCGCACCTTGTGCTTGGGCGAACATAGATTCTTAATGGTCAGCTTGAGCATCGGCTGCTGTTGCTCGCTGCAGTTGCTCGATTTGATAGTGAGCTTGGGCACCTGCTGCTGCTGTTGTTCCGGCTGCTGTTGCTGCAGCTCTTCTTCCAGCTCAATGGACTTGGTCTTTATGGTCAGCTTGGGAATACTTTGCGCATTCTTCGCGTCGAGCGTCATGATAACCGTATGCTGTGCCTGCTGCTGCTGTTGATGCTCTTGAATGCCGGCTGTTTTTATGGTTAACTTTGGTATTTGTTGCTGCTGCTGTTGATGTTGCTCCTGGCTGCTGCTGCTGATGCAACTGCTGCCCGCCTGCGTTGTTTTAATCATCAGCTTGGGCACGGTGGGCGGCATCGCGACCGGCTGTTCACAGCCAGATGAGGAGGAATACGAGGAGTTGCTGCTGCTGCTGGCGGAGGAGCTGGGTGCAGATGCGAGCGATAAACTGCAGCTAATTAGCTGCGTCTCACCGCCGTTGCCATCCAATTTGGTCGTCTTAATGGTCAGCTTGGGAAGGGCTGGGCTGCCAGTGCCGCTACCACCTGCCGCCATACTCGACTTTAATGGACTAATGCAATTGTTAGCTTCTCCGCCACCTCCACCTCCACCAGCATCGGGCATTTTAATGATCAGCTTGGGCACCACACTGCTGACACGCTCCTCGTTGGCGGCGCGTATCGTTAGCTTAGGCACAATGTGCGGCAGCTGCTCGTCATCGGCGCACGACGAAGACGAACACGATGATGAGGATGCATCCGAATTGGTGGCGGCAGCAACATCTTGTGATTTTATCGGTCTTATTGTTAGCTTTGGCACCACCGCTGCTGCCGCCGCCTGGTGCTGACCTATTTGGCTAGCTGTTGCTGCTGCTGTTGTAGTCGTTGATGTTGTTGTTGTTGGCAACTGTGTGGACAATTGTATGCGCAGCGGTTCAACGCGTCGCTCATCGTTGCTTGTTAGAGATTCGCTTGTATTGCTGGCCGTGTTGTGCTTGGACAGCTTTAGGATCAGCTTATGGCTACTACTGCCGCTGCCCTTTGCTCCTCCTACTGCGGCGCTGCTGCTGTTGTTGCTGCTACTGCTGCTGCTACTGTTGCTATTGCTGCTGTTGTTCTTCTCTTCTCCATTAACATCTATCGATGTGGCGACCATTGTTGCTGTTGTGCTGCTACTGCCGCTGTTGTTGTTGCTGCTGGGGCTATTTGGCAGTTGCGCATCGTCGCGCAGTCTATGCTGCGGCGGCGATGCTGTGGTGCTGGTTATTTGACCCACAGGCTGCAACAGTTGCTGTTGTTGATGTTGCTGATGATGATGTTGTTGTTGCTGCTGCTGCTGCTGCTGTTGATAGTGGCGATGTGTTGCTGCTGCTGTTGTCGACACATTCAATTGTTGTCGTTGCTGTTGCTGCTGCTGTGCCGGCGATGATGTGGAGCTGCTCACTATCTGCTGCTCCTCGTCCTCCTCCTCTTGTTGTTGCTGCTGACGCTGATTGCTGCTGCTGCTACTGTTGTTGTTGTTGCTGGTCGTTGTCGTTATGACTGCCTTGCCGTTCGAACCGATGCTCGAATTCGAATTGGAACTGGAACGCGGACTATCGCTGGCGCTTGAGCTGTTGCTGTTGTTGCTACTGCTGCTTGTGGAGCTGCTATTGGAGCATAGTGGTGCTGCTGCCAGGCTGACTGAGGATGATGTAGCTGCTACCTGTACCTGTACCTGGTGCTGGCGTAAATCATTCATTGCTTTATTCCTTTATCTCCACCAAACCAAACGCAGTTACTGCTGCTACCTGAAAGACGATAAAATTGAATTGATTTTAAGCATTTTAATTTTTTTCTTCATTTTTTTGTGCTTATAATTATTCGATTTACTATCGATGGTTTTGTGTAATTTCTTAAGATTTCAAACTGAGTTAGTCCTACCAGATCATTCACTTTTTTAATTTTTGATTGCTTTTAAAATTTGTTAACATTCACATTTATATATTTTATAATAACACACATACAAATTATAACCGTTTGTAGAGCTGGATCAGCTGGATACCTTGTTGCATTTGCAGCTAAAACCAAGAAACTCTGAGAACACCATGCAGCAGCCAGGACAAATGCATGACTTTAATTCAAGAAGATTATGATATGTGGAAGAGGGAAAGTGATTGTCTTCTCTCGTCCGCATGCATATGTCTCTTCCTCACTCGATCTCTTGCTCTCTCTCGGTCTCTTTTTCTCTCTCGGTCTCTTTTTGAGCTCGGGCGGAGTTTATACAAATAAATAAATATATAAGTGCAGAGGCAGCGCGCTCGCTTGACGCCAAATGCGAAGAGCGAACTCGGTTCACACACACTACACTCACACTTACTTACACACACGCACACACTCACACTCATACATGCAGCATATGTGTGGTGTATATGTTTATATGTATACGTTTTATATACGCAAGCGACGCAAAGCAACAAAACTTCTCCATGTGTATACTATTATTTTTATACTGCTGAGAAGAGTTTCAATCGGAATATTAATAATCCATACAATAATTTAAACAAACTATGCTGCCGTTGTTATCTTACTTCCTTTCTCTCTCTCTCTTTCGCTCTCTCTCATGTGTCCGAGTGCAGCTGCATCGCTATTGAAAGAATCCCCCTGTGATTAGAAGCAATTACATACATATATACATACGCAAAGTAATTAACTCTAGCCAAGTATGAGTAGTATTGGTTTGTTTTCGTTTTCCAAAAACAATAATTTTATTAAAGAGCGCAAAGATTTCATCAACACTCAAGCCCATTAACAACAATTACCAGCCAGCAAGAGAGACAAACCATAACGCCATTTATCTATTGTATATTATTTATTTAAAAATTAGCCAAACCAATTTTTTTCTATTGTTTATTTCAAGGAATATGTTAGTCTGGGAAATGCCGCGTAAACAGTAACGCGCCCTAATGGGTGGGATGGGGGAGCAAAAGCAAGGTTTGCTAACATGTACGTTGTTGGTTAATAATAATACGCTAGGCAAGCGGCGTTGAAACATGCGCGGCACACAGCTGTCTTTTGTCGGCAGGCAGAAATTGAGAAAACCGCGCCACATTGGTACGCACTACTACAGCAACAGCAACGCCAACAACAATGACAACGACGACTGCGACGTGGTGTATGTGTTGGCAACACTGCCAAATTCACCAGGGGCCCGAGCTTGAAAATTCACCACAGCACACACACACATACAGACATGTACAGACAAGCGCGCGTTCATACACACACACACACACAGAAGCACACGCACCAATACCAGCATAAAAGGCAATCGCCCGTGCCGCTGCATGGAGAAAATACATGTACTTATGCACAATGTACACACACACACATAGCTATATAAATTTTTACATGCATCTGCATTGGTAAGGACCCCCCGCGCAACTAACGGCGACAAAAACAATATATTAACAACAGCCGCTAAGGCAACAACAAATACAAAGAGTGCAAGAAGCAAAAAAAAAAAAAAGCAAAAGAAAAAAAACAGAAAAACGATGCTACATAGTAAAAGACGCCGAATACTGACCCAACAACAACATCAGGCTGGCTGGCTGGCAGGCAACAAACTCACCATGCGGCAAATCGTCAGACAAAAGAAGATGGAGGAGTAGAAGTTGAGCGCCTTCTCTTTGCATGCAATTCGCGTGTGTAATTGTGTGCGCGTGCCTTTGTCGGTGTGTTAAGACATAAAACATGTTTTGTTTTTATTTGCACACTTTGTAAACATTTCGCTGCACTTTTCCGTACAATTTATTTAATATACAAGAAAAAAACATTGACTGAGACGACTGCTGTGGTCGTCGGTACAAATTATCCGTACTTGTACTCGTCTCGCACACAAACACATACACATACGCAAGCACACACACTCTACACACACACACCACACACAGAACCATACACACTACACACACACACAGAGTACACATACATCTTCAAGCTCAGCGCTCGGTTGTCCCACTTTCCGTGTATTGGTGTCGTACACTTTTCCACGCACTTTTAACGATTGAGCAGCAGCAGAAGACGACGACGCATAAATTTGTTATAAAAATAATTGGTAATTGTTAATTATTTAACTTGTCGAATGAACATACGCAAATTGATTCGGCGCGCACCTATCGTTTTAACAATTCATTATTAAATGTATGCCCTGCTCGCTGTCTGCCAGTGTTTTTTTCTTTTTCGCTTGGAATATAACACTACCGTACTCGTCACGACGAAATGGAAATGAAAATGCAGGGATGCTTATATTATATCGATACATCGATATCTCGCTACTACGAATAAATGATTTTACGATACTTGCCATGTTATTACAGCTAACTAACAATGCCATGAATCTAATGTATCGTCAAACGAGTGCAAATACTAGTGATAACAAAGCTTGCTTAAATAATTCCCCATATCATTCATGTGAGATATTATTTAATATTATCGAAACCATAAACAGCGCGCACATTCGCTATTATTAACACACGCATTCGATAACACAGCTTATCGGCTATTGTCAATGCACAAATATCAAAAAAAAAAAAGCCATTCAAGCGCCACATTAAAAGTTTCTCAAAATCCAAACGGATTGGCAACACTGGCCGACACACATAAAGCTCATGGGCCCAAAGCTTAAGCACAAAGCTAAACACAATCGAATACATATATGCAAACACACCAAACACAATTCAGCACTGGCGAGCGGTGGGCGAATGCGATTACTGCATTGCCAATCGGGCATTGGGAAGTGCAAGAGCATCGCGCGCATAGCAATGTCGAACGCATCCACATCGTCCGCTGCAGCCGTCGCCCACACTTGTGGCCTTGGCAAGCAGCAACGCCGTCGCTTGGCTGCCTTCGATTTTGATCACACAATAGTCTCACAAAATACGGACACTGTTGTCCGCGACTTGTTGCCCAGTCATCTAATTGGGTCCAGTGCCCTCACCGATCTAATGGAAAATGATTGCTGGACACAGTACATGTCTGAGGTGTTCCGTTTGCTGCATGTGCAACAAGTACCCGAGTCTCGCATTCGTGACGTCATACGGCGCATACCCGAAGTCCCGGGATTTGTGCGGCTCATCAAGCATTTGCACAAGAAGCTCAACTTTGATTTGATCATCATCAGTGATTCGAACAGCATTTTTATTGATGAATGGCTCCGTGCTCACAATCTGTTGGACTGCTTCACTGGCATCTTCACCAATCCGGCCGAGTTTAGTGCGACCGGTCAGCTGTTGGTACATCCGCATCACCAGCAAACCGATTGCAAATTGAGCGCCAGCAATTTGTGCAAGGGTCGCGTCCTGGAACATTTTGTCATCGAGCAGGATTTACGGTATAATATACGATACGATCATGTATTTTATGTGGGCGATGGGAACAACGATATTTGCCCGGTGCTGCGACAGCGTGCCTGCGATTTTGCCTGCGCCCGCCAGGGCTTCGCCATGGAGAAGCATTTGATCAAGAACCACAACAAGTTGAGGTTGCGCGCCAATCTATTGATTTGGCGCAGCGGCTTCGAGCTTCTCGACCAGATGTGCATGTTGCCCCAGTTGCAGGGACCGCCGATTGGATCGAAATCTATGTGTTTGGATGCAAATTGTAAGGCCGAAATTGGACGACGTGCATCCGCCGTTGCCGGCCCAGCTGATCGTCAGCAGTAAAACGAAAAAACACTTTTGAAAAAAAACATTTTATTGTTGTTTACCAACCCAATCCAAAAAGCGATGGGTCGGTTCTTGTGCACAACTGTCGATTTAAGTTTCACCACTTGTCAGTTGTGCTTGAAGTCACTCTTTCTTCACATCTTTAGTGATGCCTCGCAAATTCCGAACGCATTTCGCTGCTGCTTTCCGTGAATTTTCAAATTCCAATTTCAACGAAAACAACATTTGTAACTTGTATTGGCATTTTCCTGATGCATTTTACAATTATCAATTTTCGTATAATTCCAAGAGCAAAACCAATTTATTGTATTATATCATACTTGAAGTTGAATAACTTCTATGCAACGATTTCAATTCGGGTTTTTTCTTTGGTTTTTTTTTTTTGAAAAATTCCAAGATTAATCTAAAATTTTGGGCAAGTTCGAGTTAGCGAGTGAGAAAAGTGAATAAATTGTTGTTGATTTTTGAACAGGCTCTCAGCGATGGGGCCAAAAAAAGTTGTAGTTTTTGAAACAAAGAAAATCGAAGAAGCTGCATATCTTCGATGTGATATATATCCATATATATATATCCATATATTTGCGTATGTGTTTGTGATGTGTTTTGTGTTTTCATCCAGAAACACAAACACACATGCAATCACTCTGGAAGTATTGAGTGATGGAAGTGGTAGTTGTATATTTTTTGCCCTTAGCTGTTAACTTTATTAAATGTGTTTTTGTAATGTTGTAATTAATCTTATATGTCTATACATGTTTATGTGTATGTGTCCGAAAATAAATGTAATTATTTTATTGTTAAATAAAGCAACAAAAAAACTGAACAATTTGCCTTAAGCGGGGGGATTGGAGCGTAATATAATTTTTCAGGTATTCCAAAACGCATAGAATTTAAAAGACGGAAACTCTTTTCAAGTTTGAATTTACAATTTTTATTTTAAATTACAATCAATTAATAATATTTGTATATGTTAGTTATCAGCTTAAATTTTTATTCTTTAATCCACTTGTAAATTGTGTTGAAAGCAAAACGATTCGTAACGATTTGTTTGGGTTGTTTTTGTTTTGATTCGTATTTTGTATATATGTATATCGATGTATGCATATATGTATATATATGTATATGTATATATATGTATATGTATATATAAGTATAAATATATATATATATACGTGTTTACCCTTGCAGAGGTTCCTATAATTTTGTCATGGAGTTTATATCGATTTGGAGGAGACAACTCCGACTCCATAAATATATATATATATGTTTAGTGATCAGATCAGCATCATTCTTATTTGTGTGTAGATCTCATCAATATCGGACTAATTATTCTTTGCATAGGAACAATCGAACGAGTTTTATTATTTTTTAATTACTTCCGAAATTTAGATGACGACGATGATCGACTTGGCACTGCAAGGGTAAATTATCTGCAGCATTCTACAATCGCCGGTCTTACTTGATTTTTTTTAATTAACGTTCTAACTATCTTCTTAATACGTTTATGTTTCAATTATGATGTTTATATATGTGCATATGTGTGTGTGTGTTGAGTGAATGCAGTGCATTCGGTTTAAGAAGATTCGTACAAGAAGAAAGGGAGGAAGGCGAGGAAGGAAGGGGTTGTGGGGAAATGCTTATAGCTAAGCTGTAGATTTTTATTATTAATACGGCCTGTGCAATATTATGGGGGGCGGGGGGCGGATAAAGTACAGGGCTCAGGGGCCCAATGGCGACATTCCAATTTGACGCGGATCGGCGCCCAGTGGCTGTGGGGCGCCCGGCTCCAAATTTTTAATGAGCATCTGTAACCATTGCTTGGTGGATTTATCATCTTGCAAACACTGTGTAAAGGTGCCATCCCGCAACTGATCCGGCAGGCACTGACCAAGTGCCTTGCGAGCGCTGCACAACGGAACGAAAGAGAGAGAAATTATTGACATGAAAACTGTGTTGTTCATTTTGATAAGACGAACCGTGTATTGTCAGAGAGGCGTAGATAACAACGTACGACATGCTTTAACAGACGCGCACAGGGATCCTTTGACAGCTGTATTACCATTTTGCCCTTGACACCGATTAACAGCGAAAGAGATAGTAAGTTAAAAAAGAGAGCTTAAATGTTTAAGTTATATGCGGCTTACCAGTGTGATGGCGACATGCGAGAATCGCTCGTACGTTTGACAGATGTACGACAAACCCGATTCGTCGAGCAAGATTTTCTGTATGATGAATGTGGCGACCGTTTTACTCAGCTCCGATCCGCTGTCCATGATCGTAAGGCATAACGGTACAATTTCAGTCGTTAACAAAAATGTGATCACCTCCTGCTCATCGGTCTTGACAAGCGCACCAATAACACCCAAACTGGTCAAACGCAAATATTCAAATGGTCGCGTCTTCGAGATGGTCGACAGAAATGGATACAAATACAACGGTATTTGGGCCTGCAAAAATGCTGTTCGCGTCTCTGGATGGGAGGCGACGCACTGTAACAGCGCCAGTGCATTGCAAACTCGATTAGATTGATGGGCCGTCAACGTGGGTGGCGTTATCGAAGGATAAATATTAACAATCTCTTGCAGCAAAGCGCAAGTGGTGCCAAAACTATTCCACAGCATCGGTGCCAGATCAGTTTCCCGCTTCTTGCTCAACTCCAGCAATGCCGTCTCCCGCGTGTCCGGATGTGTAAGCTCGTTGATCCATTGGTAAACCTACAATACACCCACACACACACATATTTATGTATATTTATTTAGATACTCATAGCATTTTGTCAACTTACCTTTTCCTGCTCAGTGGGCTGCTGTTGCTGCTGTGGATTCATACAGGGACTCGGCTGGGCACTCATTGTTTGCTGCTGGCTAAGAGGATACACAAGTGCAAAACTTTAATGCAAAGCTTTTACGAAGTTCTGTTCAAGTTTTTGCTGTATTCCGTTTGATTAACCGCAAACGGGTTTTAAAGCGCGCACTTTACTTACATTGGAACGGAGAATAGGTCAAGTGTAAATGATGCTTTGTTGCTTTTTTGTTGTTCGTTCTGATTAAAATTAGTTTAATATTCTTGTATATATATATAAATATATATATATTTATATATGTATATATTAATGTATATATATATATATATATGTGTATGTAGTGTAGGGTACAATAACAAGTAAAATGCCGACTGAAAAATAAGATGGCAAATTGCTGCTGCAGCTGATAGATATTTTCCTAAATGTGTGCTGCCACCAAACCAGTGTTGCCCATAATCGATTAATCATTCCGATCGACCAACAAAAAATGTCCAAAAATGGGGACAATATATAATTTTAAAATAATGTTCTGCTTGATTGGGGTGGAAATGAATACTTTACTAATAATTTAATAATAAAAATATATACAGTACGACATGCACTGTGTCAATTTATTCACATGACATTCCTGCCCCTGTGAGGTTCCAATAATTCGTTTAGTATACCTTTAGTTTAGTATACGTTAGTAGCGTTTAGTATACATAGCAACCAGCAATTTACTATCCCCAATGATAGCGCTCAAATCACCTATTTATATTTACTACCAAAACATTTTTAGCTATATTTGAGGCATGATGTTACTTATATGTTGCCAACGAATCTGGTTAAGTTTTGTATAAATTTCTTAGAGGGATCGCTAAAAATTTGGGAAAGAAAGGATAGAATTGCCAAATTTTCCGGGTAAATTAAATTAAACAAAGAAGAATGTTCTAGTCGAGAGATAGAGCTGGACTGCGAAGTATCCGATTAAAGGCTAAAACGGCAACACTAGCTGCCACTGCTTAAAGTGACATCTGACATCTCTATTTATGTATCTGGCAACGACAGTGCGCAAAGCAACTCTGTTTTTTTGACACCTTGACGTGGACAGTTGTCAAAACAAATTCGTGTCGTTGTAGGCCGCACGAACAGCGCAAACGTTCATTCGTTTAGAAATTTTCAAAGTAAGAGGAGGTGCGTGTGATTTTCTTTTTGGTTTGCTCCAACAAAATATTTATTTAATTAAATGATAAATTATATTGCAATTAATAAAAAGTGTAGAATCACTGGAGTTTAAAAATACAGTTTTAGATTTTATTTATTTTACATTGTTGTCACAGCTGCATAGGAAACTGTTTGCGGTGTCGGAATGATGGTTCGCTCGTGCAAAACAATAAATAAATTAAATATGTTAAAAGAAAAAATATACAAAAATTGCAAATAGTTCATCTGTGGAAATGCAGCGGCACATTTTAATCAGCTCACAAGCGTATACTATCAAATTTCACCCGTGACGTTGCCGTCATCGTTGCCTCAGTTGTCGTCGTCTTTGCCTGCCACGTCGTCGTGTCGTCGACGCCGACATCTACATCATGTATTTTTTTTGTAGTTGTGAGAAAGTGCTGCTGGCTGGCCCACATTGTGTGACGTTTAACATAATACCCTTACATGCTTAACATATATTACTGTTAACTGTTAACACTTGCTTAAAATCTGTTTAAAATCTTTACTTGCAGCTCAAGTCGCTTATACAAAATATTACACACAAATTTCTAATCATGGACAAAGTTGTGAAATTTGCTGAGCCTGGTCGCGCTTTCGCCAAGGACTCGATCCGTTTGGTCAAGCGCTGCACGAAGCCCGATCGCAAGGAGTTCCAAAAGATTGCTATTGCCACAGCGATTGGTTTCTGCATTATGGGTTTCATTGGATTCTTCGTCAAACTGATACACATTCCCATCAACAACATTATTGTTGGCTCGTAAATCTTATCACAATTGTTTAAGAGAGAGAAAACGAGAAGTAGGAGCAGGAGCAGGAGCAGAACAATAATAATCATCAGCCTGAAACAACACATAAAATACTTTATAAATATTTTTTTGTTTTCCTGTATAGTTAAAATGCATCATGTACGGGTACATTCAGCGAATGTCTTTTTGTTACAAGCATTTCATGTATGTGAATAGTATTGCAATAATGTTTCAAATTCCATTCATAATAACATGAACGTTAGTTAATAAGCGTCATCAATTAAAAACCGAAAATCTACCGAATTCAATGTTTTTATTATTGTCGTCTTCATGGAGTTTATTATATCGTTAAACAGTATTTAAATTGACTGCTTGAAATTATATATATATATTTATTTCCAGTTTGTCAGTTCGTTATTAGTAACAATGCAGAGTATTGCATTTTCGGTATCTTGTTACATTTTGTGAACGGATAATTGTTGCACATATTCGCCTATCGATAACTATCGATACAATGTTCGTGCCTGTGACGTGGGAAAGCGTATGAAACTGTTTTGACACTTGGTTGTTGACTTAGTGTGTCTCAGTCTGTTCGATTGTCGCCGTTTATTTGCATCAGGATTTGGTAGCTGCTAATTTAGTTTTTAAATAGGATGTTGGACTTTGTGGTCGTGTTCACAAAAGGCGGCGTTGTGCTTTGGAATTCAAATGAGTCGGGCAAGAACTATGCCTCATGCATCAATAGTTTGATACGTGGCGTCATTTTGGAAGTAAGTCTACCAAAACATTTTTATTTTTGTTGTTTCTATTATTGTTATTGTTGTGCTGATGTAGGAGCGCAACACAGAGTCCAAGTACTTTGAGGATGATCATCTGGCGGTGCAGTTTAAGCTGGACAATGAACTGGACGTGATCTTTGCGGCTGTATTCCAAAAGGTCATCAAGCTCAACTATTTGGACAACTTTCTGGCCGATATGCAATTGGCGTTCCAGGAGAAATTCGGTGGCGTTGCCGCAACAGAACGCCTCGGCATTGACTATGAATTCGAGCAGGAGTTCCGGATGGTGTTGAGCGCCGCGGAGAAGGCTTCCGTTAAGCAGGGCAAGGTGCCAAAAGCAATGCGCTCCTATAACGAATCGCAGAAATCAAAGAAAACGGTTGCCTCAATGATGCAGGACGATAAGAAACCGACATCCGATAAGCGTGTCAACATCCAGGAGAGCCCACCCCCACCGACCAAATCGGAGCCAATGACACCGCCACGCAACAACTCTGATATTATCGAGGAGAATCGACGCAAGCTGCGCGAAAAACTGACGCCCACCAAAAAGGCGGCGTTGGATGCAAAACCCTTCAAAGCGACAGTTGCGGCTGAGAAGGATCGCGAGAAGGCGAGCAAAAAGCCCAGGGTCTGGGATCTGGGCGGTAAGTCCAAGGATGCAATGCTGCTCGATCGTTCCAAGGATACGCCCGAGGACCAACAGCTGCAGATCGTCAATAATGAGGTAAGTTTCCAACAACAACAACAACAAGCCGAAGTTAATTATTGGCTTCTTATTGCATTTTGGGGCAGCTGGTGGGCACAATGCAGGGCAGCATACGGGATTTGGATGTGGATAGCTCGGACGACAGCGATGCTGACAGTGAGAAGGAGGAGCAGCAGCGCCAGATTAGCCAGAAAAAGCCAAAAACTGGTGGATTACTTTCCTATTTCAAGGGCATTGTGGGTGCTAAGGCGATGACGCTGAGCGATCTGCAGCCGGCGCTGGAGAAGATGCGCGACCATTTGATATCGAAAAATGTGGCATCCGAAATTGCTGGCAAGCTGTGCGATTCGGTTGCCACGTCACTGGAGGGCAAACAAATGGGTACCTTCGATAGCATTGCGAATATGGTGAAGGAGGCGCTCACCCAATCTCTCGTCCGCATCCTGTCACCGAAACGTCGCATCGACATCATACGCGACGCACTTGAATCGAAACGGAATGGACGACCCTACACAATCATATTTTGCGGCGTCAATGGCGTTGGCAAATCAACGAATCTGGCTAAAATATGCTTTTGGCTAATTGAAAATGATTTCAATGTGCTGATCGCGGCATGCGACACTTTTCGAGCCGGTGCCGTTGAACAGTTGCGCACCCACACTCGTCATCTGAATGCCCTACATCCGGCTGTGAAGCACAATAATCGCACCATGGTCCAGTTGTATGAAAAAGGTTACGGCAAGGATGCGGCTGGCATTGCCATGGAGGCAATAAAATTTGCCAACGATACGAAAATCGATGTGGTTCTCGTTGACACCGCCGGTCGTATGCAGGACAATGAGCCGCTGATGCGTTCGTTATCGAAACTGATCAAGGTGAACAATCCCGATCTGGTGCTGTTTGTGGGTGAAGCACTCGTTGGCAATGAGGCCGTCGATCAACTGGTGAAGTTCAATCAATCCCTCGCCGATTACTCATCAAATGAGAATCCGCACATCATCGATGGCATTGTCCTAACCAAATTCGATACCATTGATGATAAGGTTGGCGCCGCCATCTCAATGACCTACATCACTGGGCAACCGATCGTATTTGTCGGCACCGGCCAAACCTATGCAGACCTCAAAGCCATTAATGTGAATGCCGTTGTCAATTCCCTGATGAAATAAACAGCGCATCCCCTGGGGAATCACAGGGGGAGCAGCAGCGAATCAGCACGCTGATCTTAATTCTAATAATGCTATAGATACACTAGATTTTGTTTTAATTATTATCCATATATATATATAAAAAGATATATATATACATTGCTTAAATAAAAATTCCCTTTTTACATTTGTTATTCGACACATTTGCTGAATTTTTTCTGATCCTTGCATCGTTGCATACTGCCAACTTCAGCAGTGGTTTGGCTTCATGAGATAATCATAAGATTGTACTTTGTACAAGATATAAAGAATTTAATATATATATATATATATTATATTTGCTGTGTGTATTAATTTGTAGATTGGTTGGTTTACAGACGAGAAATGAAATATTTAAAACTATAGATAGCTAAATGTTTATTTGTAGAACTCATGCTCCTGTTCGTCCTTCTTGATATTGTTCTTGTAGCCCTTCTCAAAGTCCTTGGCAAGGACAATATAACGATTCTCACGCACAGCATGCATGCCAGCCTCCTGGCAGATAGCATTTATATCGGCTCCCGAAATTTTATCGGGCCGTGCTACAAACTCCTCCAGATCAACATCCTCGCTAAGGTTCATCTTTGATGTGATCGTTGAGAAGACCAAACGCTTCTGGCGACGATCGGGTAGCGGGAACTCAATTTTACGATCTAAGCGACCAGGACGCAACAGTGCCGGATCTAGTGTATCGGCACGATTGGTCGCCATGATGACCTTCACATTGGTCGTCTGATCGAAGCCATCCATCTGGTTAAGCAGCTCGAGCAGAATGCGCTGCACTTCACGATCGGCGCCAGTTTGGGCATCGAAACGTTTGGTGGCAATCGCATCGATTTCATCGATAAATATGATTGCGGGCGCATTCTCCTTGGCCAGGCGGAAAACATCACGCACCATGCGCGGTCCCTCGCCCAAATATTTCTGCACAAACTCGGAGCCAACGACACGAATAAACGCTGCTGTCGTATGATGTGCAACAGCCTTGGCCAGCATAGTTTTACCACAACCGGGCGGCCCGTACATCAGGACACCACGCGGGGGATCAATGCCAATCTGTTTGTAGAGCTCAAAGTGTGTCAGGGGCAGTTCGACGGCTTCGCGTATCTCTTGCTTTTGCATGTCCATGCCACCAATGTCGGCATAGCTAACATCTGGTTTCTCATCCGGTTGCAGCATCGATATGGAGCTATCCGCCTCTGGTGGCAATACATCGACCAATGCATTGCTGTGCTTGTGCAGTGCCACCGATGCGGATGGTTTTAACAACTCACGATCAATGGTGGACAGGATGCGTACATAGTAATTGGAACCGGTTGTGGAGCCAACAATGCCCGTATTCTGATCAACAGCCTCCAGGAATTGGCCAATCACCAGCGGCACCGATTGTATACGCTTCACCTCCTCCTGTGCATGCAGATACTCCTTCTTCAAATTGCGCTGCTCATCCTTAATATACTCCTCCTGCACCTCAATGAATTCCAATGTCTTTTGCAATTTCTACATACAAATAAATAAAATGTCGTGTGTGTGATTGCGATGGATTGCGATTGATTTGGCAAATGATAAGTTTGTAAATTATACCTTGTAGCGCACATACAAATCATCCATGTCCAATTCATCGAGAGAGCTGTGTGCGTCCTTTAGCTTCAGTTCGAGCTCATCCTGGCATCCATCACAAAATATGTAATTTAAATTATTATCACTATTTGTATTATTATTTTGAGTGGGGTACTTACTTTTTCAGGCATCGGTACATCCATAATCTAATATTAATATTATTAATGCAAGTGCAGTGAAGGCAAGTTTTATTGTTTAAATGCCGCTTTGTTGCTGATATTACAAAAAAATCGAGACGAAAAAAGCAAATGACTCGTCAAAAACAAGCTGACAATACAGTGATGGTGCACGTATCGATATCCCCTTGCGCGTATTAGCGATAGTTGCCCTATCGGTTGTTTTATATGATAGTGCGAAAACACAAATTACGAATCCGTAAATTGTACAAACATTAATTTATTAATCTAATTTGTTTAAATTGAGTAGTGTAAAAATATATATTTACTGTATTTGCATGCATATTATGAGACAGGTATCGATACCCAATCAGATAAATGAAGCAGTTGAAATATCAGTGTGTACACACTGTTCTAGCTATACGACCATTTTTTTTGAGGCGATTTCGATTCTTCTCATAAGAAAACACATTTATTTTGGGGGCAACTAAATATGTGTGTGTGCCGTATGCATGTGTGTGCGTGAAGAATTAAAAATAATACTTAATAGTTGATAAAAACAACAACAGCACCAACAATTAGTGATTTCGATGTGCACGTATACAATGGGTTAGCATTAAATGCGGCTAGTGAAATGGCAGTGGACAGTTTCAAACCCAATACGCTCGTGCAAGAGAAAAATCGTTCACCACCTCTAACTCAGTGTCCTGTCGCCGTCGCTGTCGCCGCTGCTTCTGGTTGGTGTTGCTGCCTTTTTGCCTCTGTCTCTGCTTCTGTCTCAGCCTCTGCCTCAGCCGCTGCCTCTGTCTCTGCCGTACGCACGCATCGATTTGGGCTAAACGTTAGATACCTCCTAACGCAGTTGTTAGGGTGGAAAAATAAGTATATAATAATAATGAAATGCTGTGCATTTTTCAATTAATACATGGCCAAGCAAATACAACAACAAATTCAAGTGCAATATTATTATTATTATCAAACGAACGAACAACAAAAAGCAACAACAAAAACGAAAAACAACATACATAAATACGCAAACACTGGCGCAACTCGAGCAGCAAAACAAAAGGTCCAACAAATAAAAAGAAAATTAAATTAAAAGAAATTTCCCAGAAGGCGGCAGCGCTGGCAAGCGGAAAATCAGCAAAAGTAGTGTAAAACGCAGGTTAAACACAATAAATAATAATAATGATACCAACAAATATATTGTGTGTACAAAATGTTTATTGTATAATTTTCATTACATCTATTACACACACACACACACACATGCATGTGTACGCACATATGTATGTATGCATGCATAGAGCAGCAAACTGTGTACATGTGTTTTTGGGTGAGTGTGTGTGTGAGTGCTTGTGCGTGTAGTTTTTGTTTATATGCTGTTTTTTAATTTTTTTTTTTAGCTCTTTTTCGTCTATTTGCAATTTTCCCGCACATTCGTCAACAAAATGTGCGCTCGGCTTTAACTTAACGTTTTTCTTATTGCTTTCTGCCTTATTGTTTGTTCTTTATTGATTTTAAGATGCTGCTGCAATTGTGGACACACTGACACACACACACACAAACAAGAACACACATACAGGTTCGCATGCACACACACACACACAAATTTTTGAAAGCAGTGCATTGAATGAAATTTGATTTTGTTTTAATGTGTATTGTTGTTGTTTTTCTTATTTTTTTACAGAAATTTTTAAGTACAAGTGGTAACACAAAAAAAAGCAGCTTCCAAATGAAGACTATGTCACGCTTTGGCCTGCGCCGAGGCTTCAAATTCTCCGAGGAGCAGCAGCAGGTCAATGGGAACGGCAACAACAATAATAATAACAACAATAATAATAATAATAATAATAATAGTAGTAATAACAATAATAATAATAACAATAATAATAATAACAACAACAACAGCAGCAGCCAGGGCAGCCCAATTGGACCAACCACACAAAAGCTGACAACGCCGCCACGCAAAAAGCGCAATTACAGTCTACCCATAGAACAGCAACAACAACAACAACAACAGCAGCAGCCAGAGCACCAATTAGAACTGATTGATGTAGAACTGGAGCTGGACAGGCAACAACAGCAGCCGCCTTCACTAGTTTGCAGTGTGCCGTTGGAGCGATTGCCGCGTTTCGTCGAAAAGCTGCAGCTGCTGCAACAGCAGCGCGAACTTGATGAATATTCAGCAACAGCTTTTATCAAAGTTTTGTGCTTGTACTGTGATAAGAAGTTCGCGTCCAGTAAGCTGCAGGCAAAGCATGTGGATAAGTTCCATACGGAGCGCAAGGAGCGACGCTGCAGCAATCGCTCCACAAACAACAACAGCAGCAACAACAACAGCACCACCAACAGCAGCAGCAACAGTCACTTTCCTGGCTGCCAGTATTGCAATAGCAGTATAAACAGCAGCAGCGGCAGCCACAGCAGCAACAGCAGCAGCAGTAACAAAGCTTCCAAGCCTCAGGCCATAACGCCACCAGTCTCGCTGCCCGCCAAGCAGCTACAGCAGCTGTTTGCCCATTTCATTGCTGGCCATGCGGACAAGTATTTTGGCTGCGAGCCATGCCAGCTGCGCTTCAACGATGCTCCCCAATTTCACAGCCACATGCGTCTGACGCATCAGCAACAGTTGCCGTCGCCGTCGACTTTTCCACAGCAGCAGCAACGACAAAAGCCACAGCAACAGCAGGCGGCAATGATTGGCGCCGAAGAGCCGGTGCTGTTTCGTTTGGGTCTCACACAGAATCGTTTGCCCGGCCAGCGGCAGCGAAATCGCAGCGCACGCCAGCAACAGCAGCAACAGCAGCAGCGGGAAAACAGCGGCAATGTATCGACGCCAAAGCAGCAGCGTAGCAGCAGTCGCGCTGCACAGCGTCAAGCAGCTGCTGTAAATGCGCCAATGAGCAATGCCACAACAGCAACATCAACAGCAACAACAACATCCACAACAACAGCGACAACAGCAGCAACTGTTGCTGTCTGCATTGCTGCCACACAGGTCGATGATGCACTATTCCGCATGCCCAACCATAGTCATGTCTTCGATGACAACTTTTACAAGGATGTGGTGCTCAATGTGCGCCACAATTTAAAGCATTTCCTCGATGGACGATTGCGTAGCGGTCCAGCGCCGCCACAGCCGCTAAGTGATGCAGATAGTCCGCCCGCCTCCGCTTCCGCCGTCGCCGCCAGCAGCATGAATCAAGTGTCGCTGGGCAGCACATATCCCACGCTGCTTACAGCCGAACAGTTTGGTGATGTCTTTGGCATGGGACTGGAGCAGCTGCAGCTGCCACTGGCGAAGGTAGCACGAAGACCGCACATGAAGCACAGCTGGAAATGGAAATGGGACTATGTGAAGAAATTCACCGTCATCAATGAGGGCGGACGACTGGTCAAAAAGCTAAAGCAGCCATTTATGGGACTACGTGATCTGTCGCGCCTGGACATGTGGACGCAGTTGACAATGCGACAGAAGCATGATCTTGAGCAGGCACAGCAGCAACAACTGGCGCAGTATCATCAGCAACAGGAGTGCGAGCAGCGATTGCAGCAGCTGCATTTGCTGCTCGATCGTCGTCTGTTGCCGCACATTATGCTCGAACAGAACGAGCAGGCCATTATTAAGGAGGAGCAGCCAGAGCAATTGGAGCAGCAACAGTTGCTCTCCCTACCGCTGCAGCATCAGCATCAGCAGCATCAACAGTTGCTGCCCGCTGATCTGTTGCCGCAAACATTTGCCGATCAAAGCTTTTTAACGCTGCTGCAGCTTCAACCGCGTAACCGACAACAGCAACAGCAACGCCAAGCGACAACAACAACAGCAGTAGCGGCAGCAGCAGCAGCAGCAACACCAACAGCAACAACATTGGTGCTAAGCGGTGAATGGGCGCGTCCACGTTTATATTTATGCATTTGCTGTGGCGCCAAGTTTGAGCAGCGCAAAGCGCTCGAGGAGCACAAAACGTTTCGCCATTCGCATATTTATGCGACGCATTATGAACTGGTCGGACGTGAACTGCTCGCTGGCAACTTGTTGCGTCATCTGTTTATGCCCAAACGTGCGCTCAGTCACTATGCAGCTGAGCACCAGCAGCAACAGTTGCAACAGCCGCAACAGCAACAATTGCAATTGCAACTGCATAAACAGGAACGCACTGTTGTTGAGGATGAGTCGATTAGCAGCTCCTCGAATTGCTCGGCTGTCTCCTCGACATTTGGCCTGCTGACCAATGTGGGTGGATCGCCCTGCTTCACAGCGACAACGACAACAGCGGGTACAACAGCGACAAACAGCAGCAGTAATCGCAGCAGCAGCAGCAACAGCAACAATAATTCAATAACAACATCTGTGGAGGACAACGATAGCAGCGATATTAAAGCACATCCACAGCAATCTTCCTGCTCACCAGCCAGCCTCAGTAACAGCCATAGCTCCAGCTATAATTCCAACTCCACAAATAATTCCAGCAGCTGCACAAAATGCGGTCGCAAGTGCAGCGGCCTCATGGATCTCTATCGCCACATGTTGGACTGTTCGGGTGATTACGTTTGGTCGCTGGCCAAGAAGCGTAAATATCGTTATTATTGCGGCTCCAAGAAGCGTCGCACCGCCTGCAATAAGCCCGCCAAACACTTTGCCCAGCTGCTGCGCCAGAATAGCAAAAAAGTTAAGAAGCAACAGCAGCAGTCTGACGAACAACAGCTTCCCAACAACAATGACGCTTCCGAGGAGAGTGGCTCATATTGCTCCAACTCCACCTCCAATTCAAATTTGACTTCCAATAAGACTAAAACGCCGCCGCGTCAACGCCCCAGCGATGGTGAGTCTCTAAACAATATACACATGTAATTCACAACAGGATGTTGCAAGGATATATGCAGCGATCTTCATGTTGAGAAGCTTATTTATTTACTGTTTCGAGGGTAACTCTTAAACCTCAGCCACAATAAACATTAATTACTGAGCTAGGATCTATAGGCTCAAAGCACCCTAAAATGATTTCTACAGAAGCTGCTGAGACGAAGTCGAGCTAGAATCTCCAGAACATTTTCTATGCTTCTGTCCTGCACTTGCAAGGAAAAGATGCGGTATACTAGGATTCTTATCAATTAATCTTTGCCCCCTGATTCATTAGAGAGGAAGTGAAAACCAAACGGTATCACAACGGGCCAAATATGGCCCAAGTGTGTCGACCTTGGTCGGCGACCGCTAAACCTAACCTAACCTAACCTAGGATCAACAACAAACAAATTAATTTTTTAGGCAGGGAACATTGCATTTTGGAGAATTCATTTTGAAAATCGCAAATTAAATGTATTTTAGAAATAAGAAATCCATCAGAAGCAGCACAGCTCAGGATTTTCTAAGTTTGTTCCTTTTTTCCTCTCTCTCTCTCTCTCTCGCTCTCTCGCTCTCTCTCATACAAACACTCTTTCTTTACTCCTTTGCAGCTGAATCCATACGTAAAATGCTGGAGAATTTGCCGGCGAAACGTGTTTGTAAAAAGATCTTTCCGATGGATAATAAAAAGCGCTCTAAGAAACAGGGCAAACCCAGAAAAAAACAGTTGGTTCGTGGTGCCAAGAAGCTATATAATCATCATCATCATCATCATCACCACCACCATCATCATCATCATCAGCATGCGCTGCGCAATACGCGTTCGCGTCTGGTGCGTGCCAAGCCAGCATCAGCAGCATCGGCGTCAGCAGCAGCAACAGCTGCTACTGAACAACAAAAGCAATTGCAACGTCGCAATCGTCGCAAGAAGCAGCAGCAGCAGCAGCAACAACAACAACATCAAGCAAAGCTATTGTCTAACAGCGACAACAATTCAACAACACCAATTGCAATAACACCAACAAAAACCTTAAACACTGCCAGCACAGCTACAGCAGCGACAACTGTTGCACTTGTCGATGTAGCAGCAACTACAACAACAACAACAAATTTAGTCTCGCCCACGCCTAGCAGCAAACAACAGCTAATACCCACACCGCCCACAACGCCAGCACCAGCAGCAATAACTCCCATAACAACACCATCAACACCAATAGCAACAGTTGCTGTCAACAAACAGCAGCAGCCGGTTAAACGCAGCAAGCGCATAAGCGACTGCATTGCCATGCTAACGGGCAAGCTGGAGGAGAAGCTCAAGACTGAACAACAGCCGACGGCGGAAAAGGAGCAACTATTGCCGGCAATGCCAGAGCAACAGTTCCAGTTGCAGCTACAACCACAAACGCAGCAAAAGACGCCGAAGCGAAAAGCGATCTCCCGACGCATAATTAAGCGACAAAGTGAGACAGCAACAGCAGCGCCAGTAGCAACAGGAACAACAGTGACAGTAGCAACAGGGCCAGCAGTGACAGCAGCAACAGTGCCAGTAGCAACAGTGCCATCAGCAAAAATGCCAGTAGCAAAAGTGCCAGCAGCAAAAGTACCAGCAACAACAGGGACAGCCGCAACAGGGACAGGCGGAACAGTGTCAGCAGCAATAGTGCCAACTGCAAAAGCAGCAGCAACAACAAAAACAATAGCAGCGACAGCGACAGCAGTAGTCGCAAAGGCAACCCAGCCAGGAACAACAGTTGCAACAGCAGCAGTAACGCCGGTAGCAGCAATTGTTGCTATTGCGCAACCGAAGCAGCCAGTGCATATGTCGGCGCTTGTGCCAGTGCTGCCGCCCCAGCGGCGCGCCACACCCACCAAGGCTGCCACAAAGCAGATGGCTGCACCACAGCAACAGTTGGCAGTATTGCCGTTGCCGTTGCCTGTGCTGTCAATGCCACAGCCTTTACCGTTGCCTGTGCCTATGTCGATGCCTGTTAAGCTGCCTCCACCACTGCCGACAGCAACAGCAACGCCCACAGCAGCAGAAACACCGGCAGCAACAGCTGCTGGCACGTCACCTGTAACAGCAGCAATGCTGCTGCCAAAATTACCATTGTATTTGCCAGTGCCACTGTCAGTTGTGCCGCCACCCAACTATGTGATGGAGCCGTTAAATCTCAGCCATGTTCGGCAGACAGATGCACACCAGCAATACCAGCAACATCTGCAACAACAACATCAGCAGCAGCAGCAGCAACAACAACAACAACAACAGCAACGCTTATCAGCAATGCCCGCACGTCGTCAAACGATTTGCGGCTTTGAGGCGCGCAATTTGCTGCAGCTGGACGAAATGCAACCACTGGATTTATCCAAGAAAAGACAGCGCAAATCCTCACCAGTACCACCAGCATCGATTGCAAGTGCTGCTGCTGCTGCTGCTGTGGTTGTTCCTAATGCACACAACAATCTATCCGGCTGCCAGGAGCTACCACTTGGTTTGAGCATGCCACTGCCGGCGCATTACTATTCCAATTTGGAATTGCTGAAGATACCGCAGGTGCGTAATCCGGTGTTGCCCTTGCCGATGGCAGTTCCCGCAGTAACAGTGGTGGCGGCGCAGGCGCCGCCAGCCACTAAAATGCCAGCAAAAAAACGAGCCGTAGAGCTGGCCAGCAAAAAGGAGAAACCGTGTTCCACGCGCATGGATGAGGTGATCAATAATCATATCGATGATGCCATCAATTCAGTCATACTTGCTGTGCACGCCAGTCTGCCGCAGGACGAGGAGGAGGAGCTGCAACAGCAACAGCAGCTGCAGTTGCTCTTGCACAAACAACAACAACAACAGCAGCAACAACAACAGCAGCAGCAGCAACAACAGCAGCAGCAGCAACAACAGCAGCAGCAGCAACAACAGCAGCAGCAACAACAGCAGCAGCACCAACAACTACAACAGTTGCCGCCAGCAGTGGTTATGCCCAACGCTGGCGTTTTGTTCAGCACATTAGCAACAGTTGCCGCAGTGCCAGCCCGCAATCCAACACCAAAGAAGCGCAGCATGCGCTCAAAAACCATTGATTGCCGTTCGGCACTGGTGCTACTGCCGACAGCTGTTGCTACTGCATCGACGCACACATTGCCATTAATGTCAGCGATGCAGTGCAGCCAATTGCCGTCAAATGGCCAATCAGTGCAGCCAGCTGCTGAGCAGCCGCCGCTGCCGTCGCCCATGGCCACACCAAAAGCTGCCACGCCCGCACCTGAACTGGAGGAGAAGCCTCGCTTGTGCCAGAGGCAAGTGTTGCTGGCATCAGGAGCAGAAGTGCAGCCAGTAATGACAACAACAGTAGCAGCAGCAGCAGTAGCTGAAGCATTAGTTGCACCAACAGCAGCAACCACAGCTGCAACAGTTGTAGCTGAAGCTGGAACAACAATTGCAACAGTAGCAGCAGCAACAGTTGCAGCAGCATCAACCATTGCCGAAGTAACAGAAACCACAGTTGCAGTCTCGGCTGCTGCGAAGCCAGCAATGGCTGTGTCTGTCATCTCGGTTGCACCGCCGACAGCACCAACAACAATATTACCAACAGCAACAACAACAACAACAACGAAAAGCAGAAGTGTCACACCAAACTTCCTGGAGGAGCACAGCGGCAACATGCACAACAACAACAACACATCCTCTGGTTTTCACAGTCTGGCGCCAGCAGCTGAAGTTGAACCCGAGCTGGAGTCCGAGTTGGTAATGGAAAAGGAAACAAAGCTCGAGCCCGAGCCCGAGCCTGAGGCTGAGGCTGAAGCCAAGCCTAAATCCGAACTCGAATCGCAGCCAGAACTTGTGCGGGAACCGGATCCCAAACCGGATCCGGAAGCAGAAGCTGAACCAACGCCGCCACCCAAAGAAGATGTAAAAAAGAAGCAGCGGCGTCGACGCAAAAACGAACTGGCAGCAATCGTTGCCGACCAGCTGCTGGAGAGCTTCAAAATCGACAATGCACGCCGCGACAATCTGAAGAAGCTCGAGAATCTGGCATATGAGAAAAGCGAAGATCTGTTGCTCACCGGCATGTTGCTAATGTCCAGCACAAAACGAAATGCAACGCTGCAGCAGCAGCAGCCAGCTGTAGCAGCAACAGCAACAACAGTTGCAGCCGTTGAGTCGAAGCGCAGCAAAGTCGAATTCGAGCAGACGCCACCGGCTGCAACTGGACGTGGTCGGCCAAAGCGACGGCAGAGTTGCTACTATAAACGTGGACGCGGCAAGGCGATGCCTTTGGGTGCTGAGACGAATATTAGCGCATTGAAATCCTCGCTCGAGTCCTTCTCCATTGGTATTGAGAAGCAGCTGCTGGCCAAGGAGGCAGCCGCAGCAGCTAAAGCAGCAACGCCCACAGCCAGCTGCATACTGCGCCCAAGCATTCTGTGCACGGCAGCCAAGGAACACCAGCAGCAGCAAAGGCAACAGCAAAAGCAACAACAACAGCAGCAAAAGCAACAACAACTACAACAGCAGCAGGAGCAGCAGCAACAACAGCAGCAGCAAGAACAAGAGCAGCAACAGGAGCAGGAGCAACAACAACAAGAGCAACAGCAGCAGCAGCTACAGTCAGCGACAGCAGCAACAACAGTCGCTGCCACATATAGTCGCGATCCGCGACTAAACAAAAATATACACAAGGAAGCCGCACATGAGCAATTGGGGCAACGGCAGCAACAACAGCAACACTCCCACCAACAGCATAAACAACAACAATCGCAACAGGAACAACGCCATCAGCAGCAGCAGCAACAGGAGCAGCCACAGCCAGGCGAGGATCTGGAGGAGGAGGACAATTATTTAACGGAAATTGCGAAAAATGTCAACGACAAAATCATGTCGGCAAACAATGAGGACTTTGAGTTTGCTCACGATGAATTCGATCAGGATAAAACCCATGATCCGGATCAGGATAAATTCTATCGTCCGCCTACGTCGATGAGTGTGCGCAGTGCACCCAATCTCAATGATGAGCACTCCAATTTCGGCTCCGACGATGAGAATACCAACACAGAGATCATGGACATGGATCTGGATGATGAGATGAGTGTCTATACTAGCTATTCGCAGGATTTGGGACGCACTGGTCGTGGACGACGGCGTCGGCGACGTCGCAGCGTTCTATTGACGCGCCGTCCAAAGAAGCGCAACACGCGCAGCAGCCAGCAGCTGGAAGATGCCGATAAGTTTGCATGCCAGCTGTGCGGCAAGAGCTTCTTCACATCCACCTCTCTCTCCAAGCACAATATGACACTGGCGCACGTCTCCAAACTCTCCGAGCTAGAGTATATGCAATCGAAGAGCAATGCGCCGCCAAGTCCCCCACAGCAGGAGCAGCAGCTGCAATTGGAGGCGGTGGTGGCGCCATTGCAACAACAGCAGCTGCGTGCCTCAGTGCTCATATCGCCGGTGGTGCATCCGCAGACGATAGTCACCGGCGCGGCTTCCAGTCATGTCATTACCGAGGAGAGCCTGCGTCTGCATGATACCCAGCAACAACAGCAGCAACGGCAGCAGCAACAGCAACAACAGCAGCAGCAACAACAGCAGCAGCAACAGCAGCATCAGCAACAGCAGCATCAGCAGCAACAGCAGCAACAACAGCAGCAGCAGCAGCAGCAACAACAGCAGCAACATGCAAGCCAGCATTCAAGTCCAATTCACAGTGCCGCCCGCCTTAATCTAAATCCCGATGAGCGTCTCTTCTACGAGTGCTGCAACATTTTGAAGAGCGCCGAAACACCTCGTCTGCCCACGGCAACTACCATGTCCACAATTGCCGTTGCGACGCCCTCCGTGATTGTTAGCGCCGGTGTGCGCAAACCATTGTCGGAGTTAACGATTCCCGTTGCGACAACGGCTGAGCCTGCGTCACCCCCAACATGTCGACCTCCACGTCCACCGCCGCCGGCATCGCCGTCTCCTTCGCCGTCGCCACCTCAATCACCACTGCCAACAACAACAACGATACCAACAGCAGGGGCAACTCGTATAATACCTGCATCCTCCGCATCAGCAACAACAGTTTGCCATCAACCAGTCATCCAGCAGCTGTTTCGTAATCCGCCTGCGGCGACACCCACGTCGACGCCTACGTAAGTGATGCGTCCATAAATAGATGTAGTATATATCTACTTGACAAGTCAGGATTAGATATTAGCTTAACTCCTCGCGTAGCTTTAATTTACTGCCAATTAACTTTAGGTCTTTTTTTTTCTCCTCCGCAGCAATCATCATCAACATCCGCAGCAACAACACCACAACCTGTATAGCCAGCATCATCATTATCATGTCGAGCAGCAGCAGCAGCAACATCATCATCACCATCACCAGCAGCAGCAGCAGCAGCAGCATCATCATCATCATCATCATCATCATCAGTCGCATCGGCTGTCGCCCAATTACTCAATGTCGCAATTCTCATCGATGACAGCAACAAATATGACGCAGTCCCGATTTAAGACCAAAGCGGCTATGAAGGGCTATGAGACGAATCTGGAACTGGACATGGAACTGGCCAAGTCGGCAAATCGCGCTGTTTGCAAGCTAACCGAATTGGCGGACATAGCGCTGGGTAGCGAGAAACCGCCCGGCGTTAACTATAGCCCCAATCAGGTGCTCTCGACACCTCTCTCACCAGTCGCTGTTGCCGCAACAGAGCGGCAGCAACTGTTACAGCAGTCGCATCAACAGCATCAGCAGCAGCAACAATTACAGTCCGTAGCAGCAACTGGTGTGGAACAGAGCTCAACATCATCAAAGACCATTATGCATGCCTCCTCCATCATCAAGGCAACAGCTGCAACAGCGGCCGCCAGCAGTGCCACATTGACACCGGTATCTGGTCGGATTATAATACCTGAGCGGCCGTTCAAGAATATCGGGTTGGAGGAGAAGGCGCCCATTACGTTCCAGAAGCCGAAGACAAGCGTTAATCTGCTAACCGATGATAATAGTGTATCCACCGCAAGCTACTCGGATCGCGATGATTATGATTTTGGCACGCTCAGCTGTGAGGATGTCGATGTGGATGCGGAAACCGATGCGGATGCTGTTGCGGAGACGGTTAAGCTGGTCGAGCAGCAGCGCCAGCGGCAACAGTTGCAGCTGCAGCAGCAACAGCAGCTGAAACAATCAGCTGGTGTCATTGCATGCTCGGCAGCCACATCATCCACATCGAGCAGTTCCAGTTCCACCGCCTCCTCAACGCAACAGAGCAGCAGCAGCAACTCCAGTCGGGCCACAGCAAAAACGTTTGAGAACAAATCGCTAATCATGGGACGCATCTTTAAGTCAAAGGCAAAGGCAACAACAGCAACAGCAGCAGCAGCAACAGTAACAGCAGTAGCAATAGCAACGATTGGCGCTACTGGAGCAACTGGGACGCCGGTCAAGAGTGCTCCCAAGGATAAAGCGCAGTTGGATCTGCTATTTGATGAGCTGCGTGGTGCAACAGCCAAGCCACATCAGCCAGTTATTGAATTGGCGGCAGTAACAGCAACCGCACCAGCACCCAATTCGACTCCCGATCCTTGGTTAGCGCCCAATGCGCCAGGTCTGTCTGCGATGGCAGCGTCCGTTCCTGCAATGAAAGCGACCGCTGCGACCAAAAAGAAGCTCACCACCAAAGCAGCAACAGCTGCTGCTGCTGGGGCGGGTCGAAAGAAAAAGGCCGCTGGCACTGCGAAGGCGAAAATCAAAACAACTGCACGGAAACCGACCAAAGATCTATCCAAACTGCAATCGGAGCTGGGCATGAGCACAGCCGAAATTGAGCAGCTTATCGACGAGGGTCAACGTAAATCGAAGCGACGATGCGCGACCAACCGGCCCAAAAAACTCGTGGAAACGTGGAGCTCCGATGAGTACGAGGAGTTCCTCTCCACCAAGGATATAATAGCTTTAATTGAGCAAAAGGAGCAGCAGGAGCAGCGTCGCAAGCGCAAGACCAGCGAGGCTGCCTCACAGCAGGAGTTGCTGCCAGAGCGACTGAATATCACGCAGCCATTGAACAATGCTAAAGGCAAAAGGAATCGCAAGGCACACAAGGACCAGGTGGAACAGCAACAGCAACAGCAGCAACTGGAACCACTGCCACCAGCGCCGGCGCTGGTGCCGTCCAAACGCAGCAGACAGCTGCGTGCAGCAGTTGATATTCAAGTGGAGGTGGCGCCACCTCCACCGCCAACGAGAACAACGAAGGCAACGCGCGGCAAACCAGCAGCCAGGACAGCTAAAGCCATAAAGGCGACCAAAACGGCTGCTGTAGGCAGAAAACGTGGCAAGCAGCTGGAAGAACTTCAACTGGAAGCCGAACCCGAACCTGAGCCGGCTGCAGCGGCGCCAATAGTGCAACAGCAGCGCCTGGAACGTTCTAGTCAGCGCACGCGCAGCAGTCGACAGCAGCAGCAGCAACAACAGCAGCAGCAACAACAGCAGCAGCAGCAACAACAGCAGCAGCAACAACAGCCGCAGAAACAGCAGCGAGTGGTGGAGGCAAGCGCAGAGGCGGTGCTTGAGGATCAGCAGCCAAGGGACATGAATCACTTTCAGGAGAGCCATGAGAAGGCAGCGAGCAGCGTTAATGTCAAGCAAAAGCCGCGTGGAAGCAGCAACAATAATATTAACAAAATCAACTACAACAACAATAGCAATCGCGGCAGCGTCGCAACAGCAACAGCAGCAGCAACAACAAATAACAACAACAACAGCAGCAGCAGCAATAAAAATTTGAAAACAAAACGCAAATCGCAATCGCATCGACAATCGCCGGCGCGCCGGAAGCGACCGGCGAGCGAGAAGCAGCTGTATTATTGGAGCAGCTCCAGCGATGATGAATTTGGTCGCATCAATGTGGATGCCGAGGCAGCGGAAGCTGAGGTGGCAGCACAGGTAGACGCCGCCACTTCAGCCGTGGCTACAAATGAGCCACAACAGCAACAACAACAGCAGCAGCAGCAACTGTTGGCGCCGACGAAGCATTTTGATGACAGCGAACAATATCAGAAGCATGGCTGGATCGTAGGTGATTCGCACAAGAAGCTTGTGAAGCTTTTGGCCATTGCCAAGGGCAACAAGAAGGTGGACAATTGCGGCGTTAAGCGGCGCACGCCCAAACGCAAGTGCTAGGGGTTGATGGGTTGAGAGGTTGACACTGAATGCAAGAGCACTGCCAACATTTCGTGTGCTGTATCATTTCTCAGGCGTCAAGGCTTATTATTGTGCATTCGTGTATATTGAAGAAGACAAAACACGACATATATTTTACTTTCTTTAAAAAGGGAAAACATTTAAGCGTTACATTATTTAGGTTTTTTTTTATTAAATGTATTTATAATTAATAAACAAAAATGCGCAAGAAACAAATAAATATTTGAGCACAACAATTGACTTATCACATTTTTAGGCCAGTACCAAATTCAAAGGCCAGCTAAAGTTTATTTATAAAACATAAATAAAAAAAATTGCGTAAATCGAATGATTCGTTTTCGATTTCAAATTTTCGCAGCGCTTAAGTGTTGCCATAATCTCCTTTAACCTGTCTCTTTATGCATTTCAATTACAAGTTGCTCACTAGAAGTATCGATAAATTGCTTGAGCGTCACCGATGACCAGCGCTATGGATAGTGAAATGTAACTGGACATCGATAGTATCGGTTAGTTGCCATCGATTGTATTTGTAGCTCAGATTGTTTTGCAGATTGAAGCTCGGATGAGGAAAATATAAAGAAAAATAGTTTTTAATAATTTTTATAACGGTTCATAAAACGCATTGGAGCTGTGCAAGTGCAATTATTATTATTGTGAGTAAATTAGTAATTGTTTCTTATAAGACGTGAACACGAAACAATTCGAAACTGCCGTTAACGCCTCAACATTTTTCACTTGCGTCGGAAGTTTTCTTTCTCTCTCTTCGCTTCATTTCTTCTTTTTTTTTTTGTTATATTTTACGATGCTGATTCGTAATTGTCTTCTTGTATACACGCTCGCTCTCAGTGGTCTATGCGTGCATATGTGTGTGTTGTGTGTAACTGCTGCTACTGATGCTGGTTGGAAAATAATTAAAGCCAATAATTAAAGTGTACGAGTCGAATTTGTTGCAGATATTATGGATAGTGCCTAATTGCAGTATAAACATAACAAAATCTGTGTCTGTGACTCTGTCTCCTTCTCTGTGTGATTTTACCTCTGCCATTCCTGGGCCTGTGTATGTATGTGTATGTGTGTGTGTGCGTGTTGGTGGATACTGTTGCTGCCAAAGGAGTATTAGAAGAATTTTTTTTTCATGCCATTCACAGCATCCACATTTACGAATAAAAAAAAACACACACACGACAGGAATCGAAAGCGGAATCGCTGAATTGGCCATTAGTTGAACAGCGTCTGTTTGCTCGTTTCTCTTGCTGCCCACTCGGCCGCATCTTTGTGCGCAACTGCAGGTAATAACATCCCCCACCTCCGTCTATTCCCCCACGAATACACGACAACTTGAACTCCTCGGCAGGTGGCTCGTAAGTTGGCTAAAACCACTCAATGAAGTCAGTGAAGAAAGTGGTAAATTATAAACGCAGTTGTAGTCGTCATTCGGTATATTAAAGATTCGCTGCACATGCAGTTTTGTAAGCTCCGCCACTCCCCCAGCAATATTACCACCCTGCGACGCTCTTTTCAATCGTCAATTGAGACAAATCAAAAACAACAACAAAAGCAACAGCAAAACAAAAAGAGAGGCATAGAGTTTTTTGTACAAGGGTCGTCGTCGTTATCGTAGTTGTTGCTTTTGTTATGGTTGTGTGGTTTTTGTGCAGACCCGGGAATATATACACATGTATATATATGTATATGAGCATATATATCGTGTGCAGGAAATCTGTTGCTGGGAAACTTGAGCACATCTCAGCGTGAACCATTGATTCTGCGTGCTGCACTTGTACTGTGTGACAAGGTGGCAACTCTACATCAGCAAGCAGCTGCAACTATGTGTCGCATATTTGTGTAATTCTTGTATAGCCGGAAAAACTCAATTAATGTTTCAAGTGTTGTTGCTTTTATTGAAGTACACACCCACACACACACCAACACACCGATACACGTGCACACACATACAATTACGACTGTTCGTAGGAATTTTGTGTTCATTCACAGTCCCATCGAGAGAGAGAGCGAGAGAGGGACACTCGCTGTGTTTCCGCAGCCAGTCAAAAGAGCAGGATAACAGCAACAAAAATGCACAGAGCGCCACAACAACAACAACAACAATGTAAAGCCTCCCACATTTGACATAACTGAAAAGTGACTCTCATTCGCTCAAGCTGTGCTTTCGCTCTCATACAGTCGCTCATTCGCTCGCTCGCTGGCTCTCTCGCTCCTTAAATCACTCTGGTCAGTTGTGCTCTCTGTTTCTTGCTTAGTTGCGTTTGTCGCAGCAGCAGGCAAAAAGGATTTTCACTTTGCTGCAGACATTTTGCAAACGGGAAAGAATAAAAAAGCCGAAAAGAAAAGCTATTAAATCATTATAATGTTCGTAAATTAAAGGTGTGTGTCCGCGTGTGTGCGTCTAATCAAGAAAAGATTCAAATTTAAAACATTAGCAAAAAAAAAAATAACAATTTTTTTTTGTTGAAAGCATCTAAATCTCATAAGTGGAGGAGGCATCGTGGGGCGGGAGCGGGTGGCGGCACAGTTGGTAATTTGCATTCATTTGGCTGCGCCGGCTGTGTGTTCTCAGTCAGCGCAGACTCTGCTCTTTGCTCTCAGCGGAGATGTGTCCAACCGTGGATGTATCCCTGTGCGGCTCAAGTCAAAACTGCGTAGCTGTTATTGTTGTTGTTGTTCTTGTCATTATTAAGGATTTTTGCTGCTTTCTATTATTTTCTAGCCATATTTGTAGATAAATCAGAATTAATTATCGAATTAATGATTTCAATATGTGAAAAGTAAACTTTTCGTTGATACAACTTTGTCTTCAATGATGCTTATATCAACTTATTGCATATATATTATATACGCAGGTACAACAAGATGCGTCAATTTAATATATCGGTCATTGGACTATCCGGGACCGAAAAGGATCGGGGCCAGGTTGGCGTTGGCAAATCATGCCTGTGCAACAGATTTATGCGGCCGATGGCCGATGATTATTTTATAGATCACATATCAGTGCTCAGTCAGAGCGATTTTAGCGGACGCATTGTTAACAATGATCATTTTCTGTATTGGGGCGAGGTGCGAAAAACAACCGACGAGGGTGTCGAATACAATTTTAACATCATCGAACAGACCGAGTTCATGGACGACTCCACATTCCAGGCCTTTAAGGTCGGCAAAATGGATCCGTATCTGAAGCGTTGCACCGCCACCAAAGTCTTCTCGGCCGAGAAGCTAATGTATATATGCAAAAATCAGCTTGGAATCGAGAAGGAGTACGAGCAAAAGGTGATGCCCGATGGCCGATTAAGCATCGATGGTTTTGTCGTTGTGTTTGATGTGAGTCCCGTGCCAAATCGTAGCGTTGAGAAACAGGTGGAATTTGTCCAAAATGCCATTGCCAATATAATGAAAAACAAGAAGCCATTGATACTGGTGACTACCAAAAATGATGACGCATATGAGCTCTATGTGCGCGAAGCGGAGAAAATTAGTCAGCGCAAGGATTACAAAAGTACCGTGCAACTAATCGAGACATCGTCACATGAGAGCATTAACATTGATTTGGCATTCCTGATGCTGGCCCAAATGATTGACAAAGTGAAGAATCGGGTGAAAATTATTTCATATCAGGAGTCGGCCAAATCGCGCAAGGAGCTGCTCGATACACGATCCGAGGCGGTCACCCGACTAATACGCAATCAAATCACCGACTATCACATATTGTGGTCACAGGGCTCCAAGATGTTGTCGCAGTATCGCGAATGGAACGAGTTCCTCAACATATTTGGACACGAGGCCGGCCAGAAGCTATTCCGTCGCCACATGAAGAAGCTGCGCGACGATCATCTCAACAAGAAGCTCCATCAGTATTTGGACAAGTTTGCACTCGCCTTGGAGTATCTGTTGCCCGACATTAGTGTGCTCAACATTATCGATGACGATCCGTGGGAATGTGCCCGCAATTTTCTCCAAAATCACATGGAGTTCGAACAGTATTTTTTCGAGTGCCCGCAGGCCACCTGGACGGAGCTGCTCGATATGGATGAGGCCGATGACGAGGCGCGTATCCCTTTCGACGTACTCGAGACCAACGAGGCGGAGACTGTGTTCCGTAACTACTTGAATTCCGTGCAACAGGACAAAAAGAAAATTGGGTAAGTACAAATTCATTTAATGAAATATATATACAAAAAAAAAAAAAATCTAGAAAGCATTAAAGTTAATGTTAATGTTGAAAATATGAAGAGAGTCTTGTTTAAAACCGATTTGAAAGACAACTAATCGTTGCATTGCTTTGCAGCTGGAAGCAACAGTTCAAGATGCTGCTGGAGGAATCTGGATTTGTGACGCCCGGCAAGCAGCTGTCTGAGGTGCGTGTCCTATTTATGGGTAGGGAATGCTTTGAGGCTCTATCGGAGCACGATTGCCAGCAGATCTATGATATACACCAGGACGAGATCATTGAGAAGAGCAAACAGAATTTTATTGAGCTGCTGCTGGAGCATGCGCAATATTTTCTACAATTCAAGAATGTGGACATTATCACACAGGAGGATGTTAGACAGATAACGGATGTCATCCAGGAGGATTCGCGCTACAAGATGCTCGATCGGCTCGATCAGGAGCGTCGTGTGATGCTCGTACAGCATTTACGCTTCGTTCACTGTCCCATCCGTGATCATTGCCCGTTCTTCAACAATTGTGTGGATAACCTGATCGAGGAGGTGCTCTCCGACAAAACGGCGGCCAATCACAAGCCACTAGGCGGTGTTGGTAGCGGTGTTAGCGGTGGTTGGAAAACCACTGGCAATGGCAGCGATCGCACATTGAATCTACTCATTGTTGGCTCCGAGCATTTGGCCAGTGATCTGCTCAACGATATACGCATATGTACGGGCAGCAAGGGCGAGTATATATATGAGAATCAAACATATTATCTTAATTATCGCATTGCCAATGGCGACATGGAGGCGTTCAAGGCCATCGATGTTTATTCGAGCGGTAAGCATTAAACTATATTTAATACTGTTGCATATATATATATTTGGCCATTTTGTTGCAGGTCTGATTTGCGTCTACTCCAATCAGCAGTCGTTTGAGACACTCAAGGATAATTTGGAACGGACGCTCCTATGCAATCTGGAGCTGGAGGATAAATTTGAGAATCTACCCATTGTGCTTGTCTATCAGCCGCAGGATCTCAAAGAGAACGAAATCGAATATCTGCGCAGCGAGGGCATGCGTCTATCCGAAATGTTGCACTGTGATTTCATTGATCATACGCAAAATCATCAGAAATATGTTTACGATATACTCAATATTGTTATACTATCGCTTAAGCTAAGCGAAATGAAAAGCTACGAGCCATATCCATCGTCCAATCACACAGATCTCCGCATACTTGTCTGCATCTACTGCGGCGATCAGTACGACATTGAGAACATTGTTCAGCCCCTTATTGCCGAATCGACGGTTGTCAAGGCCAATGAGCATAGCATCATTGTTGATGTCTTCATTGGTGATGCAAAGCGGCGCGTTGAATTCATATTGTCATCGTATCATGGCACCAATCAGTATCGAGATGAGCTCATCCACGGCTACATCTATATCTATTCAGCCAAACGACGCTCCTCGCTGGCCAATCTCAAGTGGGTAGTTCAAAATACACATCACGTATAATCTCAAAGTTATCATTTATTAATTACTCTCTCATTTCAATTGTCAATTGTCTTGCAGCATTTTGGCCGCCCAGAATGCCAACATTCCATTACAGTTGGTCGCTGTCACGGAAAGCGGTGGCGTCAATGCGTTCTTTAATAACGAAATTTGTCAGTTTCTCATTACCGAGGGTAATGCCTTGGCCGATCGCTACAAGGGCAGCTTTATGACATTCTCGTCCGATCAATATGTCAAGTGTATGTGTCCAATAATTAGCCAAAAGGAAATACAATTAATATTGTTGTCATGTTTAAATTCCCTTTTCGTTTTGCTTATTTCAAATGTTTAAATGAATTAATTTGTTGTTGCAGTTGCCTTTTATAATCCATTCCTGAAGAACGCCTGGGACAACAAATATGAGGTGGAGAATCTGCATGTGGAGGAGTCAATTACTTTAGATTCGGGCGAGGGAACGCTCGAGAATTCGGTTAATCAAATGCCGCGTCCGCCACCACGACATGAGAGCTATATGCTATCGAATACGCTCGGCACCGATGGTTCTGGCAGTGAGAATTACGAAATGCTTCCTACACGATCTCTCAACTCATTAAATGGTTAGGATATCATCATAATCATTAGATAACAGAAACACACAACTATATTCATATTCATACTCATATATTCATATCGATTCACTCGATTATTATTATCTCATTGCAGAAGAAAGAGATATATCACTAGATGAAATCTATGATGACAACAACGAAAAACCCAAGCATCTGCATCAAAGTAAGTTTTATCCTGGCTGCCTTATTATCTCTGCTCGCTCCAAAAAAAAAAAAAAAAACAAAAAACCAACAAAATTGACACCTAAAACATACATAGGTCCAATTACCCATATATATACATACATATATACATATATATGTATATATATATATATATATGTATCTATATATATATATATCGCATATATATATCATATATATATATCACATAAACTACTACTCGTTAATCAAAATCCAAACAGTTGCCAGCATATGTATATAAACATAATACATACACACATATATATACCATGTGACGTGTACATGATTTTTTGATTACTTGTGCATTGTTAGGCTTCATGCTAGCTTGTACCCTATAATCAAAGCCATTAAAGGGCTGTTGGCATGGACAATGAGAGCTTTCAAGGGGATAGAACCAACCGGAGCAACAACAACATTACTTTAATATATTTTATTAAACAGTTTATCCCGGGTTGGTATATCGCAAGAGCTAACGAAAGTAGTTCAATATACATATTGATTATAGAAATTATAATACAATAAATGTGGATCTTACCTATTCTTAAGATTTTTGACTATATATATATATATATATATATATAGCAGTAGTTGCACTTCAGCTCAGCAAAAGCAATCAGAGTCGTTCAGAGTTGAAAAGTCGGTCGTGTCGGATACATTTACTAAGCGGTCAGCACAGTTCGTTCGTGCTTAAATCGTATAATCCAATAATAATAATCATACGAATATGTTATAAACAAATACAGTATTTAAGACATTTCAGGAACGTTATTCACATTTGCAGACTCGTCTTAATCGGTTCCCACATAAATATATATATATAAACATATGTATTGATTCATATCGAAAACTGTTTCAAAACTGTCTGCCAAATACAACTGTTTACAGGGTATTTGCCTAGTCACGGTGCAAAGCATTTCTAGGATTATATTCATATGCATTGCTTGTAAATGAAATACCGAATACAAAATCAAAATCTAACATCGAACAATTCTCCAAAATACACTTATCCAATTATATTCATATACATACATATATATATACATATATATATATATATATATATATATATATACATATGTATGAAGACTCGCATATTCTAAGTACAGTCATACTCTATATAATGATTACCATATATTAATGATTAATCATAACAATTGTTTTTTTTTTTTTATCGATTTACCTCTGTGTGTGTATTCGTTGTTGTCATTGCCTATTGCATACCAATAATTATAATATATATACCAAAAACCAAAAAAAAAAAAAAAAAACTGAAAACCAAAAAAAAAAACAGGATTCCAGATATTCCCTCCTCCAACAACTCCTCCAGAGCCAGCCCCTCCAGATCATCAGCTCATTACATGCACATATAAGAGTCAATTCGTTTCGGCTTCAGAATCAAGTTTGGAAGAAATAACATGTAATCTAACTAATTGAATATTTTCTTATATACTCGTTTATATCGTATGAAATCGTATACACATACCAATTTACTTTTAGTAATTTCGTTTCTATTCCTTTTATTACTTTTATTTGTGCTTATACTCATTTTGGTCTTCGTTTTACAACCAAAACGTAAACTGTAAATGTTGGTTGTTCGTTCATCATTATTCAAACAACCATAATCACCCCCCCCCCCCCCCCCCGACTACCCCCATCAACCCGCAAAAAGAAAACCCCCTCTCGATTCATGCTGTCTGTCTCTATCTCTTTTTCTCTCTCTCTCTCTCTCTCTTTCTCTGTCTCACTCTGGTTCTTTTTGTACAAGTACTTGATATATGTAAATACGTATATAAGTATATATCTCCCGCCTCCTCCACCCCGCCCACATACAACATGTAACATCATTCATCAGCTCATATGAATTCTCTCGCTCTGTCTCTCTCTCTCTCTCTGTCTCACTGTCTCTCATTTTTTGTTGCTTGATTGATTTGTTGTAACCGTCACATACAATGTACATACATATATATTAAATGCATTATGATATGATGTACGTAAGAATCTATGTACACGCATAGATATATACTATATATTTATTATATACCAACTAACATTTGGCATCGATTGTATTATATATAGTGTATACTTCTTTTTTTTTCTGTGTATATTTTTTTGGTTGTTTTCGTTGCATTTATTGTGTTTTTTGTTACTTTTGAACTAACTTAGCTGCGCTAACTGTTGAGATTTTGATGCGTATATTATATTTTCGTTGTTCTGGTTGTTGTTTTCTTTCGTCTTTTCCTTTTCTTTTTTCCACTCATGCATTTCATAAGCAGCGGATGTCAGCGGGTCGAAGGATTCATTGGCCACCCATGACGCAGGTTAAAACTTATGTTCCGCTCTCTTAACTAAGGCGCTGTTCAGTGTCTCTCCTTAGTCCACACAACAGCAACAACAACAAAAATTCCTGCACGATCATTAGAGAAACCACCCAATCTACCATCCACCGTAATCCTTTGCCTCCACACACAGACACAAACACTTGAGAGTTGCCTTGTTTATATCTAACCTGGCACTTAGTTAAAAAATTAAATAATAATAAATGTTTTTGCATATTTTAAACCTGTTCCACTATATACAACAACCCCGCCCCGCCCTGCGCCTCCCCCGGCCTGCACTGCTCGCAATTAGCTTGTTTTGCCTAGATTAGCGTTTCGCTGCGTGCAATTGAGTGGCAATCAAATGATGAATTCGATTCTCGCTAATTGCAGAATGGCTGGAGGATAAGAACGATGCAGCTCGTCGCAATATGAACAAGAACTCGATCTGGAACAATTTTAGCGGATCAACGCATGCGTATACAACTGGACGGAGGCATATTGATTCCAATTTGAATAAGATTCGTCCGAAGGGACCCAGCCAAACGTTGAAGGTGGGTGAAGCGCCCAGTCGAAACTGTGCCATGAGCTCCTCAACATTCACGCTACCCACACAGCAACCGGGCAAGCTGAACATGAAGAACTTTCAGCTGGTAAGCGATGCGGTTGCCAAGATGAACTTCAGTAGCAGCGGCAGCATGGGAGACTCCTATTTGGCGGGCTGTGAGTCCGGCGAGAAGGATGCCGCCAAGCGTTATGATCATGCCCAGCTCGATGGCGAGGACGAGGACTCCGAAGAGCTTGCCGAATACGAGCAAATCTTCGAAAACGAAGGTGCGTACTCAACTCAACTCTAGCTAGGATATATCGATATTGGAATCTAGGCATCTAGTTTCATTTTGGAGTGTGAATCGTTCATCGGCTCCGAGACATTTTGTTTAAAATCATCAACTCGATCTCTGATTGTCCTTTATTTCATTCTGTGCAACAAAATGAGGAATGTGTGTTTGTATTATTATAATATGAAGGGTATATCTTATATTTAATATTGATTCCTATGGATACGGTTTTTAGATTTAATGCTCAGCTTCAATTAGTATCTGGAGGAAGCTTCTTGTGTTTATTGTCCGATCGCTTTCCATATTATATTTTTCTTTATGCATGTAATAAAAATCACCGCTTCATCTATAAAACGATTAATGGTTTACAAAAAAAAAAAAATATATATATATATATATATATATATATAAACATATACTTATTTGGTGTCCCAAAATAAATTGAAATAAATGTTTCTCCATCTTTATGGAGCGGGCAGAGAAATATAGGAAGTAAACTTGGATTTTGCCAACTAAAAATGAAATACGAAATGCGAGCTTTCCCATACCAAAGAATCCATTAAATCAGTCCCAATTTCAAAATGTATTTAATTCAAGAATAATTAATATATATATATTTCTTTTATTTTATTGTTACAGACTGCACCGAGTCGGACAGCTGTGCCAGTTCGACGGAGAGGCGTGTGCGTCAGCAGAACACCTACTACAATGCCAACAAGAAGGCGGCAACCTCAAAAAAGAACAAGAAGAAGAAGGTAGCAATACCGGTGCAGACGCCACGAGTGCCTCCATTTGGAGCATACGTTAGCCCGCCAGAAATACCATTGCACTACCAGCGCATGGCAGCTGTTGCAGCGGCGGCAGGTGAGAAAAGTATGTGTCGTGATTTATTTTAATTTCAATCGTTTCATCATTTTGACATTTTAACAAAAAACAAAAAAAAAAAACTAGTGTGCTATAGTCGAGTAAACTCGACTACGATATACCCTGAACCCAGTTATTAAATATATTCTATTATTATTGGCAAATTCCCCTTTAAAAAGATTTGCACTAAAATGCGTGCAGCTTTGGAAGCGCCCTCTGCCAACAAGCACGTGAAACACACAATCGCTGGTAGTATATTGACGCTCGCGTCGATATCATGCCATCTCTTTCTCACACATGCGCTCGCATATTTATGCATACAGAAAATGCTTACGGCTGCTGATAGAAATGAAATCAATATGAGAATATATTTTCGACTATAACTTGGGTACATCTTGACGAAATTTGGGTAGTTAATCAATAGTACGACTCGACTGTTTATCCTGTTGATCCTGATCAAGAATATATATATTTTGTGGGGTCGGAGATGCCTCTTTCTGCCTGTTACATACATTTGCACAAAACCATTATACCCTTTCAGGGTATAAAAAACACATTTTGACTGAAAATCGTATTTCCAAACTTTAATTCTAGAGGCAAAACGCTACTCAGAAATCCATCACTTTTGAAAATCACATCAGTTTTTGAGAAACTTACAATTGTGGAAAGTTATGATGAAAACTCAACATTCGACCGATAATGAGTGTCCACCAGATTGGCTGTCAATGCTCATTGCTTATCGTCCTTCTTCTGCAACATTGAGTCTGATAATAGCAAAACAAGATAAACTGTTTTTTAAGTACCCATTAAGCGATGTTTACTTTAAAATTGTTAGGGTACATATGGTTCTATCCATCTCGTAAACCCTTTTTTTTATTACACACACTACACATTTTACATTATGCTTGTGGTTTTTACTCGTGCTCTACAAAAATGGTGATTGAAAATAGCATTCAATACAATTTTGTATTTCAGAACTCAAACAACAATTGGTGTCGTAGATTAACTTATGTTTTTATATTCATTTTATGTCTTGTTTATATTGGATTTCTGATTCTTTTTCATTAATTAGAAAAAACGGATTCCGGTGTAGTGGCCGAGTTTATGAAGAGCGACAAGTCACCAGAGGTAAGTCCATTCCATATATCATATATAATCGTATCACAATGATTTTTAATTCAAATTGTAATCAATTGAATTATTTCTATAGTATTCAATGGTGCCAGAGCTAACAGCAGCAGGAATTTTTGGTGCAGAGAATTTACCCGAATATAATATGAATTCCAAATGCTTGAAGGATTTTGAAAAACTGGAGAAGCGTCGTCTCAAGGAGGAGGCGGCACGCCAGCGCAAGCTGCAGGAAAAGGAAAAGGAGCAGGAGAAGAAGCTCAAGCGTAAGCTCAAACAGAATGCCAAGGGCCTAACCGAGACAACTGAGGCGCAATTTGGCAAGCTAATGATCACCTCCGACAAGGACGAGATACCCATATTCCTGATCAAGTGCGTCGAGTTTATCGAAAAGGAGGGTCTCGACTCCGAGGGCATCTATCGTGTGCCAGGCAGCAGAGCGCATGTCGACATGCTCTTTCAACGTTTCGAGGAGGGTAAGGCAACCATCCCTGCATTATTCAATCATCAATTAATGTCCATATTTATTGCGTTTTTCTAGATACCAATACAGTTATTGACGTGCTGGATATTCCAGTGAATGCGGTTGCTACCGCTTTGAAGGATTTCTTCTCGAAACGCTTGCCACCACTCTTCAGCAAGGATATTATCAAAGAGCTAGAGGAGATTGCCGGTAAGAGCTGCTGCACTATAATACATATATATATATATATATATATATATATATATTTGCTATATGCCTGCTTGCTTTCATTCTTTTCGTAGGCTCTCGGGGCGTCGGCTCGTCCAAACTGAATGTGGAGGTGAAAACCGATCGCAGCTGCCGTTTGATAGCTTTAAAATCATTGCTACAGAAACTACCACCCATCAATTTTGCCATACTCAAATACATATTCCAACACTTTGTGCAGTAAGTGCCACCATCACATACAGAATAAAATTGTACTATACAAATAATTTGTATATCAACAATTAATTCGCTTATTACATTATTATCTAAAGTAATTTCATTTAAAAGTATTCTTTCTTATTTTATTTTATTGTGTTTTTCAGCGTCTCGGACAATTCGAAGCTAAACAGCATGGATAGCAAGAATTTGGCAATTTGCTGGTGGCCCACATTGATACCGATAGATTTCACGGATATGGGACACTTTGAGCAGCTGCGGCCATATCTGGAGGACATTGTTCAAACGATGATCGATCAATTTCCGTATCTCTTCTGCGGCAAAGATGCTTTTGTTATGGTTTAGGCTAGTTAGATAGAGATGGAAAAAAAGAGAGAAGGGAAAAGGCATTGTAAAAGAACCCATCGATCTGAAGATTTGAAGGTCATTCAACAAAGAAAAAATGAAAAAAATAAGAAAAACGCAAGCATGTAATTCGCAACCGGGCAGCAAGTCTCGTTATTTGTCGTAAGTTTTAGTAAACGCAACAGTATGAGAATGCATAATATATATACTTTGTACAGTACATATATATTTATATTGCATAAGTATCTGTATTGTGCATGGTATATATATATATATATATTATATATATATATATATATACCATATATATGTGTGTGTATTTCTGTAAATTATTTGGTATTGCAAAAAGTATAAAACCAATTAGTTAAGTAGGGTATATTTATTTATATATATAATGTATGTGTATATCTATACATATGTATGTATGTGTCTATATCTATTTGTATACATATACATATATAGATATTCAATTTATTTTTTGTATTAATGGCTTTGTTGTGTTTCCGTGATATATGTAAACGCATAGGGTTTTGCGTCCTCAAGCGCCGCCCGATCTGTATTCCCATCATATACTATATACACATGTGTATCTGTGTGTGTGTAATTTGACGGCGAGGTTGGGCGGATCAGGGCCCAAAGTTAAATAAATTTATTAATTGTGTATTGTATGTTAAAGTGTATGTTAAAAAAAAAGTAAACTACTGCATTACGAATGATATATATATAATATGTATATGCATATTTATTACACATATAAACATATATATGTATATTTATGTGTGTATGCTAATTTTATATAAACATATATAATGAAGCGGCAAAACAAAAAAAAGTTTAAATTATAACATGTGAAAAAACAAAAACAATTTCCAGCTACTAAATGTGAATCTCTTTGTATGTGTATGCGTGCGTGTGTGTGTGTGTGTGCGAATGTGTGCGAGAGTGCGTATGCTTGTTCTTCTATGTGTATTGATATCTATGTATAAGAAAACCATTATATATATATATATATATATCCATATATACATATATATATATATATATATATATATAGAATTGTGTCTAAAAGATGAAATGTATTAGCGCTAATTATTATGGTACTCTCCCTACCAAAAACCCTCCACCTCCTGCACCCCTCACCAATTCCCTCCCTCCCCCACACACCCCCTCACAGGATCAATATTGCAAACAAACAAAACAAAAATCTTTGTCTCTAGCTCTCAGCTATTATAAATGTGTGCTCTACTCTACATATGAAAAAGAAAAAAAAGAAAAAAACAAATTACGTAAAACAAAAGGCATTAAAAAAAATTTATATAAATATGATATTCATATATATATATTCATATATATATATATATATATATAATTATATATATACATATATACTATATATATATATATATATATATATATATATATATATATATATATATATATATATTTATGTATGTATATATGTTTTTTAACTAAAGAATAAAATGGAAAGCGTAAAGCAACAAACATGACGAAAAATGAAAACAGTAGGCAACATAAGCGTAAGTGTTATTTCTTGTAATTGAGCATTAATTTTTTATAACTTAATTATATAATTGTGTATCTTGTGTCTGAACGGACCTCAAACTTAAAGCATACAAAAAAAACAAAAAAAACCAAAATCCATTTTAAAAACAAAATGTGCGAAAACTGTTGCGCTACACAGAGAGAAGAGAATGAGAAACAAAAACAAAAATTAATATATAGTATAATTTGTATAGATGTGTGTCTATTGCATTATTTGTAAACGAATGTACATGCATATATGTATATATACGCTAGATTAACGGTATATATGTGTATGCATTTATTTATACGCTAAAAAGAAAAACAAAAACAGAAAAATGCAAACAAATAATGTCTCAACAAAATGTAATTCGACGTGATGTGTAATGATATTTTTAAAAGCAAATTTTATGACCCGATCCCCAGCCCCCCTACCCACAGACCCTGCGCCTACTCCCCCTCAGTCGAGAAACCAAACAAACTCAATACATCTACATACATACATACATATGTCAGGCTATGGAGTGCGAAATAAATTTGTGGGCATTTTCCAAATATTTGTGAAGCATTTACATTTGTTGTATTTATTGATTAGATGATTCGAACTGTTTTCGATTGGATAAAATAACAATATCTTTCTATAATTACTCATAGCCGGCGAGCAAATTTGTCGCTATAGCCTCAGTGTCCAGCAGCGTTAATCTCTGCGTTATTTTTGACTTTTTATGTGCAGGCTCTTCATCATCATCATCATTAGTATCATCGCTTTCTTCATCATCATCGTTGTCCTCATTCTGTTGATCCGCCATTTCATTATTTTCCCTCTTTTTATACAGCTTATCCGGATCGGGCAGCCAGGACAATTCCACCGACTGCTCCTCATCGCTATCCATATCATCCGGCTCCTGTTCCTGCTCCTCATCGCTCTGCTGTTCTTCTGCCTTTTTGCGTAGCTTTTCGCGCTGCAGCTTGTGTCGCTTCTTGACCAGCTCCCGGAAACGTTGCTTATCATACTGATCCTCTTCGTTGAGCAGCGCCTTGGACAGCATTAGATTGATGCCTCCTTCGTCATCCTTTTGTTTTTTCGTCTTGCCGGTCAGCGCCTTCATCTGATTGCGCTCATCGGCCAGCATTTGGCCATCCTCATCGAACTTCAGCTTGTTGTTGATCTGCAGATTCTTTTTGAGCGCCTTCTTGGCCAACGCCGCTTTGGTAACCAGTTTCTCGCGCTTTGGCACCACCAACAGTGCCTCCGAATCCTCATCATCGGTTGATGCAGCTGGGCTCAGTCGGTTCAAGTCAAGGGGTGCACCGTCGACATCATGATCGCGTCGCTTGATCTTGATAAAATCATCGTCCTCATCGTCGCTGTGATCAGCTGCGCCGCCAAAACTTGTTATTGTCTGCTGAACCGGCAGGTCATCTTTTTCCTTTAGCTGCTGCTGCTGCTGCTTCTGTCGCCACTTGAGCTTCTCGATGAAGGGCACACGGGGCGTGACCGCCAGTCCCAGCGATTGCGCATAGGCATCCAAATCAAGCGTGAACACATTGAAGAGCCGCTTGTTGCGCATCAGGAAGACCGACTTGAGGTAGGCCAGAAAAGCACGCTGTGCCGAGGCGCGCAGCTCTGGGAACTGGGCAAGGAACGCTTCTATTTTGATGCGCGGTGAGAACAACTTCTTGGGATCAATGTGCACAGAACGTATCTCCACGTTCAGATGTTCGCGCAATGCGCCAATCATGTGCTCCTCCTCGCTGGGTGTCATGACCAGAAGGCACTCGCCGTGCGATTTGTTGCGTGCCGATCGACCAGCTCGATGAATATATTGTGATACATCCTCGGGACAATCGAGCTGCAGCACCCAATTGACGGCGGGAAAGTCCAGACCGCGTGAAGCCACATCTGTGGCAAACATGACAACCTGGCTCTTGCGCAGAAATTCTTCGTATATGGCAATCCGTTTATCCTGATGCAGTGTACCGTAAAGGGCGAGCAGGCCGACGCCTGGACGTAGTTTGCAAAATATCTCGTACAGATATTTGGCTTGTTTGCAGCTAGCGACAAACACAATGATCTTTTGCTTCAAATGATTCTTGATAAACGACCAGAGCATGGTGATCTTTTCCTCCAGCGGCAGCACCACATAGCTTTGTTGCAACAACTCGGGCAGAGCCAGCACGGCTGCATTAGTTTCTGGCGTAGTCGTTGAATTAGCTGTCCCATAGCCCACATAGACAGGCTGCTGCAGATTGAGACGTGCCAAATCCTCCAGCGTATTCGTTTGCGTTGCCGAAAACAGTAACGTTTGCCGATCTGGTGGAAAGTTTTCAATGATCGCATTTAGCGTCTTTTGGAAGCCCATGTCCAGACAGCGATCCGCCTCATCCAACACCAGCATCTCCATGGTGCTCGTATTGAACAACGGATTCTCGTCCATGTGCTGCAGCAACCGTCCCGGCGTGCATATCAAAATATTGCACTGATCCATGCGAGTCCGCTCAAACTTTAAATTCTTGCCACCGATGATGAGACCCGCCGAGAAATCATGATGTTTGCCCACCTTCTTCAGCGTCTCGAATATCTGGTACGCAAGCTCACGTGTTGGCGATATAATAATGGCACCCACGCCATCCGAGCGTGACCATTTATTCATATACAAATGCTCCAGAGCCTGCCAAAAATGAACGGAATGAATTTAGATTAAGACCTAATACAATCTAAATGAGAATCTTGACTCTATTTGACCCATCAACACTTACTGGAATGAGAAAGGCCAACGTTTTGCCGCTGCCCGTTATTGCCGCGCCGAGCACATCCTTGCCCTGGAGCGCTGGTCCAATGCTCTGGCGCTGCACTTCTGTCGCCGTTATAAACTTGGACTCGGCCAATGCCTTTTGGGTTTTCTGCGACAGTGGAAATTGCGCAAATGTTTTGATAGTGCTGGCATCGATATCGTCGTATTTGGTACGCAACTCCTGGATTTCAGAATCGGTTGCGGCAAGTTTTGAACGCGATATCTCTTTGGAGCGCTTCGTGTTTATAGATTTTTTGTGGCTGTTGGCCTGCCTGTGCTTTTGTGGTCCCGGTTTACCAGAACCTCCGGGTCTTTGCTTTTGCATGCCGCAGATTTAAGAATTGCTTCAAAAGTAAAGTACGTTCTGATTACTCGACTGTTGCACGAGGAATTGGGTATCGTAATTATATCGATATTTGGTATTTAATGATTACTCCGCCACCAATATACTCAGCGACTTTTCTTTAAATTTTTTAAATTGTGCGTAATTTTTGGCACAAACTATATTAAATTATTAAATAAATTTGAATGACTGTTTCTTCAGGTACAGAATTTAGAGTGAGTTTAATTCCCTCAATATTCAAATCACAAATTGCTCGTAATATCACCGATGCCATGCGATAGTTTTACTCGTAACCATTAATCGTTGCATTTATTTTTACGCTATAATCAAATGGTCACACTGTGTTCTTAGAAATGGCCGTCATTTAAACAACTAACAGCTGCCCGCACCAAAATTATGTGAATATGCACATAAAAAGAAAATTTGTATTTTGCTATAATAGTTTTACATCGATTATAGGTAATCTCACTACACTTATCCTTACATACATATAATTATTTAAGTGATATTGAACGCGTCAATCGTATACAAGCTATTATTATATTCGATAGTCGTTTGAAAGGATTCTCACGAGAAGCTGAGTTAATAGTCTCTAAACCATCGCACATCAGTTGGTTTGGTGGGCTGGCTGGCGCTAGCTTATTGTTGCTTAGGCATTTGTATCTACAACAAGGTTGGCCCACAATTTTGTACTAAATATGTGTTGTGGTGCAACAGTTCAAAGTATTAAATTAGCGCGCGGCGTGAGACAGTTAAATGCAATTACCAACGTCGGCTGGCTGTGAACTGCAATATACTCCTTCCACCAATCAGCAACTGGCCCCGGCCCCCTGTCTTTCTCTTTCTCCGATCCTCCCCCTCTCTCTCTTTGTCTTGTTCCATCTCTGTCACACTTTCATCACATACAGCATCGTGAATTGTGTGCGAATCGAATGTGAATTTCCTTTTGAATTAAATTTAAATTGTTCAGCAATATGGGCACAATATCATCGGTACTACAATGGTCGTGCAGCAAATGCAATACCATCAATCCGACCGAATCATTGAAATGTTATAATTGTGGCACGGTGCGCAAGGTATTCCCTAGTCCTACCGCAACATTGTACCAGCATCAGCAGCAACATTCGTCATCCCAGCAGCCACCGCGACACCAAAGCACTTGGATACATCACCACCAGCAGCAACAACAGCAGCATCGACAGCGACAAAACGAAAAACAAATGCTGGACACGGGCACGACGACAACGGCGGGGGTGGCTGAGTTAGCTGCTGAGTGTGATGAGGACGTCGCGACAATTGTTGATAAGCACAAAGCAGTGACCAGGTAAGCATACATGCATCCATACATATATAAGCACAAATACATGCAGACATACAAGAACATACACGCATATGCATACACTTTTTAGGTGTACATATATGTGTGTGAGTATACAAAATCTTCAGCTAACGTTTACCGTTACACAAAACAAAACGAATTGCATGTGTATGTGTTTGTCATTTTCTTGCGCTCGGTCTCTCCCCACAAACACACACCGACTCTATCTATCTATCTGTGTGTATGTGTATGTGCGTTTCTGTTTTGTGTATTGTACACAGTGTATACACAATAACAACAACAATTGAACTAACTGCAGCAACAACAACATCAAAGGCTGACCAACAAAAAGTGCTGCTCTTTTTTGTTTTTTTTTTTGGGTAAAATCGATTTGAAGCAAACGCGAGTTTGTTTACAGTTGTATTGATTGCTGGATTTCTATCTGTTTCACGGCTCTCATCAAGCAAAAGTAATAGAAATAACGAAAAATATTGAAAAATTATAACAGGAAATGCAAAACAAAAGATAACAAAAAGAGGAAAATAGAGCAAATATTAATTAGTGTATAAGTAAAGTAGGCTAAGTGCGAGAATTGAAGGATTGGCCACATTGAAATAACCTTGCACTCTCCTCCTTAGCAGGGAAACAGCGTTTTTTCACTTCCTTTTTTTTCCTATTGCTGTCGGTGCTAAAAGAAGTGTTAACCGTTAGCTGTTCCGTTCCCCTTCTTTCCATTTCCGTTATGTTCGCAGAGCTGAGTACACAACAACAACAATAAACAACAAACAGGGACACGTTTACAAATCGCTGCTGCGGGGCTGTTTAAAGCGTCCACAACGCAATAGCCAAAATTTGCCAGCCAATTGTATCGATTGCGAGGAGACGCGCAAATATATAAAAAGCTCCATTGAGCTGTATCGCCATTTCTCGAATCCGGCATTGAATCGTCGATGGATTTGTCGCGCCTGCGATACGGATAACAATTCGGTGACATGGCATTGTGTCATCTGCGATACGGTTAGCTATCTAGCGCCCATCTACAAGGAGACGCTATGGACGCGACGACATGAGCCGACGTCGGCCCAAGCAACCATTGTTGGTCCACTACAGCCGGAGCTAAGCATCGGCAACAGCAGCGGCAGTGGCACTGCCAGCATCAGCATCGATCAACCGGATAAGGATAAGCATCTAGAGCGGGAGCAATATTTGCATCAATTGGCGGAGCAACATCAGCAGCAATCGCTGCCGGAGGACCAGCACAATCAGCAACATTCCAATAGGCGTCATTTGAGGGCGCGCCGTTTTTCCTACTTTCGACGCACCCAAAGCCTGAGCACATCCTTCGAGAAGAGCTCGTCCTCGGCGCTAACGCAAGCGACCGCCTCATCATCATCAGGCCGCAGTTGTCACATTTGCTATGTGAACAATCTCAGCAAAGATATATTCAATCTTCCAATCGACGCTCCACTTAACAACTACCAGCAACAACATTACCCGCAGCAGCAACAGCAGCAGCAGTTGCACAAGAGCAGTAAGTAATCAATACCTTAGGGTACAATTAAAATAAATCAAATCACAATATTGTCATGCGAGCTCATTTTCTCTGGTTTGTTTACAGCTCAGCCAGCAGCTATCGTTGCTGTTGTTGACTCAGTTAATCGCTTACCGCCTGTCGCCGCCGTCGGCGTCGTGTGCAGCAATTCGCGCTTTGCCATTGCCAATGACACATTCTGTCGCCGCAAGCAGAACAACAACAACAAGAACCAAAACAATAAATTGCGCGACGGCTGTGCCAAAAAGAAATATAATTTCACAATCACAACGCTATCAAGATCGGCCAAGGCAACTGTTGCAGCGCCAACGACAACCTCAACAGCAACAGCTGCATCAGCATATGCTGCGGCTGCAGCAACAAAACCCATGCGCCAACCGCATCCCAAGTTACGGGAGGCCAATAGCAACAGCAACAGCAGCGCTCCAAACTTGGTCAGAAACGGGACTGGGAGCGGAAACGGAAGTGGAAGTGGCAGCTCACAGTTTACTATACCGCGTAACGGCGTCTTTATTGCTGTTAACGATTGGTCGGAGCCAGCGACGCGCGGCAGCAGCAACAGCACTAACAGCAGCAGCAGCAGCTGCAGCGGTAACAATCGAAATCCAAACCAAAGCGCAGCCAACATGCAGCACTGTGATACAACATACAACAATAACAATACCACTAGCAATAGCAGCAGCAGCAGCAACAATAATAATCACAACAACCACAACAACAATAACTGCAGCAATAATAGTAGCGGCAGCAGCAAACTGAATCAGCAACTATATGAAAACGAATGTGTTGCAATTGCACAGCAGCAACAACTGCAACAACTACAACAACAGCAACAGCAGCAAATCAAAACTGAACCAATGGCGCCAATATATGCTCAAGTTAATAAACAGCACAAGCTGCATAAAAAGAAACTTGGCAACGATACAGCGGCGACAACAACAGCATTGCAGCTTGCCAACAACAACAGTCACAGCAGCTGCAGTTACAGCAACAATAGCAGCTTTGATAATATCGACAACAGCACCGAGACGGTAGCAGCAGCAGCAACAGCAGCAGCAGTTGAGCACACTGGCAATGAATCGAACAACATGGAACCAGAGTCCAACACAGCAGCAGCAGTATCAGCAACAGTATCAGGATCAGCAACAACAGGACCATCAGCAGCAACAATTAGTGATTTTTATAATGCGTCTGAGCATTCTATATACGCCAAGGTGTGGAAAGGACCCCGCAAAACGACTGAATCGAAAATGTACGCAAAATAATAAGAGAAGAATAAGTGACAACACTGTGTGCGTCATTTGACACCAGCAACAACGAACTCGACAACAACAACTTTTCAATTACGTTTTTGTGTTAATATGATTAATTTATTTTTGTTGATCACTGCGACTCTTAGTCATATTCCATATATATATATATATATATATATATATATATATATATATATATATATTTGTAGATCTGTAGATCTCTCTGGATCGTTAACTTCATTTGGTTTGTATTGTTTCCATTGCTACGTTATGCTTCGCTGAATATATTGGATAACTGCTTCGCTAAGTGAATTGCCTTTTGAATAATATTAACTTGATGCATGTAGGATTTTTTAGTGTTCATGCTTTACTTATAACATTCAAACATATTTAGATAGCTCAACTTGAATCAATGCCTAATCTCTTTTTTAATTGCTTTAATCAAAATAATTATCTATATTAGTGTTTATCATTCATACAATTACTCTGTGTTTTTGTTATTTATTTCTAATTTGTAGTTGTAAGTGCAAGTAAATTCAAATTGTGAATCTAACAACAACATTTGTTTTGTTAGCTTATTTATAAGCTTGATTTAATTGATTAATCTGCGACATTGAGTTATAGTCAAATTTGATTGTTTATTTTTTGGCTATTTAAGGGTCGATCTTTGGGGTTATCAGTTCATATTTTTGTTTAATTGCAATTGCAATCAGCTGTGACTCACAATCGACCGTCAAGTGTATTTATTGTTTCGGCGTGCCAAAGATAACAATTTGCTTTTTTTTTACTGTTACTGATTCTTTTATAATTTTTGTTAATGAAATGGCAATTAATAATCCGCCGCAGCTAGAAAAACAAGCAACCAGCAACAGTCATCTTTTTTTAATTTGGACTTGTTTTTTTTCCTTTGTAATTTTGTAACAATTGATGTGGTTTTTATTTAAACATTTGCATTTGAGCAGTTAATGTGCAGTGTGCAAGTTTTGTCTAATCGTTTCTCATTTGGATTGTGTGCAGCTCGCATGAGGGATTGCCAGGTGCATCAGCGTTTCCGTCACACAGTATTCGGCTCATTCCGCAAGTGTCGCGCAACGACAATAAACAGCAACCGATGATGTTGCTGCACGGCAGCCGCAAGATGTGGACATGCGGCAAATGTTCCTATGCCTACAATCGTCTCTGGTCCGAGTCCTGTGAGATGTGCGAGACGGTATCCAAACAGTACAACAGTACAACAGCAGACCCAACCGCAGAAGCAGTCGCCAGCAGCAGTTAGTCAAATCCAAACAAATCCAATCGAATTCATTTCACTGTGTTTATTTTTTATTTTGCAGTTGGGGCTGCTGTTTCACTGGAGCCGCGTAGCGATGAGCCCTGGACATGCAAGAAGTGTACGCTGGTCAACTACTCAACGGCGATGGCGTGCATTGTGTGCGGTGGCTCGAAGCTCAAGAGCATCTCCTCCATTGAGGATATGACGTTGCGCAAAGGCGAGTTCTGGACGTGCAGCCATTGCACGCTAAAGAATTCACTAGCTGTCGGTTTGTGCAGTGCGTGCAAATCGATGCGTTTGCTGCCGGTTGACTCGGTGCGAGAGCGACCCGATGGCCAGTCTTATGAGGAACAGGATGCGGCCGCCGCACAGCCAATTGGCGAGCTAAACACACCAACGCTCACACAACAACAGCAACAACAACCACAACAACAACCACAACAACAACAACCACAACAACAGCAGCAGCAGTCGCAGCAAAAGCAGCAGCAACAACAACTGCAATTGCCAATAGTCGCGAATCGAATCTCGCGAAGTCCCTCGCCTCGAGCTGTTGCTTTGTCAGCTCCGCCCGCACTTGCTGCGAGCAACAGTCAACAGCTGCAGCTACAACAACAGCAGCAACAGCTGCACCAGCAACTACACCAGCAGCGAAGCTCTTCGGGTGCCATACCGAAACGTCACAGCACCGGCGGTTCCATAGTGCCGCGCAATATATCCATCGCCGGAATGGCCATGCCATCTTCCGCAGCCAGCTCTTCCTATAATCTACAACAACAGCAGCAGTATCAGCCGCTTTCGATGTCGGTCAAGAAGTGGCAATGTCCGGCATGCACATATGAGAACTGTGCCGCCTCCGTTGTCTGTGAAATCTGTTCCAGTCCGCGTGGTTTGGTCAATGCGGTGCTAACAGATGCACTGACACGCAAATCGATGCGCGTCACATCGCTGACAGAGATACGGCAGGAGAGCAAACTGATGGAGAATCTAAGGCAGCTAGAGGAGACGGAAGCATTGACCAAATGGCAGAATATCATACAATATTGCCGGGATAACAGTGAGCTTTTCGTCGACGATTCATTTCCGCCGGCACCGAAGAGCCTCTACTATAATCCAGCTAGCAGCGTTGCCGATGGCGGCAATCCCGTTGTGCAGTGGCGTCGCCCCCACGAGATTAATTGCGACGGAGGCGCATATCCGCCATGGGCTGTCTTTCGTACACCGCTGCCATCGGATATCTGTCAGGGTGTGCTCGGTAATTGTTGGCTATTGAGCGCACTGGCCGTGCTGGCCGAACGGGAAGATTTGGTCAAGGAGGTGTTGGTCACGAAAGAGATATGCGCCCAGGGCGCCTATCAGGTCCGCCTCTGCAAGGATGGCAAATGGACAACTGTGCTTGTCGATGATCTGTTGCCGTGCGACAAGCGTGGCCATTTGGTCTATTCGCAGGCGAAACGCAAGCAGCTGTGGGTCCCACTCATCGAGAAGGCTGTGGCCAAAATCCATGGCTGCTATGAGGCCCTCGTCTCTGGTCGCGCCATCGAGGGACTCGCAACGCTAACGGGTGCGCCCTGTGAGAGCATTCCGCTGCAGGCCAGCTCACTGCCCATGCCCAGCGAGGATGAGCTCGATAAGGATCTGATTTGGGCGCAGCTGTTGAGCTCACGCTGTGTACGCTTCCTAATGGGCGCCAGTTGTGGCGGCGGCAATATGAAAGTCGACGAGGAGGAGTATCAGCATAAGGGACTGCGTCCCCGTCATGCCTACTCTGTGCTGGATGTCAAGGATATACAGGGACATCGATTGCTCAAGCTACGCAATCCGTGGGGTCATTATTCGTGGCGTGGCGACTGGTCGGACGATTCGTCACTGTGGACAGATGATTTACGGGATAACCTAATGCCGCACGGCGCCTCCGAGGGCGTCTTCTGGATCTCATTCGAGGATGTGCTCAATTATTTCGATTGCATTGACATATGCAAGGTGCGCTCCGGGTGGAACGAAGTGCGTCTACAGGGCACACTCCAGCCATTATGCTCCATCTCGTGCGTATTGCTCACCGTATTGGAGCCGACGGAGGCAGAATTCACGCTCTTTCAGGAGGGTCAACGCAACTCGGAGAAATCGCAACGCTCTCAGCTCGATCTCTGCGTTGTGATTTTTCGCACTCGCACACCGGCCGCCCCAGAAATTGGACGACTTGTTGAGCACAGCAAACGACAGGTAAACGATACAAATGCACATACAGGTGTTTCTAATCCATAATCTTGTATTCTGCATTTTGATTACTACCAGGTGCGTGGCTTTGTTGGCTGCCACAAAATGCTGGAGCGTGACATCTATTTGCTGGTCTGTCTGGCCTTCAATCATTGGCACACGGGCATCGAGGATCCGCATCAGTATCCCCAATGCATTCTGGCCATACACAGCTCCAAGCGGCTGCTTGTCGAGCAAATAACGCCCTCGCCCCATCTGCTGGCCGATGCCATTATCAGTCTAACGCTCACCAAAGGACAGCGTCATGAGGGACGCGAGGGCATGACTGCCTACTATTTGACCAAGGTGGATACACTCTCTCCAAATCAATCTCTCGCCTCAGCACCCCTCTATTAACCTATTTTTTTTTAGGGATGGGCTGGCCTGGTGGTTATGGTGGAAAATCGCCATGAGAACAAGTGGATACATGTAAAGTGCGATTGCCAGGAGAGCTACAATGTGGTTTCCACGCGTGGTGAGCTCAAAACGGTCGATTCTGTGCCGCCACTGCAGAGGTGAGCAGAGCTAAAAATCAAAAAGCCCGCTAAAATCTAATCTCAAATCATTTCCGTAGGCAGGTGATCATTGTGCTCACCCAGCTGGAGGGCAGCGGCGGTTTCAGTATCGCCCATCGGCTGACGCATCGTTTGGCTAACTCGCGTGGCCTGCACGATTGGGGGCCGCCGGGCGCCACCCATTGTCCACCTATCGAGAATGTGCATGGGCTGCATGCGCCACGCCTGATAACATAATTGATCGAAAAGTGCATCGTCGCTGAGGAGGAGGAGGATGATGGGGCATTAGTTCAAAACCAAAAAACAATATATATATATATATATATATATATATATATATATATCTATGTGTATTCCTTTCGCCATTAGCCATTAAGTTTATTTTTTTTAATTTTTTAGGTTTTTGCTGTTCAACTGCATAGTGCACGTTTAATTCGATTATTTTATTTTTAAATTTTTTTTAATAATTGCATATTCTAGTCGATGGTTTGGTCAGCATTATATGCATATATACAAACTGTATACTATGAAATAGTTAACGATGCAGTTGCAGGCGCATAAATACATAAATATATACATAGTTAAACAACGGCCTGATCCTGAACCTATCAAGTATTTTAATTTCATCGATGTATGTATTGTAGTGAATTTAAGTGCATGTGCGTCACGATCCATAATACATACAGAAAAACATCTTATTGTTTTACAAATAAAATACTACCAGTTATAAAAGAAAAAGCAAAGCATTCAATTTGATTAGATTTGAGATTTGAATTTAAATGCTCATATGAAATATTATCGAGCTCCACATTTTTACTCCTGCCAACGTTGCCACTGCGTTAGACCTGCAACATGCAACATGTAGAGCTGCCAGTCTAACCATTAGCCAAATCAGTGTCTTCTGAAACATTTTGGTAATTTTATCATATACAGTATCTGGTCACACTGTGCGCTGTTTAGTGTGTGTGTTGATTCTAGTTCATTTCAGTTCATGAGCAACATATTTTGTTCGTCATTTAATTTTTGTTTTTTTAAAATGGCTGATACAAAGGGCGTAAGTAATTCGTATATTTATTTAACAAATTTTACACATAACTGAGTGTGCTAATATGTGTGAGTGTGTGTGTCGAACATATTGTAAACGCTACTGTTAAACAGGGCGCGGCTTCCATCCGCGCTTCAATTCCGACGATGGCGTTCTTGTTTTATATATATGTGCATTTTTTTGCGGCTTATCATGCAAGTTCTCATTCTCAATGCCAATGTATGTGTACACACACACACAGACTAGCTTACTTATGCACTTAAATGCATTCATACTTTTGTCAACACTGTAACACTGACACTAAGTTCACGTTCAAAAATGAGTTCAAATCAAAAAGTGCATGAATCACGTAAGCCGGCAAACAACAAAAAATAGAAGGAAAAAAGGAAGGCGTCGGCGTCATGTTTTTAGTTGCTTCCTTTGTTGCGGCCTGTGACCTACAAATATATATGTGCATATGTACATACACACGCACACACACACACACATGCTGGTGTCATTGGCTTTAAGTACTCGATATATGTACATGTGTGCGTATAAATGTATACAGTTATATTAATGTTTGCATGTACCTATATACACATGTGTGTGTGTGTGTGTTGGTTTTTAGATATGCAGGAGAAACTCGCGCGTGTCTGGTATTTAAAACGATCGCCGCCACTTTTTTCAAGCCAGACTTAGGCTTAGACACTGTGCGCACCCCCGCAGACATTGTTCACCATTGTTAATTTACTCTTGTTGTTATTGGGCTCGCAAAAAGAGAGTAAAAAAGAAAACTGCAGCAATATTTAAAATTTAAGCGCTTGTTGACGATTCAACAAAATCGTCGAGCGACCCCTTTCTGCTTATCAATAAATATTTCAATTGATTTTTATTATTTGTGTCTGCCGTTTTTTCATCATCATCTTCTGTTCTTACAGTTTTCCAGCATTGAGACACCCGGATATGTGGGCTTTGCCAATTTGCCGAACCAAGTGCATCGCAAGTCAGTGAAGAAGGGCTTCGAATTTACGCTAATGGTTGTCGGCGAATCGGGTTTGGGCAAATCAACGCTAGTAAACAGTTTATTCTTAACCGATTTATATCCGGAGCGCATTATACCCGATGCCATAGGTATGTGTATGTTAGTAATTACTTCAAATCAAAATTTATATTTTGTGTATTTGCAGAGAAACAAAAACAAACGGTTAAGCTGGAGGCATCCACCGTGGAGATTGAGGAACGTGGCGTTAAACTTCGTCTAACTGTTGTCGATACGCCCGGCTTTGGTGATGCCATCGATAATTCGAATAGCTTTAGCGCAATACTGGAGTACATTGATGAGCAATACGAGCGCTTTCTGCAGGACGAGAGCGGACTGAATCGTCGCAATATCGTTGACAATCGCATACATTGTTGCTTTTATTTTATATCGCCCTTTGGGCATGGGTAAATATATCAAAATTGATTCAACTTAATCTAAGCTTAATTTATTAAAATTACCAATTACAGACTGAAGCCATTGGATGTGGAGTTCATGAAGAAGCTGCATTCAAAAGTCAATATTGTGCCCGTCATAGCCAAGGCTGATTGTTTGACGAAAAAGGAAATATTGCGTCTGAAATGTCGCATTATGCAGGAGATCGAGAGCCATGGCATTAAAATTTATCCACTGCCCGACTGTGATTCAGATGAGGATGAAGACTACAAGGAGCAAGTGAAGCAATTGAAGGAAGCAGTGCCTTTTGCCGTTTGCGGCGCCAACACCCTGCTCGAAGTTAAAGGTAAGAAGGTGCGCGGCCGCCTTTATCCATGGGGCGTCGTTGAGGTTGAGAATCCCGATCATTGTGACTTTATCAAACTGCGCACCATGCTGATCACCCATATGCAGGACCTGCAGGAGGTAACACAGGAGGTGCACTATGAGAACTATCGATCGGATCGCCTCGCCAAGGGCATCAAGGGCAAGGATAATGGCATTAAATCAGATCGTGAGAATATGTCCACACAGGCGAGCGTGAATAGTGTTTTCTCCGAAAAGGATCGCATTCTGCAGGAAAAGGAGGCGGAGCTACGACGCATGCAGGAGATGCTCGCTCAAATGCAGGCGCGTATGCAGGCTCAAAAGTGAGAAAACGATGCAAAGACACAGAGAGAGAGAGAGAGAGAGAGCAGCAGCACACATTTGTGCAATTTACATATATAGATATATATATATATTTATATACAGATCTAAATATATATACATATATTTTTTGTACGCAGTTTCTAAGTTGCAGCGCTTCAATTTTCACAATGAGCGCTATCTTTTTGTTTGTTTTTATTTTACATTCTAAATATATATATATACACATGTTGATAAAAAGTAATTTTTATACATAAATGCAATTGACAAAAAAAGACAATATGCATCCAAGTCAAGCTCGAAAATTAAATCTCAAAGCATCTGAGAAACAGTCACGTACTCACACACATCTCTCATAGACAACACACAACTCTCACACACAAACTTCATATCACTCCTATATATAAAAAATGAATGAACATTAATAACAAACTGTATTCCTATTATGTATTTAGACATGACGTCTTCGATATTAACCATTGAATTATGTGTAATTTTTATTGTACTTGTACATGTGCCGCTCTTAAGTTAAGTAAGCAACAAACCAATTTTACCAATGTTAAAACATTTTATCTGTTTTTTAGTCTCGAACAAAGAAATTAAAATAATACTATGAATCGCCTCCATTTCTGTTATATTATGTCATTTAAATTTGATTTAGAAGGTGCGTAAACGCTTAAATTTGTTTATCAATAACTAAAACTAAGAAATTAAGTTGAGCGTTAAACTATCGCACCTAATTTTATATATATATGTGCGTTTTTGTATTTGAATTGTGTATTATCTATCCGTGCGAATACTTGAAGTGCTCCAGCAATTTTTGCATTCACTTACATTTAATTTCCTCGGTTTGCAATCGCTTAATATTAAACAAAAACAAAACTCATGCTAAATCACACGCATTTAATGTTAAATGAAACCTTATTGCTCTGTATATGAATAATTTAATCCTTTACATATTCCTCTATAAATATATAAATTTATATATATGATTCTTTGTACAATTACTTAAACATTTTGGGAGTGGCAGACAACAATTAAATTGCGATCATTTTGAATATTCTATTGATAAATATTAATTATTACTTTACAAGAATTGAATTAACTATATTTTTGAAAACTTTATGTTTACGGCTAACAGAGTTGCCATACGTCTAAAATAAACTAAAATGATAATGCTCACGTGGGTATATTAAAGCGAGTTGGCAGTTACGCCACTCAGTTCACATGTTGTGCGGTAACATTCTCAATGTGCCGGCTGATTTCCATTTAATGTAGAAGAAAAATGAAATGAAATTAATATTGAAAATCGAACAAAATGTACAAAATTATTTGCTGGACATTAAGGCAGCCAACTGGCCAGTGGACATGGAAGCGCATATCGGCATATCGAACGATCTGCGCGACCTTGGTCAGGTCAGAGGAAGTGCAGATGTCCGAATCGGATTTGGATTTAAAGTCGGGGACCTTGTCGCCGGATGCTCTGCGGCGGCAATTTGCACAAATGCCGGTGCATCGTATACGAAACTTTAGTATCATTGCCCATGTGGATCATGGCAAGAGCACGCTGGCAGATCGTGTGCTGGAGCTGACTGGTGCCATTTCCCGCAACGCTGGCCAGCATCAGGTGCTCGACAGCCTGCAGGTGGAGCGGGAGCGCGGCATAACAGTTAAAGCACAGACCGCATCCATATTGTATAACTACAAGAACGAACTGTATCTGCTCAATTTGATTGATACGCCCGGACACGTGGATTTCTCAAATGAGGTTCGTATTTCAGCTCGAATTTCAAATGGACTAGTTTAAAGTTGCTGTTGCTCGATCCCCCTCCTCCTGCAGGTTTCCCGCTCGCTGGCCGCCTGTGATGGCGTAATTCTGCTCGTCGATGCTTGTCACGGCGTGCAGGCGCAAACCGTGGCCAACTATCATCTGGCCAAGCAGCGTCAACTGGCTGTGGTGCCGGTGCTCAATAAGATTGACATCAAGCACGCAAATCCCGAACAGGTGACCAAGGATATGCAGCTGCTATTTGGCATTGAGCCAGCGACGGTGCTACGCGTCTCGGCCAAACTGGGCACGGGCGTTGAACGGGTGTTGGAGCGTGTCATTGAGGTGATACCGCCGCCCAGTGTGGAACGAGAGAATGGATTTCGTGCGCTAATCTTTGACAGTTGGTTTGACAAATATCGCGGCGCTCTCAATCTGATTTATGTGCTGAACGGACAATTGGACGTCGGTCAGGATATTCAATCGCTGGCCACAAAGAAAGTGTATCCGGTGAAGAGTCTATCCGTGTTGCGTCCAGCAGAATGTGCGGTGCAGAGCCTGCTGGCCGGTCAGGTGGGTCTCATTGCGTGCAACATGCGCAACAGCAAAGAGTCAATAATTGGCGACACCATCCATCTAAAGCATCAGTTGGCCACAGCGGCCGGCAGTTTTCGGCCACAGCCGCCGATCGTCTTTGCCGGCATCTTTCCGGCCGATCAATCCAAGCATGTCGCCCTGCGCAGTGCCATTGACAAAATGGTCCTCAACGATTCGGCGGTAACGGTCCATGTGGACTCGAGTCCAGCCTTGGGTCAGGGCTGGCGTCTCGGTTTCCTTGGCCTCCTGCACATGGAGGTGTTCTGCCAGCGACTGGAGCAGGAGCACGGTGCCGAGCCCATCATCACCGCACCTTCGGTTACGTATCGTGTTGTCCTGCGCAATCCGAAGCTGATCAAACAGCATGGCAAGGACACTCTTGAAATATCAAATGCCGCCCTGCTGCCAGAACCCAACAGCATTCTCGAGTACTACGAGCCACTGGTGCTGGGCACCATCATAACCCCCACCGAGTACGTTGGCCAGATAATTGGACTGTGCGTAGAACGTCGCGGATTGCAGCAGAGTGCGGTGAACATCGATGAAACGCGCATTATTATGAAATATGTCCTGCCGCTAAGTGAGATCATTTTGGATTTTCATGATCGCTTGAAATCGCTGAGCTCGGGCTATGCCAGTTTCAGTTATGAGGATCATGGCTATCATAGCACAAATCTCGTCCGTTTGGACATTCAACTCAATGGGCGGCCCATCGAAGAGCTGTGCCGCATTGTGCACGCGTCCAAGGCCACAGCTGTGGCACGTCAGATGGTGCACAAGCTTAAGGATCTCATACCCAAACAGATGGTGCAGATTGCCATACAGGCATGCGTTGGCAGCAAGGTGCTCGCTCGCGAAACCATCAAAGCCTATCGCAAGGATGTAACGGCCAAGCTTGTAACTGATAACTTTATATATTCGCTTAAATCCTTGATAAACCTTTCAATTATCCTGTATTTCTATCTGTCTGTAGTATGGCGGCGATGTGACACGACGCATGAAGCTGCTGAAACAGCAATCCGAGGGCAAGAAGAAGATGCGCATGTTTGCCAACATTCGCGTGCCGCACGAGACTTTCATCAATGTGCTCAAGCGTTAACTACGCCCAATTAGGGTGAGTGGTGGGATGCGATTCTGCCCGCGCCATATTATTAATATTAATATTATAATTATTATTATTTCCCATCATTTTTTTTTGGACTTGACATAACATCAATAAGACCAAGCACAGAATAATTCACGCTTATCGCGTCTATAACAATATTTGCCTAACGGCAAACTTGCCTCGGCTTTCGGTCGATAACACTGGCCACAAGAATGCCCCCTTATCAGTATTGTGTGGTCTCTTGTCTGGAAATAGAAAATAATCAAATACAAATATATATATATATATATATATATATGTATATATATGTGTGTGTGTGTATGTGTGTACATATCGGTTAATGCGTGGAGCAAGTGTGCGGTGTCAGCTGCCCCACAGCTGTAAATGCTGCACAGTGCATCACATTATGTCTTAATACATATAAAATAAGCAATAATATATCTAGATATGTGCTATAAAACAAATGAAAATTAATTTTTTTTTTTGTAGAGAAATTCCATTTGAAATGTGAAAAAATTGTGACGATATATTTGAAGTTCAGTATCGGTCTGCATGCCATCTTCAAAAGATCTTTAAATGTAAAATTTTTTGACATTTTTGAAAAATTATTTAAAATTATTACCATAATAAAAGTTCTTTTTTTTTATATATATATATATGTATATATAAATTCTGGAAATCATTATTTTGCACACTGTACTTAGTGCAGTTCATTAACATTAGCGTTATTTACGAGTCTCATGTTCTTGCTTAAAATATGATTGCTGTTGCCGTTGTTGTCTTAAAGCATTTTCAACAACAACAATGACGACAATGACAAAAAATCGAATTTCCCTGACCCTGAATAATGCTGGGCACTAATACGCGTGCACCCTTACACACACACACACACTCATACATGTCTATATATATATTGACTGCATAACGGTATCCTCCCATTGTCTGCTCACCCCTCAAACAAAAACCTAACACAGACACACACACATACACACACACATACACACAGTCACAATAAATTGGTATATGATTAGTGTGTGAGACAGCAAGTTTGAATGCTTGTGCCTTGCTCCCGGCAACTTTTGTTTGCGAGAGCGCAACAATCTAGCAAAGATAGACAGACAGCCAGAGAGCGAGAGAGAGAGAGAGAGCAAGAGAGAAAGCTAGAGCGAATCGAATGGCAAAAAATACAACAATTCAACTCAACTGGTTGGTGGGTGGGTGGTCGGTGTTAGGGACGTTGCGGCGTGCGCCTCTATTGCTATGCCTCTGAGTTTGTGTGTGTGTGACCTTGAAAAACAATAACATTGTTGTTATTTTTGCGGGGTTGCTGCTCTGTTTTGGTATAGGCAATGCTGGGCAAGTGCAAACGCGAATGCAAATGCAAAACTGCTTAAATTGTTATGCAATATGGGAAAGCCTCCAATTTGGCAAACCAAAAAAATATAAATGTCAAGAAGAGAAAGAACAAAAGATAATCTGTAATTGCAACAAATCACATTTATATATATGTATTTGTTAATCATTCGTTGCAGTCAGTTCGCAGTTCACAATTCTTTTTCATGCAAATCATTCCATATTTCCTTCCTGCATTCCAATTTGCGTATGCCGTATAAAAATCAGCTGCACTCACATTTTCAATCAACAACAACACGAATAAGAGGAATAAGAAAAATAAGAATAAGCAGCTACAGCCAGTCAAACAGCTGAGTCTGAGCCCCACACGCAAGTGCAAGAGTCCCACACACACACACTCACACACTGATAACAAAATGAAAAAACTAGCGCTCTCTCTCACACATTCACATACATACGTGCTTGTGCGGTGTGTGTGAGCAGCACGAACATAAAGCAAACCAAAAACAATTTTCGATATTTTGTTGCTGTTGTCGCTGCTGCTGCGCCGCTCAATTGAACGAAACAGAAGCGACGATGACTGCCGACTGTCGACTCGCCAGCGCCCGTTCCGTTTCTCTATTGCCGACACCGTTGTTGCCGTTGCTTCTGTCCACAGCACAACACAAAAAACAGTCAGTTTTCATTCTCATTTGACATCATCAACATTGAAATTTAATTAAAACAAGAGCAGTTCGAGTTCGACTGCGAATCCAATTCTCCAATTTATTGTTGCTGAAATTCAAAGTAAATAATTTCATGGATCAAATTTCAAATGGTGCCTAGTTTATGTAAATTTTCGGTGTTTAAGTTTTCATTTATCAAACGCCTTAAATAACTTTTCCTTGTTTTTTTTCCTCGATTTTCTTTACCCGTTTTTTTTCCAAGATAATCACTGCGAACAAAACAACAAACGTCATCAGCTGTTCTGTGCTTGTGGTTAGTTGTCGTGTATGTATGTGTGCATCTACGCTGAAATGCATATGTATATGTGTATAAATATATGTATGTATGTATGAATGCAAATACTTATGCATTTTATTGTATATATTGTATATGTATTTGCAAACAGCTACAGATATACCTGTATTAAGTTGAGAGCGCTGTGGAACATTACAAATAAATAAATATATAGCAAATGCAAACAATTGTTGCACTGAGAAGCAGTACCTACCACCACCCCCCGCCCCTGTCTGCCTCCATCAAATATTTAGCTAAAGGTAACATAACCTAAAAGCGTATTTAGAACGAGTACTTGTTTGAAGGTTACGCCACGGCGCCACGAAACACTCCTTCCTTTTTTACCCCCCCCCCCCCCACAACGCCTTCGCTTTTCTCTTTTCCCCACCCGTTAATAATCTTCGCGTCTCATCAATGGTAGCCTCGACACCGCTCACTTTGGCCTTGGCCGTGTACTGTTAGTCCGAAACAACAGCTGACAGCTGCTGTGGCTGTGACTGCACTTTTGACTCTGCAAATGCGTCAAGTGGCAACGCTGTCGACTGTTGGAGATGAACACCAAGTTATAACACAAAAACTATATGCTATCCATTGCCCATTACCCATCGAAACAACAGTGGTGCTTGAGCGCAGTACTCCGCACACACAATTACAATCAAGTTCAAAGTAATCGGAACAAAAACAAAAAAGGAAAAATTAAAAAAAACGGCATCAGCATCGGCATCTCCCGCACATACACACACACATGACACCAGCAACTGCGCGCATTCGCACTCTCGCTCTCGCACGACACACACACATTCATATGTATATATATACATTTGTATATGTATGTAGACGTCCACACAGCTGTACACGTAGCATGTTCACATTATTTTTTGTTGTTATATGAAATCCAACTGTAGACGGGCAGTCACAATAAAAGTCAGCAAATTGTGCAATAATCGTAGAATTAGAGAGAAAAGTGTGAGAGTAACATAACACAAAAGTGCAAATAATGTTAATAATTAATTATGCATGTGTTAGTTAACAAGGCTCCCCAGCCAGTGACTTATTAAGACAACAGTTATACTGCGGCACAGTGTTTGTCAATTAAACAGTGTTGAAAAATATTTCATGCAATTGGAAACTTTGCTTTCGCGCTGCGCAGTTGCCTTTGCTGTTTTCCCCCGTTGTCGTTTTCAATTGTGCGTTCGCTTTTCTATGTATGTATGCTTGTGTGTGTGTAAAATATTTATGAAAATTTGTATATACGTGTGTACATACATACGTATATGCTTATACATACAGCTTATGTATTCGCTGACGTTTCATCTGTTTGTCCGTGTGCCAGTTAAATACATACATTCATATATTTTTCACTTTGTTCATACATCCATTCGTGCATACTTCAATACATGCATACATATGTGTACATACGTATATATGTATGTGTGCATATATTTTGTTTAAAGTTTACAATGAAAGAGAGTGTGATGCTTGACAGTTCTTGTTATTGTTTTCGTTTGGTCGATTCAACAATTCTTATAATATAAATAGTGAACATTCTTTTTTTTTAGCATGTTAATGTGTATTTTTGTGTTTTAATTTTATTTTGCGACTAACGAGCGCGTCAGTGCCAATGGCAAAAACACACTCACACATTTGTGCATATTCACGTCAAACGTCACACAGCTGATATGTATTGTTAGTGGTTGGAGCACACGCACACATACAAATACACACACACACGCTTGCGAATATCATCGACACTCTCTCTTTCTCTCTCTACCTCTATCTCTCGCTTGCCACCCACTCTCGGTGCGATATTTTGTAAACAACTGAGAAGCGCGCGTGGAGTTGCCAGATGTTTAACAATTTTAAGCTAGAGTGGCAGCCCTGGTTATATTCGCTCACACGTATACACAATGCCTCGCACACACACATACACACTGTGATAATATATGCATTTTTCAAATTCCTATTTCATTTCATTGCTTCATATTTTTTTTTTTTTGGTGCAGGTCACGCAGCAAATCCACAAGCAATCCATGCTACTAAGCAGGCAACGAGACGCGTGCGTTGACCACAAATATGATCAACAGTTTTAGTGTTGCCAGCTCGCATACAGCTGCAGGTGCTGCTGGTGGTGTTGCAGGTGCTGCTCCGGGAACAGGTGCTGCTGCTGCAATTACCCTGCATTTTAATTACAACAACAGCAGCAACAAGAACAACAACAACAATAGCAAGAACATCAACAATAGCAAGAACAACAACAGTGGACTTAAAATTCTGCCCGCACCCATGGCAACAGTACCAGCAACAAATGAGCACAAAAGCCACAATACAATATCAACAACAACCACAACAGCTACAGCAACAACGGCAAAAATGTTTAAAATAACACAAAGCGAAGTTGAGGCAAAGCATTTCTTAATGACTTATCCACAACAGCAGCAACAGCAACAACATCAACAGAAAAAGGCTGGAGGCGCATTCAAGTGGATGTCGCCGGGAAAAGTAAATACCTCAGCAAGCACCAAAGAGCCGCAGTTTATACAAGTCAACATTCAGTCCATCAACAACAAGAACAACAGCAGCAGCTGCAGCAACAAAAATAGCAGCAGCACTAAATCGAAGCAACAGTTGCAATTAACAACGACAGTAATACCCAAAAGTGCCTTTATTGAAGTATTGACAATGCCACAGCAACAACAGCAACAACAACAGCAGCAGCAACAAAGAACTGAGGACCAAGAAAATGCCTTTCGCCAGATCGAAGATGTACACAATTATGCTAAGCTGCAGCATCGTCATCATCAACATCATCACCAGCAACATCAACACTGCAGCAGCAGCGATGAGTTGTTCGAGGAGGAGGATGATGATGATGACGACGACGATGATGACGAGGAAAATGAACTGCATCAAAAGCAGCAGCAGCTGAAAAATAGCGTTAAAATTAATGTGCCCAATATTGTAAATAATGATGAGAATGATTCCGAGGAACATGTAGATGTGGATGTTGTTACTGTAACACCAATAACCACGCAGCATCAACAACTGTTGCAACAACAACAACAACTTGTGTCAGCAGCAACAGTTGTCGATCCGGGTATGCGACCGGAGCACCATGCACGCCGTCCCATGAACGCATTTCTCATATTCTGCAAGAGGCATCGTGCCATTGTCAAGGAGCGCTACAAGTCCCTGGAGAACCGGTGAGTGGTGTGCATTGAAATTGCTGAAATCACTGCAACGGAAATGAGATCTAATTTTTAAATTTTGAATATTTTTGGCAGATCCATTACTAAAATACTCGGTGATTGGTGGGCCGCACTGGATGAACAGGAAAAGCAATGCTTCACCGATTTGGCACAGCAGGTAAGCAGGTAGCACTTAGCAGATAGACTACATATTGAACCATTATTCTAATTGATTTCCATTCATTTAAAATTCTAATAAGACCGACAACATAATACATATATATAAAAACAGTCTGGCCACTTGCCTGAAATTCAAAGGTTAAACATAAAGCGACAGCATTTGCTGCTGCTGCAAAAAAAAAAACTGTTGGCAGCCTTTGTGGATACAACATTTTGCATCTTAAAATATATAGCTAATAATTTTTGAAGCGATTTTGCTTTTGCTTGTGTACATTAGCGAGGGTTGCCGCATGTCAATGCTGCTGTTAATGATATGGCAACACTTTAATATTCAAATTTAAATTGCGCGCGTATACCAGGCGCAGATCAAGTTTGCGCTATTTTTCCGATAACTGCCTTCGTTTATCGAATATCGATACATTAAATTTCCGATAGCAATAAATGCCACAATATGCATATGCATACTATTGGTCAAATGGCCAAATTTCGTCAAGATCGGATAAGAAACACCCAAGTTATAGTCGAAAATATATTTTCATATTGATCTCATTTCTATCAGCAACCGCAAACATTTTCTGTATGCATAAATATGCGAGCGCATGTGTGAGAAAGGGATGGCACGAGCCCCGCTACCTACGATTGCGTGTTAGTGTAAATCTTTTTAAAGGCGAATTTGCCAATAATAATAGAATATATTTAATAACTGGGTTCAGGGTATATCGTAGTCGAGTTTACTTGACTACAGCACTCTTACTTGTTTTTTTTACGTTTATATTATTTTTTCACAGAACAAGGATGCTTTTTTCAATGCCAATCCCAATTTTAAATGGTACAAACTGCCAGCACCGCCGCTGCGCACGCTTTCCACGCGTCCCAGCAATGCCGTCGCCGCACATCCCAACGAGGAGCTTCAACAACAACAACAGCAGCAACAACAGCAGCAGCAGCAACAACAACAACAGCAGCAGCAGCATCTCCACTGGGAACCCAATGAGGTAGCGCATTTGCTGCGCCGCAATTACTTTAAATTTGCGGATGAGACGCAAATGGGTGAATTGAGTGCGCTGCTTAGCGCCAAAGCGGTCAATGTGCGTGACAAGGAATATGCACTGCAGCAAGCCCTAAGCGAAACAACACAATTTCTAAGCGCCCACATGCCCAACAACAACAGCAGCAACAACAACAGCAGCAACAACAACAATAACAACAAGCGTGGACTGGAGCCAGCCGGTGACAGTGCAAGCAATTCAAGTGAGGAGGAGGAACGTGGCACGCCCAGCAAGAAGCTCAAATCGACGCGCAGCTGCAAGGGAAAAATCTACCAGGAGCTAATCAATTCGGGCCAGTTGGCGGCCATTGCCAAGAAGAGTAAATGCCGTTTAAATAGTGGCAGCAGCAGCAGCTGCACAACCGATGCAACCAACAGCAGCACTCCACCTGTTTCACCCATTGCAGCAGTGGCTGCCACAGCAGCAGCAGCAAAAGGCATCACAGATTACCAGCTGGAGTTGGAGCTGGTGGACGTGGCGACAGCACCTGTAACGAGTGCCACGAGCGCGAGGCGTAGCAATTGCGATGAATTTGATTTGGAGGAAAAGATCAAGGAGCTGCCGGCACTCAGCTTGGATGCGTATTTACAGCGCAAACGCAGCACTAAAAAGAAGAAGAAATTCAACAGCAGCAAGAAACAGCGTAACTCCAACTCCAACAGTAGCAGCAGCGGCACAACAACAACAACAACAGCAGCAGAAGTAGGAACAGGAGCAGGCGCAGGAGCAGGCACAGCAGAATCCGGCCTCATCAAGAAAGCAGCAACGAAAAGCGAATCGGAAAAATTGCACGCTGCTGCTGCGGCTGCGGCTGCTGCTGTGGGCAGCCAGAAGCGCAAGGCGCGCAAGGAGAGCATCACGCGCCGTGACGTTAGCGCCATTGAGCTGGAGGTGGCCTCCATTCTGCCGCTGACCATCAATGGCTGTTACTACTTTAATCATCAGACCCAGTCGCCGCCACAGTTGCAATCGCCACGCGCACACCCAGCAACAGCAGCAACAGGAGCAGCAGCAATAACAGGAACAGCAACAGCCACGTTGGTACAGCATGCCTCCTCCTCCTCTTCGCCGCTGTCAACGGCATCATCAGCGTCATCGTCATCGTTGACGCTCTCCACATACGAGCAGCCTGCATATGATGCGACCTCTACCTCAGATCTACTCATTCTGGCCGAAGTGGCCGCCAATCGCACCGAGCTCTCCAAGTCCAACTAGGAGCAGTAAAGCCCACTTGTTAGTTGTTAACCGCAGCGCGCATAAAATTAACAAAAAAAAAAAATGAAAAAATAAAAGAAAAAACCATTTTGTCGCGACTGTACTTATATATATATATATATATATATATATATATAAATTTACACATGCCTATGCATATACATGTATACAACCTATGCATATACATGTTTACATACCTATGCATATACATGTATACATACATACATACACACCCATGTACGCATACATACATACACACACACACACACACACATCCACATATATACACACACACATATATATATATATATATATATATATATATGTATATATATATATATTGTAATTGTTATTGTTTTACTTCCTTTAATGAAGATGTTAATAATGATGATGATGATACAGTGATCGCTCGATAGTTTGAATTATATAATGAATTGGTTTATGAAAGCACTCAAAAATTTATTGTCATTTTAAATGTTTGCAATTTGTGTCAAAATGTAAAAATTGACATATTTTTCAATTTATTTTTACACTGAATTATCACTAATTAATAATAAATTGTGCGAAAAACAAGAGATAAAAATAGATTCAAAATTTAGAATGCACTCGAATGCGCACTGAATTGTAACATGATTCATAAAATTAGTTGCAATTCTAATGTTTGTTTTAAGACGGTGAACACTTCGATTATGAAAGTGCATACTATTTGTAAATAATTGTTTCATAAAATGAAATGACGAGAATTCGATATTTTAAAGTGTTTGTAATGATATTACTATAAATTATGCTCCAAAAAAAGAAAAGAAAATCTGATTTTAGTATCAAGCTGTAATAATTTGTACGAGTTCCAATAAGCGAGCGATGACTGTAATATTCGTGCGCCAAGTGCCTGTGCCACGCTCTGTCACTCTAAAAATAGCTGTAAATTGACACAAACACACACACGCACGCATTGAGAGTTAATAGACATTTGTTAATCTACAATTTAGTCAATAATAAGAAAACAACAACACATATGTATAGACAACGAGCAGAAATGTTAAAGTTAAGAGCAGAGAAAGAGAGCGAAAAATGTTTTTAGATCAAATTTGACAATTATGCCAAAATCGACATATCTTTATGGTTTATTTTTAGTAATTTGTTATTTGTATCATTCTTCTTTTTTTTGTAATCGCTTTGAAAGATGTGTTTTTTTTTTCACAACTTGTTTTTGTTGCTTCTCGATTGATTGTTAAGTTTTGAAAAGCAAGAGCAACAACAACAATATCTGCATATGTGCTGCGCTTATTAACTGTTAATTAATATTATTATTTCTAATACACATTTTAGCTATAATTTATTATCTATTATCTATTGTGAATGTGGAAACATGCAAGCATATACATATATACATAATATATATATATATACATAATATATATATATATACACATACAATATATATTTATACAAAAGAAATGCGACTTTTAAATTTCAATTTAGAACAACGCACAAATCGATAACAATCGATGTACGGTAAAATTGCCTGCTTTTTTTTCTTGGCGCTGCCAGATGCGCAACAGCAGTGAACCATTTGCCGATGTTGCGTTGCGTGTGTGTGTGTTTATGGGTGCAAGAGATAAAGAGGGTCAGATAATCGTCCAGCCAACCGTCTGCTACGTAGATAAGGTCATGCATTTCAATTGGACGAACATAAGAAAAAAAAAAAAAACAAATTCGAAAAGCAAACCTATCAAGAATCGTGGTTCTAACACTTGTATGTAACAAAATCAAAATGGCCAGCGCGTGATTTACGTGCACTTACGTTCGACGTGCTCACGTGCAATGCAAATAATTTTAAAAGTTAGCAGCAACATTAGCAAACAGCTGGCGTTGCCATCCGCCATTGCCACTGTTATTTCCCTTACTCGCTGCTGCGACTGCTCCATACGATTTCGGTTTCGACCCAGTCGGAAGCTTCGCGCAAGCTTTCGCCAGCATTAATGTTGTTGGCCTTAATTTAGTTTTCTCGCACATTCAGGCCCCTACAGTTGGCGGACGTTATTCGTGCGAACCGACGACAACAGCCAACAATTTAAACAACAACAAATCAACAACAACGACAGCAATAAATAAAAATAAAATTAATTAATTTGTATGAAAGAGGTAGGAAATTTGCTGCGTTGCGTTTGTTGTCAAATTTTGGTTTATTCACAATGTGAATTCTATTTTTTTTTAATCGGCCACCACGAAAAATGGTATTTGTTTTTGCATCGTTTGGCTTAAAATGTGATAGTGTTCGACAAATAGAAAGGCGCAACAGAAATTGAAAGTGTTGCAGGACCGTGTGTTGATAAGCAGAGTGCGGCAAAAATTTGTATGTCAATGCATTAGAAATATACACACACAAGAGAGAGAAAAACAAATACTTGACAAGGAGCACAAGTTCTATGTACGCACGCATGTGTATATGTGTAGGCGTCTTAATAGAAGGATCTCCGTTAGTGTGTGGCGAGAGCACGAAACGGTTATATAACTGTAAATGCAATGATTCTAGTAAGCGAATACATTCAGTAAAAAAACCAAGACCGTTTCTTTTGATGAGTTTACACTTTTTTTTGTGCAATTTGCACGACGCCAAACGCATTTCTATTTCCATCTGCTGCCGCTCTCTGTCTATCATTCGCCGCAGCAGCATCGATAATTAAATGTAATGAAATCTGTGTGTGGAATGAAACCCGCTAAGTTTTATTTTAATTTGATTGCTTGACTGCGGTTGCGACGGCTGCGACTCGTCTGCTGTTGCATTTAGCGTGACGCTAATAAATTAAAGGAAACAATCGAATGAGTGTGATCGTATAATGGAAGGGGTTGGGTGTGTGTGTGTGTTGTTGGTTTGTGCCTTTGCACGTTTTTTAATTAACAGCAATTTGTGGTTTGTCTCGCAGATGACAATTGTTGTTGGTCTTCGCTCCCCTCCTCTTCTTTTTTTTTGCGCATTTTTTTATTTAAACACCAGCGAGATCTAATTATTATTATTTATTATTTATTTGTCGAATTAGTAATAGCGAAATTCAGTACCAATCAAATCAAAGCAAACCCCATCCACAGTGATACACATAAATAAATATACATATGTATATATATAGAGGAGGCTTGTGAGCGTCTGACGTCACGCAGTAAAGTTCTTCGACTCGAATGGCCAAGGGGTCGTGTGTCACTACCACTTCACATTCAGTGTTGCCACTTTCGGTCTTTTTAATCCATTTAATTTAAATTTTTCTTAATTAGAATTCGTGTTGTCAGCTTTTGTTAGTTAATTCATAAAAACCACATATATTAAATATTTAAATAATTATCTAATAACATAACAAAAATTGTTATTAAAAGAATTATAATATTCGGATAAGATAGAAGCAAAAATAGTTTTTAAAGAATTATACATATGGATCGAAACAAACCGAATTGCAGAGCTGTTAATTCAATATGTTAGTCAATATTTTAGAGCAGTGAAATCTATATATTTTTTTAAATTTAAACCAGCTTTTTTACATACTAGTTTGCTTACTGTTTAAAAGATGGCAACACTGCCGCTGCTGCTGTTATGTAAGCGAAAAGTGACGAAGACAGCAGCGCAGGATGAATGTGCCTGATTGCGGACCGCCTGCCTGCCTGCTGTTCGTTCGTGTGTACGCTCGTTGGCCGTGTTCGGTCTCGTTGCTCTCATCTCGTGCGCCTTCGTTAGTCATTTCGTCGCTGTCGTCTTGACAGTTTCAACTGTGCTTTTGCCGTGGCAAAACGTTCGGCGCAAAACGCAATCAAAAAGAAAAAAATCAGAGCAACGATAAACAGACAAAAAAAAATAAGCAGGTACAACACAGAACACAAGCAAAGTCAGAAGCATTTTATGCAGAAGCTTCGTAGTCCAATATTGAAATTTGTTTTTAATTTAATATTTAGTGCACATTGTTTAGTTGCCTTAGTTTACGGTGTGTGTATGAGAGAACTACAGTTGTGTTTGTGTGTGTCAAATTTATATGTGTTTTGTGGGCGCTCTAAGCTCTCTCACTCTCTCAGTGTCTAATATTTTTTGCATTTTGTTTCTTCCCCCATTTGACGACTATTGTATAACACATGTATATTATGTGGACGACAGCTTCTTGCATAGAGAGAGACGAAAAAGCGCGAATAAATCAACATTACGCACATCAAGGCAAAGTAAAAGAAAAATACTAAGTCAGCTGTGACATTTTTCATCATCACATTTTTGGGAGAAAGCAAACTGCAGCAGCGAACAGACCAAGTACAACGAAGCAAACGTGAGCGAAAACTGAAATACAAACAGCAAAAGACGAAAGGGGAATCGAAACAACAATAGCAACAACAACAACAATAACAATACTAACAACAATTCGCACTCAGTACTCACTCCGTTTGTAATGGCTCAACTCCGTTCGCTAAGCACTCAGCGTACAACAATTAAATTCGTTTGCTATACTCGCAATAGTAGCGGCAGCGGTAGCGGTACTTTCGCAGCAGCAGCAGCCGCCGCAGCGTCTGTTTATAACGGTAAACGTTATCAGCAAAGATGTTTACATTCAGCGACATGCAGCAGCAGAATTGGCAGCAGCAACATTCTGCAGCGACAACAGCAACAACAACTGCTACTGCTGCTCTGGCAGAATCAATTTATGAGCAGCGCGCGCTGCTTGCATTCGGCAGCGCGCGAACAGCAGGCACAGGTGGCCATCGCTGAAGTGTCGGACGAGAGCGGTAGACGGGGGGCAGCGAAGGGTGCGGCGAAGTCGGTACAACCGCCACAGGAAGGTCAACCGCAACGCGATCCACTCGACGTGAGCTTCAATGATCCAATTGCGGCATTTAAGAGTAAGACAACGTGGGAACTCGTCCGCGCCTATATGGTGTACATGGTCTGTTCGAGCGAGAAGCTCGTCGAACATAACATGAAGGTAAGTAAAGAGAGCGCATATTGAAATTCATTTGGTTCTCTCTCTTCCCTTCTCTCTTTTACGCAATTATTCTATTTAGATTTTAGTTGTGTGTTGCTTGCGGGTGATCAAATCGACCCTTTCTCTTCCGCTCCCTCTCGTGTTTCTTGATCTCTGCCCTGAGCCAAAGCTCAGATTAAGTTCTTCATTTCGCTTTAACCCCTTGTGCTCCTGTGTGCAATCTGCAATCGGCAATCTTTCATTCTCTCTTCTAATTTGAATTTTAGCAAATATCAGTAACCACAATGACTGCGATATCCGCCGACATCACCCCCCCCCCCCCCCCCCAATTTGCTCTCTTAGATTTATGTATGTCAGTTGATTTGGCTTCCTGCCTCCCTCCCTACCACCAGACTCCTTTGCCGGTTTCTGTTGATGGCTTTTTTAATGACACATCAAAATTTGAATGCGCATCTAATTGCTACGCCAATTTGTGTTCGCTTGTGCGGAAGGTTGGGTGTAGGGAGGGGGATGCTGTTAAGTGTGTCTGTGTGTGTGTGAGTCAGTTAGCGACTAAATCATGTGCATTTTAACGACCTTGTGCGAAACCGTTGCTGTTGTTGTGCTGCAGTAGCTGAGGGACAGACAGACAGTCAAGTAGACGCCAGCAACAACACGTTAGTCAGAAGTTCAGACAAACTACATACACAAATATACATAAGCATGGAAGTGTAAGCTTCTCAGGCAGGCAGGCCCCCAAAAGTGCGCCAATCAAATCGCCATTCGCATCAACTACAAAAATAGTGGAAGAAGCAGCGCTCTCTTTCTCTCTCTCTCTCACTCTTTGCCCATGTCTTATGTACGTGCACACATGCATATTAGTGTATTCATGTATTACGTATACGTTTTTTTAAACGTATACTGTTAGCTCATCGATTAGTTTGCAGTTTGATCGATTTAATGCAAAAAATGATTGCAGTGAATATTGCAGTAGTCGTCGTGTAAGCAATCTGTATGTTTGTATGCATCTCTGCATATGTCTATGTTGCCAACACGTAACCGTTAGCTGTGTTTTTCTTTTTTAGTCATATTCCGATCTATTTGCGGTTCATGTCTGTAGGTGGTATGCTGATAGGTCTCGTGAGGTGACGTGACAGGGGCAACACAGCTCACAGCGAACACCTGCTTGTCTTTTCAGTAATCGACACTTTAGCCCAAAAAAAAAAAGAATAAAAAAACGAATTAAAATAAACAAGAGTGCTATAGTCGAGTGAATCCGACTACGATATACCCTGAACCCAGTTATTACATATTTTCTTTTATTGGCTAATTCCCCTTTAGAAAAAATGTGCACTAAAATGCGAGCAGCTCTGGAAGCGCCCTCTCCCGACAAACACGTGAAACACGCAATCGCAGGTAGCGGGGCTCCGCAGAATACATACACACAAAAACATATTGACGCTCGCGTAGATTATTATGCCATCTCTTTCTCACACATGCGCTCGCATATTTTTGCATACAGAAAATGCTTACGGCTGCTGATAGAAATGAAATCAATACGCGAATATATATTCGACTATAACTTAGGTATTTCTTATCCGATCTTAACGATCAGTTGGTCAATAGTAGGCATATGCATATTAGGTATTAATTAGAAGATTCTGCCTTTCGAATTGTGTCATTTATTGCTATCGGAAATTTAAATATATCAATGTTCTTTAAAAGTATGCAGTTATCGATAAAATAACGAAATCTTGATCTGCGCCTGGTATACGAGAACCTATATTCCAAATTTGAAGTCTCTCTCTTATAGTCTCTGAGATCTGCGTATTCATACAGTCGGACGGACAGACATACGGACATGGTTATATCGACTCGACTGTTGACCCTGATCAAGAATATATATACTTTGTGGTCCCACCCCACATGCTTCCTTCTGCCTGTTACATACATTTGCACAAATCCATTATACCCTTTTTACCTATTTTTAATGGGTATAAAAATACTCGATTGTCTGAGCAGACAGATGTATTGTCAGTTCTATGCAACCAGTTTTTATTTTCACATGTTTTTAGCAGGTAGAAATGTTTGTATACACTTGTTTAATCATTCTTTCTACCCTCCCTCCCCTCCCTTTTCGCACAATAACCGGTTCGTTTTGTATAGATATATTTGATCCTGTGAGCGAACAACGTTCAATGACTTTTTTTTTGGCAGCTGTTTGACGTATTAATTGCTTGTGTGTGCTTTCTGCCGCTCGACCACCTGCCCCACTCCCACCCTCTCTATCACCATTTCTTCGCTCTTCTTTGTTCGTTTTGCTTTCGCTTTGTCATCTTGTTTAGCCTTGACACGATCACACGACTTTTTTGTTATACGGATTCTCTTCTATCTGTCGCTTTCGCATATGTATTTGGCTGTCGTCCAAATGATTTATGCACACTGAAACGTGAACAACAACAGCAACAGCACTGAACCATAACAAGCTACAAATAATCAACTTTTTGGCTTTGGTATCCATATTGTCCGGTGTGCGAGCGAGATTGTTCAAAAATGATTGCGTGCTTTGCTTGAGGTAGAAAACATGAGTTAAATATTATTGAGAATATTTGTAATTTATTTTCTCGTTCGACAAATTCTGCTGACCGCCATTCTCATCACAATTTGCCACCACTTCTATTTACGTATTCTTTGTAGTCATTGAAATTTCGCAATTAAGTAAAAACAAAAAGATATTTAAATTTATGTAAATATATAAATATATATATTTAAATATATATATTTTTATATATATTTATATATATATAAAACCAACTTCTTTAAAATGTTGTCTAAAAACGAAATTATCGCAGCTTTTGAAACTGGCAAACAAAATATTGGGTAAAAGGTTATTTACAGCATTGATGAAGGCATCTTTCTATGGTCATTTTGTTGCTGGCGAGGATCAGATCAAGATAATACCCACACTGGAAAGGTAATTGTAAAACGTATATTGAATGCACTAACGCGATATTTTTCTTCTTTTTTTCTATTTCTCCATTGTACATTTCGCTCTCTGTCTGTCTTGCTTTGCTGTTGTGCTATGCAAACCAACCAAAAATTTACAAAAATTAATTAAAAAATAATAAAATTAAAACATCAACAAACAAAAAACTACTGCAAAAAAATAAAATAATTACCAACAATAATCGACAATGCTGTAACGTTATCGATATCCGATAACCGACCAACGATAAACGATGTGCACCGCTTTCTCCCTTCTTAAAAAAAAGCTTTTAAAAGTTGCTCGTACCGTGCTGGGCAGCAGACTATTTGTGATTCTGATGAAGTCCAGCTTTTACGGGCACTTTGTGGCCGGCGAGAATCGCCACACGATTGTGCCCACGCTTGAGAGGTGCACAAACCGTATCCTAAGCCCATGCCTAATCATCCAATAATAAAAATAATAATCACCATTGACTAAACTCCATTTATATAAACAATATATCAAACTCAACTCAAATCGAATCGACTCAACTAACTGGAACTAATGCAACGCTCATTTGTGACATGTGTTCTTTTCGGGATCGCTTCATCCGATCCACATCCGATTCACATATGTACAATTCCATCAAAGAAAACACATATTATTATAGCAGATTTGCTTTAATTAAATTTGAAAAAAAAAAGGATATAATTTTCTATGTGTTTTCCTTTATGCTGAAGATGTACTGTAATTTGCATCTTAACCGCACGTTACACGCACAGTAATTAAAAAAAAAAATAAAAAAAAAAATATATATATATATATATATATATTGGTGCGATCCCCCCACACCGCCAAACCCACTTCCCCTACTCCATGAACACAAGAAATCTTTTGTTTTGCAAAATCTTGAAAGGCCGAATTTTCTGCTGCATTTCTAATGCTAACATTTTTCGCTCTAATCTTTTCGCTATTTAATTCGTGGCCAGCGCAGACTTCGCTCGTTTGGCGTCAAGCCCATCCTTGATTATTCCGTCGAAGAGGACATATCCCAGGAGGAGGCCGAGAAGCGTGAAGTTGAGTGAGTACATAATATAGACACAGACACTTCAATTCCAATTCCATTCATGGCACTTTCTGTGCCACTATTCATATTTATATTCAGATCTTCCGTTTCGAGCGCCGGTGATAATGTGAAGGATGCAGGCGCCTTGCCTCAATATCATGTGGACAAATCGTTTGCCGATCGTCGCTACAAGGTGAGCAGCGCTCGCACCTATTTCTATCTGAACGAGGCCACCTGTGAGCGCAACATGGAGACCTTCATCAAGTGTCTGGAGGCGGTTTCCGGTAAGCAAAACAATTCCCCTCCCGAATTCAAAGCAAACCAGTTTAATGCATTTGCATGTGTCCTTTGCATCCCTTGTGTACATTATGCTCTACTCTTTTTTTTTTATTAATTTTGTTTCATTATTTATGATTCATATTATTTAGTTTGTTCACATTTTTAATTGTTTTTCGTTTAATTGACGAAGGGGTCACTCTAAAAGCCAACCACTTTACTGAGAACATCTAAAGCTGTATAAATCAGAAACAAGGTAGTATTTATGGAAGTTGCCTTTTTGTAATGGTTTTTATAATTTTGTCTCCGACTTCAAATCATATATATATATATATATATATATATATATATATATATATGTATATATTCTTGTCAGGCTGTCCGTTATTATTTATACCCGTTTTTATTAAAAGGGAAACTCACTCAATTGTAAAGTTATTTCGTTGCAACTTAGTATATAACCGTTTTTGAAGAATGGATCGGGTTTCAATTCTACTAAAGAATATGTCAGAGCGAAGTCAAGTCTAATAATGAACACAATCTATATGTCAGCCGGTCTACTGGGTCTACAGGGTATGCCTAAGATAACCGTTGTTCCTTATTTCTTGTTGGATTTGAATTGAACTAGGGAAGCCATAGATAGGATCATTAATAAGTGAGGTTCCGCTTAGCTTATTTCTATTTCATGTATAAGGAACTAAATTTTGAGTTTTCCAATTTTTTCGTTGTCACGATTTGTAGAATTTTTGGTGATTATGTTCATGATTATGATTATATATGGTTATCTTTTATAATTTATATTTGCTGGCCGTTTGTTGCCGTAATTTTAGCTTCCAACTACTCTGAATTATGTGTAATATATATTATATATATGAGTTTGTTTATAATTTTGATTAATTTTCTTCCGATTGCGTCTTTCTTTCTCACCACTCACTATTTGAAAACCGTTACGTAAACGCCAACCAAATGCAAAACCGACGGCGGCCCGTTACCCAAATCCTTAAAAAAAAAAAAATATGTGTATATATATATATATATTAACGATTATTATTGCAACTGTAACTAACTGAAATTAATCGAAACTTAACGCCCAAAATGAATACGGAAACTCAAAAACTAACCAAAAATTGAAATGTGCGAATTTGTGTGTGCGTCTGTATGTGTATGTGTGTGTGTGCGTGTATGCGTGTATGCGTGTATGCGTGTTGGCCAGATGATGATGCCAGAGAGCCTCGTGCTGCGGCCGAGGGTAAGCCTGCTCAATAAAACTTTCATCTGAAACCATAAAAAGAAATGCAACTCGAGACTCAAAGTCAAAATCTATTTATTTGTTTGTTTTTGTTTTGCTTCATTAGTTTTGTTTGTCGTATTAGATTTAGATTGCTTTGTTGTGTAAACATTGCGTGCGTGTGTGTGTACAGTATCTGTGGATGTGTGTGCAGTATATGTGTGTGTACAGTATCTGTGTGTGTGTGTGTGTGTGTGTGTGTAAGATGTATCAACTGCATGTGTAACGAGTTGATCAATTTGCTAAAACGCCTTCGACAATGCCTCGCCTCGCCTCGACTTGCCTTGCATTCATGCACTCACTTACCTTTCAAATGCTTCTCATTTCCGAACAACAACAACAACTTGCAAACAACAGGCGCCACCTTCGGAACTGGCATTACAGCCATCAAACTGACCGCACTGGGCCGTCCACAGTTGCTGGTAAGCTATATAAATAACTTAATATATATATAGCAGCATTCTCTATACATATATAGTAGATATTTAATTGCATTTACTATCTGTGGCTTCTTTTTAATAGTTGCAACTATCTGAGGTCATAATGCGCACACGTAAATATATGGAGGCACTTGTTGGCGGACAGGGCAATGTGCTCACCCATCACAAGACAATAAAGGATCTCGAGAAGTATTATGCCAGTGTTGGCGACAACAAGGATGTGCAAGCGTTCTTGCAGAATGTTACCTCGGATAAGGAGGGGTGCGTTCCAAAATCAATATTTTTTTTTTTATAAATATAAACATATATATATATATATGGAATGTGGTTTTGTGCCGATGTAATTGAACTCAATATATATGAAAGAGTCAGCAACTTTGTCATAATATATATAAATTTACTTAAGTTATTGGAAAGTGCATTTATAAATCATTCACTTGAATTTCGCTATCATAAATTAGTCATCTAACAGGTTTTTTTTATGTTCTTACTAAACTCCAAACTATTTTGAGTGATTCATTCAGCAATGAATTTAAAAGCGTTTGTAAACATTAATTGAAGACACATGACTATTAAGAATCTTTGATGAAATGACAACCTAGGTTTATTTTTTGATATATAGACATATACGTTCCATTTAATAATCTCTCTCTCTCTCTCTCTCTCTTCCTCTCTATGTCTGTCTGTCTGTTGTTTAGCATATTGCATCTGTTTCCCTGGTCGGGCATTGTGGATGAGGATTCGCAGCTGAGCGATACATTTCGCGTGCCCGATCCGATAACGGGTCAAATGCGTCGTCTGATCTCACAAATAGAGCCCAAAGAGGAGGAGATGTTTAGAAATATGATACGACGTCTAAACACAATTGTAAAGGTAACACAAAAATCAAAACCAAATAAAATAAATCAAAAAAACAAATTGCACATATTTATTTGTATTTAACTGCAACTCTTTTCTTCAGACTGCCGCTGAACTGGATGTGCGCATTATGATTGATGCAGAGCAAACTTATTTCCAGCCAGCAATCTCGCGCATTACGCTTGAGATGATGCGCAAGTACAACAAGGACAAGGCCATAGTATTCAATACCTATCAATGCTATTTACGTGAGGCGTTCCGTGAGGTGAATTTTACCTTACCCTCATTACCGTTTTGTCTTTAGTTCTCATCCCGTTAACTCTGATTTTTCCGATTGCAGGTGGGCACTGATCTGGAGCAGGCTAAGCGACAGAATTTCTATTTTGGCGCCAAGCTGGTTCGCGGTGCATACATGGAACAGGAACGGGCACGCGCCCAGGCCCTGGGCTATGCCGATCCAGTTAATCCCAACTTTGAGGCCACCACAGAGATGTACCATAAGACGCTAGCCGAGTGCTTGCGTCGTATTAAGGCAAGCCACCATATCCATTTGAAATTACACAATTTAACTAGTTTTGCATCGATGTCCTGTCCACAGGTACTTAAGGATTCCGGCGAGGATGCTCGTAAAATTGGCATCATGGTTGCCTCGCACAACGAGGACACTGTCCGCTTTGCCATTGAGAATATGAAATCCATTGGCATCTCGCCGGAGGATAAGGTCATCTGTTTTGGTCAATTGTTGGGCATGTGTGATTATATCACCTTCCCGCTGGGTAAGCACCACAAATTAAAAAATCTACCGATTCATATCCAATGCATTTACTCTAATTTCAACCCTTTGTACACAGGTCAGGCTGGCTACTCGGCATACAAGTATATACCATACGGCCCCGTTGAGGAGGTGCTACCATATTTGTCGCGTCGCGCCCAGGAGAACAAGGGTGTGCTCAAGAAGATCCAAAAAGAGAAACGTCTGCTCGCCAGCGAGATACGCCGCCGTCTATTCCGGGGACAACTCTTCTACAAGCCCAAGGGCAACTATGTGCCCATCTAAGCACAGTTGGCCGATCCAAGGACCAATCGACCGACACTCGATTAACCCCACAAATACACGGACATCTCACTGACAAAATTACAACAATTGACAACTGGAAAACACCTGATCAATGAATGGACACCGGAGAGAGATTGTACTGCGAGCAAGCTTTTCAATTCAATTCAATGTTTCATTTGTTTATTATACTCTATAAATGTTTTTAACGCTGGACACGCCCCCATATATGTATGTATGTATGTATACACGAGTGAATCTCCGCAGCAATGCAACAAAATGTCCGTTAAATTATTCATGGAGCAAGAATATCCATATATGCGCCATGCATTATATATATATATATATATAAATACATATATATATATAAATAAATATATATATAAACATAGATAAATATCTATATATATATATATATATATGTATAGGCAAGACAACATTTTAATAAGCGGAGCAAGTACGAGAAGAAAAAGCATAGCAAAGAACAGCGAACAACTAACGACAATTCTTTCATATGCATACATATAAATGTATATATTTCTATATTTTTCAAAAATATTTGTACGTCTTGTTGCAACATTAATACAGCAGTTATGCATGTGTGTTATACATAAATAGTAATAAAAGCCGAACACCAAAACATGATGGAAAAATTCTGTTGCCCGAGTTACGAAATCGAAAAAAAAAAACAAATAAGAAAAATCAACAACATTATTAGTGAACTGAAACATAAGAATACATAAAAATATATATATGAGAGCAAAATGTTTATATATATATATATATATTTATTTGTGTGAATTTATAAATATATGTATACTATGTGGCTGCATTTTAGAATAGTTTCAAGAGAAAGTTAATTCAAATTGTTAGAGCTGTTTTTTATTTCGTGTTATTTCTAAAAAAAACTAAAAAAAAAAAATAACCTTATGATTGTTTCTGCTTTTCATCATGTGTGTGATCTTTTATGTTGTTTCCTTAAGCATTAACTGTAGTTTAGACCTACATACATATAAATATATTTATATACATATATATAGATTGCTTCAGCATAGTCACTGCATTTGTTCCTTTATGCCTCAAATATGTTTCATAGTTATACATACTATATATATATATATATATATATATATATATATATATTTCGATATTTGTCAAAAATATTTGTACGTCTTGTTGCAACATTAATACTGCAGTTATGCCTGTGTGTTATACATAAGTAGTAATAAAAAAAATATATTTATATATGTATGTAGGTCTTTTATTAGTAATATTGCCACCCAGGGATACGCTTAAACCTAACTGCAAGTCTTATTACTATTATAATAGCTATGATATATTTTAATTGTATTTTTTGTTTTTTGTTTATTAGTGAGAAACAAAGTTAAGCGAACGATTACGATATTACGCATAGACTATATCCCCTCTATCCACAACATTGTAGTCTGGCTATAGTTTGTCGCTTCAGTGCGACTATTGTTAATCGATAAATAATTATGTCACAACAAAGTGTTTTATTTTTATTTCATATATATATCGTTCTATATACATTCATAAACATGTATTGCATAACGCAGTTTAACTTGGTATGAGTATTTCTATATACGAAACTATACATTTTCATATGTAATAATAAACACAAAATAAATGAAAGTCAATACTGTTAACTATTTCAATGACAATAATAAAATGTTAAAAACTATTGCGCGTTATAAAAATATTTCCTACAGCCTTGCAGCATATTGCAATTTGACGGCAAGGAAAACGATGAGATCGATAGAGCCACATATTTCTCACAATATTTAAAGATACACTCATTCAATTTGGTTGGTTTAAGGATCAGCATCGGCATCCTAGATTACTAGGAACCTCCTTGAATATCGGTCTTTCTTAGCTACACTCACCCTAATCTGTTGCACCTGTTATCAGATTATTTATTTGTGTCAGAGTATTTCGCAGTCGTTTACTCCCGACTGCAACGTTCTTAAAGTTATTGCTTAGTATTCAAGTCAGTAATGCTCTTTGAATTATTTTCAATAAATTTATATATATATTTTTTTGATACTGGAAATTAATTCAATATAACTGCGAGAGTGCAACCAGTTCGCTTATGTAAAAGATAATTTAACTTAACAGCCTGCCTGATACTAACCTACCCAATATGTGAGATGTTACAAACAAATGTCATTCAACAAAAAAATAACCCAAATTAAATAAATAGTTTGAAAAGAGAAATCAGCGAATCATTTGGAGTGGCCATAAAATTTCTTAATTACGTTGAAAGAGATAAATAAAATGATGGTTGATCCTTTTTCCGTTCTTCTTAAAAGGGATCCACTATTGATAAACTATTTCTAAAAAACAATTCCTTAAACTTACAAATGTAATAAATACATTTGTTGTTAGAGTGGCGATATTATTTGACTCGCAACTGTTTTTTTGAGATTCCAGAAATCAGATAGGTCTGACTGGCATCCAAGGATTTGGAGTATTCGACAGAAAAGATAAGGAAAATCTAAGAATCAAAATATTTGGTATAACTTAGCCGTTTGAAAACAATCCGGATGGACGAAGTTCCTTCAAACAGCTCAAATAAAAGATATAGAAGATCTAAATAGAGAATTGCTCACAACTCTGAAACATCATTACGGATTTTTTTTAACCAGTAAAGGACATCCTAATCGTACTCGTAGTTGCTGACTAAACAAAAATTTTGTGATTTCAACTCATTTCCAAGTGTTTGCGATTCGATTTGATTTGAAAGTCTGTAAGGATTTGGCTGAGTAAGATCCTTTCTTTCTTCGACTTTGGGCCCCTGATTTACAATGCTACCCAATACAGCAGCCAACACAGACCAACCGGTAACAGAAAAAGCGTTTCGGCACACGAAGTGTTTATTTATTTGTTGCGTCCTTGTAGAACTTGTGTTATTATTTAAGTACTTATGAATAGCACTTATTTGAACATATTGCTTTTAAAAAGTGAATTATCCGAAAAAAAAAACTATTGTAAATGGTCGTATGAACACATTACATAGACTCTTATGATAAATCACTTGACTTAACTTTTAATTGGACATGAGGCAAATAGGATACAAGTATAATAATATTACACATAATACACTGAGTTAAGTCATATATAAATTCTCTAAATTAACGCAAATTGCTTTTAAGTAGGTAAAGTAAACCGAGTTGCTAAACCTCGATGCCCTCATCGGATCGCTTATTCTGACGCTGCAGAGCATCCTCGGAGTTAAGCTTGGTCTTTTCGGTGCGTGTGTGCCAGACGAGCACATCGCGACAATTGTTCGCTAGCGGTTGCAGTTGTTCCCGGGTGGTGAGGTAGCGCAGTATTTCGCTCTCCTGATAGCCGCGCTGCACTTTATAGGAGAATATCGCCTGCGGATACTTGAAGAACAAATCGATGCTAATGCCAAATGCGGCCATATCAATGGGAAAGGGACGCTCCGGCCGCCAGGCGGCATTAAAGCCAACCACCTTGCTGTCGTCATTGAGCAGCGGACGCTCGACCATTAGACCGCCCACTAGGCCGACGGGCCAGATGCCCACACGCCCTGGCTGAATTTTAGCCATTTCGGCAAACAACTCCACCGCATAGGAGTTGTCATCGTCCATGAAGAAAACAATCGCATGACGATCGGGCGATGCATGTGAGCGCAACCAGGTGAGCGCCAAATTACGCTGCGCGACGCCGCGTGGCTTTATCCAATTCGGATCCTTGCCCTGCAGCTTGAATTCCGCTGTCGTCTTAATATTTAGCTGGTTAGAGCGATTCTCCAATCCGGCGCGGAGCAGCAAATTATGCACCAGCTTCGTGGTACTATTCGAATCCTCAACAATGATCCAGTGCAGATTCGGCACCAGCATAAACAAATGCGAAAGCCTAAAATTATTGATTTATATATGCATTTCATTCATTTGAATTGATGCAATTGATGATGCTCACCTGGTTAGCTCGGCTTTTTGTGCGGGCCGCGCATACGTCGGTGTTATGGCATAGATTTTGGGCAATGTGTCCGCCTGGGCTTCTGAGTACATCGCCCGCAGATACTCTGGGCCCTGGCAAATGCGTTGGCCGTTACGATGCACCATTAGTAGGATGACAATAAACACAATAATCAAAACGAGCACTTGGCGCGGGCGTATGCGTACCTCGGACATGTCGCATCTAATCTCTACTTATTTAACCAAAATTATACAAAAATTGCCAGCGTGCCACTGCGGCAAAACAAACAAAAAGAAAACAAACAATAAATATACATATATTTCTCTGTTGGCCTTCTGCTCATTGTACTGTCTACCTTTTCACTGTTCGCTGTATACCGTCAACATTAATAAAACAAACGCTTAAATTCGTGTTTTGATATTAGGTTGAAAGTTAAAATAAATGTACAAAAAATAATTCATTATAACAGAATTGTGCCATTGGTATCGATAGGCGGGCCATAACGATATGGCCATTCAACTGGTTTCCGATACTTGTGAATGATCGATATATCGATAACTAATTACGAAATTAACGGATACTGTTTCTGAGCGACACCATTGTAAGGCGGTTAGTTAAAATCGAGCTTAAATTACCACAATTTTGAAATCGTAACAAGCCAGTAGAACAAAACATATTGTTGTAATGGACGGTAGATAAATCGATAGCCGCATGCAGATGCGCATGAAAAAAGATTTTTAAACAATGTGAATAAATTCGTTATAGAAAAATAACAAATATAAATGTATATATATAAAAATATAAAATAAATAATAAATATAAAAATAAACAAACAAACCGGCGGCAACAACAGGCGGAATAATCCAACGCCGCCACCATGGAGGAGATCGCCGGGGACAACTGGGACAAATCAGGAACCAAGGAGTGAAATCCCGAGAACATTGAGACGCCTCAGATCATCCCAACATACCAGTGAGTTTGTTCTCGGCCGATTAATTGCGGCGAAGTGGCACGAAGGCACAGTTGATCGGCAGTAACCCTTAAGGCATCAGTGATGAGCAATGCCAGCAACGGCGATGCTCATTTTGCTCATCAGTGATGCACACTTTAGCATCCAATAAAATAGAAAGAAAATATAAATTTTTGTAAAATTTAAGCTAAGTAAATAATTGTTACTAAAGTACATATATAAAAGAATTTATTGTTGGCCAACAGAATATTATAAATTTACAATGTATAATTATTAACTAAGAATATTGTGGATAAAGAGAGAAATGAATTGTGAATTAAATAGTGTAGTATGAACGAATGAAGATGAGTTGTTAAATTAATGTGATCGGGTGAGAATGGAATAATAGTAAAAGGGAATTTCCCCGGTGAATTTTGACGAGAATCATTAGGAAGGGAGGGACACGCAGGCTGTACAATATCCACACAGCCAACACTGTAGCTGACTACGATTTAATCAAAGTGATTAAAATGAATATCAAAGATCAGCTTTCGAGGATCATATACCCGATACCTATTGCCAACCTCCGGAAACTTTGCGAGGAGCGCCAAGACTCGGAAAGGATGCTGTCAACACGATGGGATCGGACGCCAGCTAGCCAAGACTATGCTCGGTCCCGAGAACAACTAAGGGTACACGAGATAGATGCTACGGAACATGATCCAGGAAACGAAGCACTGGAAACGCTAGAAGCCTTTTATAGACCGAAGATGCCGGGAGATCGGGCTAGCGTTACTTGCTGGAGCTGCAAGCAGATAGGACATACGTTCTTTGAATGCGAGGCAGCGGTACGCAACATATTTTGTGATAGACGAAATTGAGCTAGAGCAATTATCGAAAAGGCATCCTACTGAACCACATACCTTATCACGGGAACAACAGGAACAACTGGAGTGGGTTAAGGCCAAATTTAGATCGTTCGCTGAATTCGGTCTAGGCAGGACATCGCTGGAAAAGCACGAAATTCGACTTGTCAAGGACACAGTACACAGCGGTACAGGAAACACTCTTTGCTGAGGTTGACGAAAGCCAGGGAAAAACCGTCTGTGTCGGGATGCTCACAAGCTGACAACCAACGATGCATATCGGCTACAGTGCATAGAGTCGCTCCTTAGTCTAGTAGAAGATACAGTTTTCATCAGCAGTATCGACCTAAAATGTGCCTTTTGGCAGATTGAACTGGAGACAGAAAGTGGACCTTATACCGACTGATGGACAAGATGATCCCACAAAAGCTCCAAAGTCATGTATTCGTTTATCTAGATGATTTCCCAAACATTTGAAGAGCATTGCCATCTATTATCCGAATTAGGAAACTGTCTGGAAGCAGCAAATTTAACAATCTGTATAAAGAAATCTAAGTTTTGCTATTAATGTAAATGGTGATGGGGCACTACGGACTACGGATCCAGAAAAGGTACAAGCAATTACGGAGATACCCGTTCCGAAAAGTGTACGTCAGCTTCGTCGGTTTTTAGGTACCGCCGGATGGTATCGTCGCTTCATCCGGAACTTTTCAGCCGAATTAGCATCGCTTTTGGATTGCATGAAAGAAAAAGGTTCTTTTAAAATGACAGAGAACGCTCTGGAAGCTTGCACAAAGTTGAAAAAGGCACTCACCAGTGCGCCGCTTCTAATCCATCCCGACTTTAAGAAGCAAAGCGCATATGCATGGTGGATGCGCAAGAACGATAGGTAGGCTCAAACAGATGTATTTCTGGCAGAGAATGGCCAAGCAAGTGAAGGCTTACGAACTGCTACACCGAGCATTCGACGCAGACGAATATACCAGTCATGGGAGGAGAGACAATAACGGATAGACCCATGCAGAAACTATATATCGATTTCGTGGGATCATATCCAAGGTCGCGAAGTGGTAATGTAGTCATTCTGGTAGTTCTTGATCATATGTCAAAGTTCATTTGGTTGAAGGCGATGACAAAAGCGACGGCAAAGGCGGTGACCCGATTTCTACATGACGAGATATTTTCCACGTTTGGGGTTCCGCAAGTCGTTCATACTGATAACGGCAGACAGTTCATATTATAGGAGTTTACAAATTTCGAGAATGGAATAATAGTAAAAGGGAATTTCCCCGGTGAATCTTGACGAGAATCATTAGGAAGGGTGGGACACGCAGTCTGTACAATATCCACACAGCCAACACTGTAGCGAGCGGACTAATATTTATATTTTTTATTTATCAAAAAAAAACAAAATACAAATTATTGTTAACTTGCCGACCAACATATCGCGGTCGAACCACACCTGAGCCGATAGCTAGCCGGCTGAGCGATATAGTGATAGGCAATGCATAACATTGTGTTCAAAAATCAAAAAAGGCTGGAGCAGACCATCAGAAACTGATGGCTGAGCAGACCATCAGAAACTGATGGCTGAGCAGACCATCGACTTCTGTGTGTTGTCCGATAGCCAAACTACACAACTTGGATAAGCTCACTGACGAAAGAATTGACCTAGGTACAACTGGAGCTCCAAACGCGGATCGATGACTCTCGCCAACCGGAAGAGATCTCACTTCAACAAAAACTGTATTGACATTGCCTCCCGTGATTCCCCGGCAATGCCTAATGTCGAAGTTACAAAGACCGATATTCAAATTGACGCGCAAACCGATAAAACAGTTCAGCTACGATCCATTGAACAAGTTATATTGCTCCATGTTGTCATACAGTCTGTCATATATATATATATATATATATATCCTGTCAAGATCGAGCCCGGCTTTGGGAGTAGCTATGTTCACCATTATACCCAAAGAGGCTTCGCTAATAACACAATTTGCATAGGCAATACAAATTAAATAATGTTCTACGCAAATTTTTTTCTTCCATTTGTTTTATTCGATTCGTCATATTGAAATACACTTATTTCCGTTAGTATTATTTTAAACACATTTGCAATTTAATTTAGCTGATCAATTTGTTTCTTTTATATATCCTTGTATGTATGTAATTTTTGCACACTTACTAAATTATTTTTATTTTATATATATATATTTTTCATAGTTAAATTTTTTTTTTTGTTCTGGGACTGTCATTGAGTTAAGACTGAAATTGGTTTGCATTCCGAACGAATTGTAAATTCTAAATGCCCGACGCATTTTACATGTTTTTTTTCAGGGTAATTTTTAGTTACGCTTGGTTGGGGCTCCATGTACAAATATTGGTATGTATAATGTATATAAGTTAAATATACATTGGGGTTTGGGATCGACTTGGGGGTTTGTCTACGATTAGTAATTGTAGGTAATCCTTGTATTTAATTGTAATTGTAATTTGTAGTCGGTATTTGTAATTGTAATTATAATAGTAGTTGTAGTAGTTAGTATATTAATAGTAAATAGTAGAATACATATCGAAGTATACATTTATATAAATTTACGAGCTTTTCTTTATTTTATTTTGTAAATATTTTTTAATGCCCAACGCAGGCAGACAGACGGAGACTCACACACACACACACACACACAAACAAACATTGACATTCATTCAAATTTCAGACAAGTTTTATTAAAACTATTACATTGGTATCTTTTAGGTTGTGTGTTATAAGTATTTCCTTTGTTTAGCTAACAATTAACTTAGTTTTTAGTATGTCTATGATCATAGTTCTCTCTCTCTCTCTCTCTCTCTCTCTTTCTCTTTCTCTCTATCCCTTTATCTTCAATATTTCCACTCCCTCTCTTTCTCTCTTTGAAGTAGCTTTATTGTTATTCCAAACTAACAAGTGCACACAAGACGGATATATATTTATATTGTATGTTTATAACAAAAACAAGATAGAAAATAGAAAAAAATATATTGAACCCAGGGAAAAATGTTCGGATATATATCGTTCATATACATATGTATCTAGGAGGTATATGTATATGGTATATGTGTATATGTATATATGTATTTGTATGTGTAATAATGCTACTTTGGTGTGTTAGCCAACAGCTGCCAAACTTCAAGCTCGAGCCACAATAATTATAATAACCATAATGAATTACAAATAATCATCAAGAACTATATGGTAATATTAGAAAAATACAGCCCTGCATATGGGAGTGACACAGCGCTTAGCTTTTGTGCGTGGTGCTGTGCACATGATTTACACAATTTTAATGAGGAACGAGGAAATCGCAATAAACAAACACATACACACACACACACAGACAAAAAAACACACACACACCCGCGCAAGTACACTATATATTGTATTATTGTATTTAGGTGCAATATTTTTTGTATGTACGCACAAAACTACCACATTTAGATTTTAGATTATATATGCATATATTATATATATTACATAACTACACACACACACACACAAGAAACATTGAATTTATAGCCTAGCACAATAATAATCATATTTGTCGTTCAACTGTTCTTTTAAATTGTCTTTCGGTTGAGATGTTTCGTGGCTATGCGTGGGAGTGAGTAGCTGTCATGCAAATAAAAGAGACAGCACTATGTGTGTGATTTGAGGATCTTTCAAATTTCCTTCTTTTTTTTCTTTTTAAGTTAGAACGAGCTCGTATTTAATTAGCTTTTATAAATCTACAGCACACTGAACATCAAATATTTATTTAGTATTTAGTTTTCTTTAACTTATTTTTGTTACTTTAAACATTCTCTATGCGCACTTAAGTTCTATAAATTTTTTTTTTTAGAATTTTGCTTCTTTTTTTATGTCAAGAATTCGATTAAATTATAAAGTTCCTCTTAGCTCGTGTTTAGTTTTGCTTACATTTTACATGGTTTTAAATGGGTTTTGTGTTAATTTATTGTTATTGTATGTGTATGGGTAGCGTATGTTTATAAATATATATAAATAAATATATATATATAAATAATTATACATATATATATATATATATATATATTATAAAAAAAATTGTTTTTATTTTCATATAATATAATATGTTGCAGTTGCTTCTTACAATGTCTAGGCTTTGATTTATGTGTGTTTTGCATCGAATTGCTGCTGTACTTAACTTTCTTTCTTTATCTCATCTTTTACTGGATCTATAGCCTTTTTCAGAGGATTTTTTTTAGGGGGGAATTTAGGATAGTTGGCTGTGCTTCAAGAGCGGGATTTCTTTCTTTTATAGCATAGTATGCATCTCTCATTAGGCTTATGGCTGTTGTGATTGGCAACAAGTTTCGCCTGCTTACAAACTATAAATAGATATCTTTATATTGATATTTATGTGTATATATATTTTTTTTCTTTTATACATATATCAAATTTTTAAATACATATAAACGCAAATTTCTTTTCGTATTTACAAACACCATTTGCTCTGTTCTTTGCTTACTTTTGACTTTTACTTAATATTTGTTCTTACTATTTTTTAATCTTTACTCTAAACAATCTAAATTTTCCAGGCGTACAAATATAGCTCATTTTCATTTTGTTTACTACGCACCTCAAGCTACCGATGCGCATTTCTAACAGATACAATTATTTATAATAATGCTTAGACTTCATTGGTTGATGGTGTTGATGAACAAAAAAAACAACCCTCTAGACGAAAAAAAATAACTTCCAAAATGCGCTTAAAAATTCAATTTCTTCAATACAAACTAGATGCACTATAAACCTAAATAAATACATTAAATAGAATTAATTCTTCTTGTTGCTCTCTTTACGAGTTATTACTATAAAGATAACAAAGTCCAATCAAATATTATATTTGTTGTTGGTATCTTAAATTTAGTGTTTTATGTATATTTGTATAAGGTATGGAGGACATTTCTTGTATTATTATTACGTTTTAGGGTCCCTTTTCGAAACAAAAACCGATCCTAAACGCTTTTCCTGACTTGACCTGATGTCCTGTGGTTGTTGTTGTTGTTGTTGTTGTTGCTGTTATGTGTTATTATTTGTTTATTGATATTCTGTGTGAGGCTTCCAATGGTGATCAATAGGTTCAACAATAGTTGGATTACAATTAAACATTACATTAGCTTAAAAAGCGTATTGTTATAGCAAACATAGATATATAATATAATACAATATAATATGCGTATATTATATTATATGTATATATGTGTAGGGGTACGTGTACTTGTAGTTGTAGTTGTAGTTGTTGTTGATTAGTTGTAGTTGCAGTTGTTAGGTGTTCTTGTGTACGTTGTGTGTAGATGTGTGTGTGTGCAAATGTGTATGTTTGTTGTCTACAATGGATGTCACATTTAATCAACCTATGTTTTCTTATGTTTTGCCTTTGCATTCTGTTTTCCCATTTTCATTTGCTTTTCCCTTTAATTGTTCGTGTGCCCAGCGTCGCATCGTTTCCAATTTATCGAGTTCAACAATCACAATCAGGACGAAAGGAGAAATGACATATCGAAGTGAAGTGCTGGACGCTGGCACTTAGGAATCCTCTGACTCGTCGACCTGCTCGTTGTAGAAAAGCACGCTTTTGCTATTGTATACGTCATTCCAGGCTAATAATTATATCAAAAGAGAGAGTCACATATGAGTAATGAATTCAATATTATCATTGGTTACGTTTAAAATTACCACTAAAAAATAATACGTAATTATACAAATAACACATAACTTTCAGATGGAATGTTTTTTATTTCGTTAATGTGGTAAATTTATAAGGAAAACAATTATTAAATATCCAAGTTTGAGCACGATAGCCTTTTCAATTAAGAACGAACAAACAGATGGACATAGCTTAATGCTGCTGGATCATGAATGGTGTTAAATACTTGACGACAATTTAAAAATACTCTACACAAGAGTATAATCATAAGAGTATATATTTCTATATATATATATGTGCAGAAGGCGAATAGCTCGCTGGACTTACAGTTGTTGATGTATTCGACGAGAACCTCTGTGTAGGAATTCATTTCTGGGGTGGGAGGTGTTGATATTAATGTGTCTGCTACCATCTCTGGGGCTGGTAAGGCAGCTGCTGATGTTGCCACTAGGTCCGACTTTATATCGGACATGAAGCTAAGCTCGCACAGCTGCTCCTCTTCATCCAGGGCGACGGAAGCACTGCCACAGCCACCGCCACCGCCAGCTCCATCTCCATCTCCAGTTGCTGCCTTTTCTGGCTGATCCTGTGAATTGCTGCGAGTGCAGCTGCCGCTGCGTGACCCACAGGCCGACTCGGAAACGGATACAGAAACAGAAACCGAAGCAGATGCAGATGCTGAGGACGAACTGGCGGCGGCAGCGGCAGCGGCACGTGCGGCTGCAATGATGGCCGTCTCAATGTCATTGCACGTCTCCAGCTGTTGCATCGGGACCATCGGCTGGTCATCATGGTTGCTGCTGCTGCTGCAGCTGCTGCTGTTGCTATGGCTGTTGTTGCGACTCTTGCTTGTGCTGGCGTTGGCCTTGCTGAGAAAATTGGACACATGCTCCTTAATGCTGGCATCGGCAGCGATGGCGGCTGCAGTGCTTGCGGCATCAGCTGCTGCGGTTACTGCGGATATGTTAATGCCACTATCACTGGACTGATTGGCCAATTGTGAGCTGACCGCCAAGTTGGCCAGGTTGCTGTTGCTGTTGTTATTGTCATTGCTGCCACTGCTCAGCGCCGATGATGATGCCGAGGTGGAGCACGAGGCCGAACTGGATGCCGTTGACGATGTGGATGAATTATTACCGGCTGATGCTGCATTGGGCGACGACTGTGCCGCCTGCCCTGAGATCAGTAGCATATCCAAACAGGCCGAACTATTGACCACATCGGATGCAGCGCCTGAATCATTTAAGAGCAGCTGTTGCAGTTGCTGCTGTTGTTGTTGTTGTACATCGGTTGCTGTTGCTGTTGTCGCAGTTGTTGGCGTTGTCTGCTGCTGTTTGTGCTGCTGTTGCAACGCCGCTGACTGCTCCTCCACTTTTTGCTTATCCTTACTGATAGGAGACGACTGCTGCTGCTGCTGCTGCTGCTGCTGCTGCTGCAGCTGTTCCTTATCGCTGCTGGCGTCGTCAAACAGCTTCAGTTCGTCCTCATTAAAATCGCCAAAGATGAACTCGTTGTTGAGCCTGCCCAGCGCCGAGTCGCGATCATCGTTGAGTATAATTACAGCTGGACGATTGCCCTGCGGCAACAAGGTGCTTGTGGTCTGCACCGATGCTGTTGAAGTGTTGTTCGGCTTTTTGGCGGTTTCCGTTTGGGTGGCTGCAGTCGCTTTGTTGCTAAAGGTAACCGGCGGCGACAGCGGGGGCGGTGACGATTGCGATGACTGATCCTCCTGACTAGGCTTCTGGCTGGAAGATTTATCTTGCTTTTTGATGTTGTTAGTGCTATTGCTGCTGCTGGGCGACAGCTCCTTTGGCTTACTGCTGCTGCTACTGTTGCTGTTACTGTTGCTGCTGCTCTTAACTTTGGCTGAGGTAGTTGCTGCTGATGTTGATGTTGCTGCTGGATCCAAGCTAGACTTGTCGGGCAACTGCTGCTGATGCTGCTTGGCAGCTGCTGCAAAATTGTAGCCCGTGGACATATGGGTCGGCAACGACACATAGTTCACGCTATGCCGCTTGACTGTCTTCTCCAGCGCTGGATATTGTAAATCCAGATTGCTGCTATTAAAACTATAACTGCTCGCATCATGCTCCACACTCTTTGACTTTTGCAGTGCAGGCGCCGGCGCTGAAACTGACATTGCAGCAGACGATGCTCCGCTTAAACTGCAACTGCCACTGCTGCCCGCCGCTGTTGTTGTCGGTGTGGTTGTTGCTGCTGCTGCCGCTGCTGTTCCTGACAAAGCTGATGGCTCATTGTGTGTATCCGTTTCACAGTTGTTGCTGCTGGTGGTGCAGTTGTTGTTGCCCAGGCTCTGCGAGTAACGAATTAAAGCGGCTGCAGTAGTTGTGGACAAAGTCGAGACGGTGCTGGGCAGTTCAGGAAAATCGGGTCGGGCCAGCTTAGACTTGGCCTTGGGCAACTGTTGCTGCTGTTGTGGCTGCTGTCCTTGAGCTTGCTGCTCGCCAAATTCGTGACCGACGTCCTCACCGGCCTTGGCAAGCTCCTCTCGCTTATTGCGCGCTATGTCTGCATACGAAATGGGCGCTGGTGAATTATTATTATTGTTATTGTTGCTGCTGCTAATGCTATTCCTGTTGTGCTTGTTTTGAGCGACAACGCGCTTGTTGGTATTACTCTTCTTTTTGCCAGTTTGGATGGGCAGCGAGTGCACCGAATCGAGATCACTGGAATCGGACTTCTCCGATGGCGGCATTGAGGATGTGGACTTGCGACGCGAATTATCTTGTGACGCAGTTGCAGCAGCTGCTGTTGCCGCAGCAGCCGCAACTATTGCCTGATGCTGTTGATGTTGCTGCTGCTGCTGCATTTGTTGATGCTGCTGCTGCATTTGTTGATGCTGTTGCTGCTGCTGCTGCTTGTTGATATAGTAATTGTTGCCGCTATTGTTGTAGTAATCGATGGTACCGCGCAAGCGTTGCGACATCATGTTTGATGATGCGGATTTAGTTATCTGTTGCATGCGCTGCAAATTGCCACCAGTTGTGGCTGCCGCAGCAACCGCTGCATCATCCATGGTGACGGCGCGCTGTTTCTTTGGTTTCTTCTTCTTGGTCACCACATGAAACTCGGCCGTCTCGCTGAGCACAGTATTAAGCGCCTCCAGTTCAGACATGCGCGCCAGCGTTGGCAACGATGCCAGCGTTGACGACAACTGTTGATACTGCTGATCATGTTCGTCTACCGGCGGCGTTGGTGGTGATGGTGCCACAACAGATTCGGTCCATTTGCTGGTGGCGGCAGCAGCATCGTTCAGTGTCGGTTCACCCAAATACTGTAACTCCTCGGTGCCCCAGGAGCGACGTTCGCCCTTACGTGAAGGTTGATGGTGTTGCGAGTGTGACTGTTGGTGGTGCGATTGTGGCTGCTGTTGCTCCTTGTTGCAATTCTTGTTAATATCGGCAACGGAGGCGGAATTGTGCTTGCCACCGCCACCAGCAGCACCCTTCTTGTTGCGCATCATTTCGGTGGTGGCCGCTTGTCGCTTGAGCTCATCCACCTCCATTTTGGCACAGCTGCGCAGCTCCTCGAGAGAATTGCATTTCTTGAGCTTGTTCTGCTTCTTGCGCTCCTTTTTCTTTTGCTGCTGCTGCAGGCCGGTGGAGCCATCGTTCTCTATGTACTTGACCAGCTGCTCAACGGGATCCTTGCCACGATAGCCTGCAACCGATTCAACATCGACGGTTGTCGTATTACGCTCCTGCTGTGACTTCTTCTTTAATTTGAGCTTGGTTGCCGGCTGCGATATGGAAACACCGGTGCTGCCAAAACCAGGCGCCTGTTGCATTTGACTGTTAAATGAAGCAGCAACGGCAGCGGCAGCCATCGCTGTTGTTGTTGTATTCGGACCAGTGGTGAGCAATGTGGACACGCTGTTCGAGCGCTGTTGTTGCTGCAACTGTTGGTGTTGTTGTTGCTGCTGCTGTTGTTGTTGTTGCTGTTGTGGCAACTGTTGCTGCGATCCGCCCATTGAGCTAGCAATGAGCGTGTTAAATTGATTTGACGAGCCACTGGCGCTGCTGTTGCCACTGCCGCCATCGCTTAACGCGTTCCCATTCTCATCAAACTGGCGCTACAAGCAGAATATAAACATCAATTACAAAACGAAAAAACAATCCAAAAGTGTTATGTGTGTGTGTACAAAATAAATTAAAGAGCGGGCTGTCCTCGAGATCTATTGAGATTAATAGTAACATTTTTTGCGAGCTTAGTTTATGGCACACTTACCGATGCGGTCTTGGTGCCGTGTGAGCTGGCAATAGCTGTTGCTGCGGCTACTGAAGTCAGGCGCCCAATCTTTGCCGGACGTAAATCTAAGCCGGCATCCTTGGCCGACGACGAGGTGGACGGGTTAGACATGCTGCTAATACCGTAAACGGATGAGCAGGCCGCATAGCTGTCATTTAGTGACACATAGCCAACCTCAGGTCTGCGCTTCGCATCCTCCAATGCAACAGAATATCCAGTTGCATTCCCCGGCGCTGCTCCGTAAATGTTGTGGTGTTGATATTGTTGCAAGTGGTGTTGCTGATTATGCTGTTGCAACAGCTGGTGCTGTTGTTGTTGTTGTAGCTGTTGTTGCTGCTGCTGATTCTTAGCAGACAACTCGAGCACAGAAAAGTGAAGGGGATCATCGATTAGGAACTCTTTGACTGCACCCGCATCCTTGTTGTCGGTTGGCTGCTGTTGTTGCTTCTGCATCTGCTGGGTGAGAATATCAAGCAGCTTCTCGCATTTCAGGGTTACGGATTGGTTCGATGACGACAGCTTCCTATTCTTTCGGGCCTCACGAAGCAATTCAAGCTGCATCTTCTTTAAAAGGGATTGAAGAAGAGTCAGGATTAATTCTCTTTTTACAAAACATACATTTCCAAATCAACCTCAACTTCGCGTCCCTCCCACACAAACCAAATTCAAAATGCGACTCTTCACATTCATTTTGTCCACATCACGATTGATGCGAACGATTAACGAGTAAAGAATGTCGACTAACGAGTGATAAATAAGTCTAATCTATATACACCCACACAGACAATTGTTGTGCTTCTTCTTTTTTTTTACGTAGTCAGGAAATAAATTTCAATAGCGGACTCAAAACCGTGTTCGAAATGAATTTTGATCGATCGATATGCACGCAATTAATGATAATGCTAATACGTGAAATTATATTCCGTTATTGACGCTCCGGCTATGAACCCAACGAGTTCACACAAGAGTATATGTATGCATATACTCTATGGGATTTATCTAGCTGTTTCACACATTTACTCATATTTATAAAATATTACATATATACATATATTTCTATCTACAAAGCGATTGGCATAATCAAACTGATGAGATATATAGAGTTTTATTAAACGATAGAGTAAAAGACAAGATTACGAGATTCATTAATTGATTAATATGCTCCTTGATCCCTTGATTGAGTTTAATTGAAATTGAGTTTGCTAGATTGTATTCTTAGATGAAGAAATTGGAGATGTACGTAAAGTGTGTAGGAACCTTTCACCCTTTTTAATTCAATTGTCTCACTAGGTAACTGTTCGTTATCAACGGTGTTTGGATTTAATCCTATCGTAATTGGTTTCATCCAAAAAGGTGTACCTTTTGGCGAGTGCGATAACGCTTACCTCCGACGGATGATCAATCTGATATTGTTTGACGACAGGCAAACCGTCGCCAGACACATTATCAGGTGAATAACCCCTAGCAGCATCCTGCTCATCCATATCGAACTGCATGTCAAAGACTCCTCCACCTCCAGTTGCTGCTCCTGCTGCTGTTTCCGTTTCATTCAGCTGACTGGGCTGACTGCAACGATAGCTCTTACTGCTGGTGCTGCCGCTGCTTGCCGTGGAAGCAGCAGCATTTGTATTTATAACGATCTCCTCGCCCAATGCGAGTTTCAATTTGGCCTCCATGCTGGCTGCCTCGAAGTAAACGTTGCCTGGCAAACTGCCGCCTTCGCGCTGTCGCGCCGATACAGACGTTGAGCTGTTGCTATTGCTGTTGCTGTTCTTATTTTTCTTGCCGACGAGTGTGGCGTTTTGGTTGTTACTACTGCTGTGCTGCTGGCGTCGATTGGTACGCGCGTTGCCACCACCACCACCACCGCCTAGCTGATAATCACAGTTGAAACGTTGGGCTGCCGCCGCTGCCGCTGCAGACGTTGTTGCCAACTCGCTGCGCTGCGTCGCCTCGACCAGATCCTGAAGGGAGCCGCCCTGCTTGTGACGATTCGTCGTCGTCCGATTATAGCTACTGCTACTATTGTAATTGTTGCTATAATTGTTGCTATTGTGCGCTCCGAAATTGCTGCCGCTGCCAACGCAGCCGTGATAGCCGCCGGACGTTGATGATGATGCGGACGTGTTGAGTACTAGATTGGAATGAAGTGCACGATGAGAGTTCGCCTCGTCGTACTCAGCCTTTTTGAGCATTTGCTGTTGGGGTCAAGCAAACAATATTTAATGGTATTAATTGTGGGGTGGTGGTAACGAAATGATGTGTAGTACTTACCAGAAAACGCTCACTTTTGTTTTTGCGATCGCCGGGATTGCGATACCAATAGGCCTCCTCGAGTAGTTTCTTCAATGATGCGTCATCGAGATCATTAATTTCGCTATCCTCCCAAGCATCGTACTTTGTCTGCAAATTGTTTGTGTTTTTAACATTGGTGTTTTTTTTAAATTTGATTTTATCGTTTGTTCATGTGTTAATTCAATTCAATTCTTGTTAAGCACTGAGCAGCGTGTTCGCATCTAACCTCAAAAAAACTTAGCTCAACTGTTTTTGTGGGGGAAGGAAGTGAGGCGAGGAGGGCTGGTTGCAAGCTGAACTTAAGAAACTTAAGCTTTAGTCTGTTCTGCGTCTTGCCGCCGCGCTTTGACTATTTATTCTGCCACATACAATGCAGTTGTCTCCAGTTTTTATATAGAGTTTCAATTTATGTACACATATTAATAAATATATGTATATGTATCTCTATGTACAGCTCAAATCACATAAACACAATTGAGCGATAATAAATAAATATTAAATAAATTGAAACAATTATGTGCGTGTGGTTTGGTTTACAGTTTTGTGTGGCGTCGGTGGTGGCGGCGCTACAAAACCAAACGTTTCACGATAAGCTCAAAGAATTGCAGTTGAAGCCAATACCGAAAAAAAAAAAACTGAAACCAAACTCTTAATCAGTGCGAATACAAAATAAATATATATAAATAATTTATTTATTTATATATATTTGTATATTACAAGAAAATGAAAATTTTCAGACAATTTGAAAAATACACGTTCGGCCTGCCGATCTTCACTTCTACTAAACAAGCCGCCAATACCAATTCAATGCAATGGAAGGAACCATGACGCTTCACAGAAGTTAACGGCATTTTTCCATTAAATAGTGTGCAAGTGAAAGAAACACTGAGCTACCATTGCTTGCGGTTTTTGTCTAATAGTGCTTGCCTGCTTGCTCAGTGCTTTATTGTTGTTGCTGCACTTGCTGTTGTTGGTTAGGCAGTAAGTAACGGCTTTAATTATCGGTTTTGCAACACATTCTTGCAGACGACGTTAACTAGTACTACAAAACAAATTAACATCCAAATTCACAGCAGCAACAATTAAATTGAAATCAAAAAAGTGCGTGAATTAATCGAGGTTGTAAAGTTTATGATTGATCGATTGATTCATGTATATACATATATATGTGTGTATGCATGTATTAATGTATACGTATGTGAAAACTATCAACAAAAACAGTGATGTCCAAATAATTTTTAGTAAATTGTATATACATAAATGACGTATGCTCACACAAATTGTGTTTGCGTTTATGCTGTCGATATTTATAGAATGTTTGTGCGATTTTTTTTTGGATATGTAATTTATAAAATTTGGTTTTTTTTAACAGATATGACGTGCGACCTCAGCCACGAAATATGAGTATGTGTGTGTACATATGTATGAGTGCGTGTGTGTGTGTACAATTGTTGCAAATAAACGCTGGGAACGGTCAGAATAATCGCAAGAATTTGACAAAAACACATGTAAAGCCATGAAAAAAATTTTGTTTTGTAGAAAGTTATCAAAATAACAAAAGCAGAACGGAAAAAAAACAAGGAACTGAAAAACAATTAAGTTACTTCATTTACAGCATGGACATAAAACCTAAATGATATACCATTCAAGTGGTCAATTAAAATATTAAATGATAAAATTCAAATTGTACTCGTAAATTCTCTAACTTAAATCACCAAGAATATATTTCAGTCAATGATGATTTCAAGTTGAAAAGGAAATTAAATTGGCATTCGGTGGAAAACTAAATTATGGCATGGGAATTTATTCCAGATTTACAAAATATATATCAACAAAACTCAACTTATTATTATTGTTTTGCTAATGAAAGAAACGAATTTTAACTTTTTCAAGCTAAAAGAAATACGAGTAATGAATTTGGGTCGAGATACAAAAGTTGTGTTTATTTCCGAATTAGAAATCGGTTGTAGTTAGCGAATGCTTACTGTATATTAGAATATTATTATTTGTAGTACTTTGGCACAAATGGACTGTTGCATTTGTTTGCATCTCTTTCTCTCATCAGTATGGATTGGTGGGTGGTGTGGTAGTGGGGTGTTGTTGTATTTTTGTTATATGGATAACTCACCTTTTTATTTTTCTGACGCTGGCCCACATTTTGGTCATCTTGGGTTTTGCCTTTGGCGGTGGCGCCACGTCGCTGCTGGAGCGTTGTCGTTGCAAACACCTCGGGCGGCGCTGCTGCCACCGCCGCCTGGCCACTATCTACCGACGATTCGCTTATCTGCGGCGTCAATGTCAATTTGTGATGCTGTGCAACAGCAGCTGGCGAGCTGTTCGATTTCGGGCTCGAGCCCGGGCTCGAGTTCTGGCTCTCATCAGCTGCAGGAGGAGCATGATTCTGGCTAGAATCGGTAACGGCTGCAGCTATATGCGCTGATGTTTCACAGTTGTTGTTGTTACCACTGTTGTGATTATTAGTATTATTATTATTGTTGTTGTTGGTCAGTTGTGTGTTGGTGTTGGTGCCACTGGTGTCGTTGGCCGGGCGCTGCTCCAGCTGTACATTGTGCGACATTAAGGTGACTAGATGCTCCTGGAAATAGGGCGTCGGTGTCGTTTTAGTCGATGTTGTTGTTGAGGTGCTCTCACTCAACGTGCCAGCGGCAATCGATACGATGGGCGTATCGGGAATTATCGCTTGAATTTTTGTTACCAATGTGGCAATATTGCTATTGCTGACGGAGTCCTTGTCGTTGTTGTCTACGCTGGCGTTAGCTTTGCCGGTACCGGTGACGCCGCCGGCAGCGCCTGTTGATATGGCCTTGATGAGTTGCTGCTGTTGCTGTTGTTGTTCTTGTTGGTGTAGGTGCGCAGCAGCTGCTGATGATGTTGTGGTTGATGTTTTTTCTGTTGTTGCTGTGGATGCTGATGATGATATTGATGAAACACCAATTTGTTCATTGTTCATCTTTTGTGGCATAGAACAAACAACGAAATGCCATTAAAAATTATTACGCACGTACAGTTTGGCTGCTTTGCAACTTGGCAAAACGACACAAACAAAAAAAAAATAGAAAAAATGAAAAAAAAAAAAAACAACACAGAACCTGGAAAAATACAGAATTTAAAGAGAGCCATGAGCTGCGTAATACAAATTTTCTCTCTCACAAACACACACACACACGGATAAGGGGATACGGGTACGGACATAAACGCACAGAATACACAAAAACACACATATGGAAGCGCCGCTTACAGTTACTTACCAATCCGTGTGCCAATATTAACTGCGCGCTACGGATCCGTATATCCTAGAGAAAATCAGCTGTCAAGGCAACCGCCGACGCCGCGCGCGATTTAACGAGACCGGACACCGTTAGCTTCTTCAAGGTTCGATGTTCGTTCCCTTCTGTTGCTCTTCATACGTTGTGCTTATTTCGGTTATTCTGTTGTTTTGTGTCTGGTGTAATATTTTTGTAGTTGTTGCTTTTTCACGCACAATCACTGAATTGTTTGTTTGTTTCGCGTTCTTGGCGCAAGCAAATTGTTTGTAGATCGTCGTACACTTAATGCTGCTCTGCACGTTTTTTATTTAATTTTTGTTTGAAGTTGTTGACTTTTTGCCTCGATTGCAGTTCCCAATCCATCAAAGTCGAAGACAAATCAGTGAAATTGTTTTAAAACGACAGGAGCCTTGTCACTGCAAACCCTCACATCGCTCGAGAGTCCGAGTCTATAGTTTCCAAATTGAAAAGCGATGATAAAATAAATGGTAAAACAACAATGAAAAATACAAGCTGTCAAAAAAAAAAACAACAAAAATATCTCAGTTTCCTTGCGAAAGCCGCGCAGCAGTGTCGCTTTTAGAGATGTGCGATGTGAGCAAGCGTCCATCGCTAACTGCAATATCGAAATTTACATACTCTCATATCTAGTTGCCAATGTTATTTTTGGCACAGACACACACACACACACGCACGGGCGCATACACACTGCACTGTTTAATGGTTGATTATGCGTTTTATTCTTTGATATGCTGCTATCACAAAACAACGTCACAATACAAAATGTTTAGAGTGGTTGGGTAGGGGAGAGGGGTTGGGGGAGCAATTGCCAACAGCTAACCGCCGCTTGGAAGTATGGAAGCTGGTTGTGCACACGCGATGGCAGCCCTGGTCGACTGGCTGGCTGTTGTCAGTGGCAACACTAGCGCAAACACGTCATTTTGCCACACACTTTGTTGTTGTTGTAGCAAATTCACAAATACGTTCTATTAGCATGGAATGCGCACTCATATGCACACACACACAAATACGCACACACACACACATACGCACACTTAAATGTATACGCATATACACACAGATATGTGTATGTTTATGTATATACTAACAGTGCTTACTTTGCACTATTATTTTGTTGTTAATCGCATTGCGATTTGTTTTTTTTATACATACGCAATGCACACATACACGCACACTCACACGCACTTGCTTATGCACCTTCCACTACACACATATGTATGTACATTTTTCTGACCTTCTCTTACACACTGTGAGGAAAAAAGACATTTTACGTTGCACGGTTCTACGTTAGTTCACACAGACGCAGAATTATGAACGTAGTCAATTCAACATATGTCATTAATTTAAATTCACAAGTTTGGCATTTGTGTTTTAATTGCACATGAAACGTAAAATTCTGAAAAGAACGAACACTTTAGAGCGCAGTTGTTTTGCTTTACAACACTTTCGCATGTCTTTTGCAGCACTATCGGCGATAATGAGCTTATCGAATACTCGTGTGAGTTTGTCTCGAAATACAACCTTAACTCCGTATGCGTTAACATTATGTAAACCTAGTTAGCATTGCAAGTATTGTTCGTGTATTGAGCAATACTTACCTAACTTTTATATTTTCATGCATTTTTATTGAGCTGATCAAAATTGAACTGATCTCTATTAAATTTAATTTTTTGTTTAATTCAATAATGTAGCTACATCGATACATTTCAAAAATGATCTTAACAGAGTATGTTAGTTAAGACAGCCGGGCTATCGATAACTTGTCCAATTAAATGCTGTAAATGCGACAAGCCAGTTATGTGAAGTTGAGCGAATAAATGTAATTTAAAGATTATAAAATTTGTTTTAGATTAACAAAATGAAGCCCAAATACGAATTTGACGACGATGTTGCATCAATTTGTGAATCGACGGTAAATATGACCAATGAACTTGCATAAATAAAAGACGCAAACCTAAATAAAATTTATTCGTATCTCTTTAACAATTGCCGGCACTTTTTGTTTTCTTATATTTATTTCATATACTTATTAAATGGTTTCAATAGGCTGCCTTAACCGAGGGCTGTCGTCTATCGGTACGCATGCACAAAACCGACGACTGGCCGCTGGCGGAGATCGTCAGCATCAAGGAGTTGGAGGGTCGGCGTCAGTTCTACGTGCACTATGTGGACTGTAAGTAAAAAAATACTGCATTATTTGACTCTGGCCCGCAAAAGGGAATTGTTAAACTTACTGCTTTTCTTAAAGAGACCCCATTTTTGTAGGATGATTTTTGCATCAATATCAATTTATGAATTTCACAACCACAATTTCGAATCAACAACAATGCGAAAATTGTTTAGGTTGTGGGCAAATTTAACGTGAAGTTTATTGAAATTAACTTATAATTGTTGCTCAAGCACGATACAAATAATAATGCACAATTGTCATTAATAAATTTGCAATTGTTATTTCACTTCACTTTAGCAATACATTGAGATATTCAGTAGCTTTATCATTGTCAATTTAAAATGTAAACTTATCTTAATCGAAGCATTAAAAGCTCTCTTTTGTTTGTATTTATTTAAAAAAAAAAAAGAACAACCGAGCAGAGGATTAAATCAACCTCGCGGAAGCAAAACAATGCAACAATGACTGCTGTGTCGTGTGTGGTTTGCTGGTTTCACACACACTGGACCTGCTCCAGAAAGGGGTAGCACTTGTCTTTCTAGCAGCGTTGCCATGTTATTTATATCGCAGCTCCTTCTGCTGACGCAGGTCACACATTGATGACGCTCTCGGTCACCTGAACTTCGCCACACATAGCACGCTGCAGATAACAAAGTTCCCCTTCGGTCGCATGGCCTTCAAACGTGACAACGCGCGCAAGCAGCGAATTTCAGTTAGGCAGTTTCTCGTTTAGCCAGCCAGCTCAACCCCTCACAAACACATTTCTACGTACTTATGTTTGTCCTTACGTCCTTACGTAGATTGAATCATTGAAGTGTACATATTGTTCTTTTGGGACAAGGCGACATTTTAAATGCGAAGTTGGCGACTCTTCTCAGTTAGTGGCTGGCAATCAACCATCTATGGTATTGCAATAAAACTGATTCTCATCCATATTGAAGCTTTTTAATGAGTTCATCTCGTAAGCAGTATATAATAATATTTTATATTATTTATAATTATATATTATATATAACCTGCAACTCAGTGAAAATCAGTTAATAATACAGAAATGCCTCTTTGCTTCAAAATACTGAAAACCAAAAAAGTTGTGTACCTAAAATGAACTCATATATGGGAGGGGACCATCATTGATAAAATTCAAAGATTTCCATTCCACAATTCTACTAATTTAATAGGAGCCTTCTTTGTGCAAAAGTGTTGTCAATTACAATTGAGATGTTGTTTGCCTTTTGCAGTTAACAAGCGCTTGGACGAGTGGGTCAACGAGGAGGACTTGGATACGCGCAAAGTACAATTTCCGCGTCGCGATGGCCCCCAAACTGGTACCAGCACCGGCGTGACGACGCCCAAGCGTCATCATTCGCTTGCTGGGAGCGTTTCACGGCCAACATCTCCGCAATCGCTGTCGGGTCATCATGGCGGCAGCTCCAGCGTTGGCAGCGCCGTCGGCGGAGGAGCATCAGGTGGCGGTGGCGCTATGGGTGGTGGCAGCAGTGGCGGTGCAGAGCTGGTGAATGGCAACAATGTGCTAGCGGCTGCGCTACAAAAGCGCAACAATCGTCGACGCAAGGTACACACTGGATCGCAGCATCTACAAGCGCTGCAACAGCAACAGCAGCCGTCGCAGCAACAGCAGTTGCAGTTGCATCAACAACAACAACAGTTGCAGCAACAACAGCAGCTGCAGTCGCATCCACAACAGCACTTGCAGCAACTGGCAACGTCACAGCAGCAGCAACACCAGCAACAACTACAGCAGCAGCAGCAGCAGCAGCAGCAACAGCAGCAGCAACAGCAGCAGCAGCAACAGCAGCAGCAGCAGTTGTTGCAGCAACAGGTGCCGTCGCATCAGACGCCAATGCAAATCAACTCGGACGTTAGCATGACAACATCAGGCTTAGGAGTTGGAGGTGCCGGTGGAATGGGAACAGGAGCTGGAGCTGTTGTTACATCCATTGAGGATGGCTCACAGGATGGCAAGATGGCGACACCTCGTCAATCGGGCAGCATGGTCACACATCAGGATGATGTCGTCACACGCATGAAGAATGTGGAAATGATTGAGTTGGGCAGACATCGCATTAAGCCGTGGTATTTCTCGCCTTATCCACAGGAGCTGTGCCAGGAGCCCTGCATCTACATATGCGAATTCTGTCTCAAGTATTGCAAGAGTCGCACGTGCCTCGAGCGTCACCTGACTAAGTGCCATTTGCGCCATCCACCCGGTAATGAAATCTATCGCAAAAATACCAATTCCTTTTTCGAGATCGATGGTCGCAAGAATAAGGTTTACGCACAAAATCTGTGTCTGCTTGCGAAACTCTTTTTGGATCACAAGACGCTGTACTATGATACGGATCCGTTTCTATTTTATATTATGACTGAATTCGATTCACGCGGCTTTCACATTGTCGGCTACTTTTCAAAGGAGAAGGAGAGCACTGAGGATTATAATGTCGCCTGTATATTGACAATGCCGCCATATCAGCGCAAGGGATATGGAAAGCTGCTCATCGAGTTCAGCTACGAGCTGTCCAAATTTGAAGGCAAGACGGGCTCACCGGAGAAGCCACTGTCGGATTTGGGGCTGCTCTCCTATCGTTCCTACTGGGCCCAGACAATACTCGAGATCCTGATCAGCCAGAATCCCAGCACGGATGGCGAAAAGCCCACCATAACCATCAAGTACTAATTAACTGTAAACTGTCGATATATAAGTATATAAGATAACTGCTATCTGTGATTTTAGCGACATTTGCGAGTGCACTTCGATTAAGAAGGAGGATGTCATCTCTACGCTGCAGAATCTCAATTTGATCAACTACTACAAGGGTCAATATATTGTTTGCATTAGTCGGGACACCATCGAGCAGCATCAGCGTGCGATGGTTAAGCGCAAAATTCGCATCGATTCCAAGTGCCTGCACTGGACACCCAAAGACTGGTCGAAGCGCTCTAAGTGGTAATGCCCGAACTGAACTTTGTTCTGTTCTATTCTGTTCTGTTTCCTATTCTCTGCACTGCTCTGTTCTGTTGCGTTGTGTGCTCTGTCTCTCACTCTCACACACTCTCAACTATAGCTAATCAGAGTATCGAATCGTATCGTATCTAATCTGTGACATTTCTCTTTCTTAGAATTCGCTATGCTGCCGCCTGACACGCTAATTAATAGCAATTAATTAACCAACCTCGAACTGAAAGTACAATAAATGATTGCTTGCAGCGCTTGCATCGTCCTCATGATCAAAATGAACATCAGCATCAACATCATTATTTTATAATATTTACTTTATATTATTTATTTTACTGTAGTCGCTTGAAAAGAACAGTTCTACAATTCTATTATTTTCATTTTTTATACCCTGAACCCATTAAAAATGGGTAAAGTATATACATCAGGATCAATAGTCGAGTCGATATAGCCATGTCCGTCTGTCCGTCCGTCATATGTCCGTAAATATGCGAGCGCATGTGTGAGAAAGGGATGGCATGAGCCCCGCTACCTACGATTGTGTGTTTCACGTGTTAGTGTAAATCTTTTGAATATATTTAATAACTGGGTTCAGGGCATATCGTAGTCGAGTTTACTCGACTACAGCACTCTTACTTGTATACTTTAAGAATTTCGAGATCATACTTTGCAGGAACACCTTTTTATTTTATTTTTTCAGCATTATTATTTGAGCAAATTTTTAAATTAATTTGAAAGTCCTGTTAAATAGTATTCAATTTCATTACAGCAATTTTATAAGACGACTCGCAGATTCAAAAGCTAAACTCGCATTGAATCTAAAATTTTGTATTCTGGAGCCTTTAATAATAAAGGCATAGATTTAGTATCAATTTTCAAGCGACTACAGTACACATAGTCATAGTATTTTTAGAAATATCACTGAAGTTGTGATCACTTATGTTCCTTATTATACTAATAAAGAAGTTACCTTATTTAAGGTATTATTTAAAAAAGAGCTGTTATTAATATCTTTGCTAAGGCGAAATGGCTAGGGTTAGAGTAATAAAGCCAATAATATTTATTACCATTTGTTTTTAAGGAGATATTGATTTACAATTTTTTCCCCGAAATTAAGTGCTTCAGGTCTTCAATACAAAATTTGCGTTAATACTTTTTTGTTAATATTTTTTTATTTTCAAACATCTTAAAATTAATTGTTTATACTTTGATGTGATTAGAATCATTTCATCCATTGGGTTTCAAGCTACTTACATATTCAAAATAATAAACAAAACCGAAAATTATTATTTAATTCGATGCTCGAATGCAGCTTCTTGTGTTGGAGTATTAAAACTAATAATTATAGTTATTACGATTTAAGCCCAAAGGTGAATATTATGGGAGTGTGTGAGTTTTAACTGCTTGGGAGGTCAGTAGTCTCCTGTGGCGACTGCAGCTGCATCGTCGGGGGCTGCAGATCGATTGTGAGCTGGTGAATGGCCGCTAGTGTGGTCTTCTTAAAGTCATTCTCCGCCTTGTCGAGTATTATGTGCAATGAGTTTAACATCTCCCGATTGTTGGCATAGCTGAGCTGCTGTTTGGCGAGCTTGGTGCGAGGTCGCTGCTCCTTCTCTAACTGCAGCTTGAACTCATCGAGGGTGCGTTCGTCCAGATCAGTTAGACGCTTATTACTGGATATCTTTTCGCACATTTTGGACAGCTGGTCGGTTAAGTTTGTGACATGCTTGACATCGATAAGTATTTTTTGTTCGTCAAGCGCCGAACACAACTTGACTTGCTTGACTAAGTTGATGAGACGCGCGAATTCGCGCTTATATTCCAGCTTCGCCTCCATATAATTGCGCGCATGCTCCTCCACTTGGCGATTGACGTGCTTCTTATGTTCAACGAATCGCTTAACGGCTTCCAGATGCAGCAAGTACTGTATATCATCCTGGAATGGGACCTCATTCTTTGTTTCGATCATTTTTCTTGCAATAATACGGTTTGTAACAATAAGACAGTCAAAGTTGTATATTTTTCTTTATTTCGATTTAAATGAAGTACGAAATGGCCGATTGCTATCGATAAGTACGCATCGATTTCAACAGTGATGCACGGTGCCACTGAAATGATGAAGCGATAGCCAAAACTATCGATAGTTTGTAGCTCGATAACGGTGAAGCGCGGTCAGACGTCAGCGAAGACACGTGTTGCCGGCTATTGCAATAAACACAGCGCAAGACATTTCTGAATTTGTTGACTCGAGTTTTATTATAAAAGAGCAGCAAATCAAAACAATAGTTTAAACAATGGCCCGTGGAAAGAAGCAGAACCCGTTTGCAGCAAGGAAACGACAAAAGCGTGCAAATGTAAACTGCAAATAATGCAAACTTGTCTATATAAATGGGGCAAGTTTATTGAGAGTTAATTTTCACAAATACTTATTGTTTTTTCTTTTGGTCTTTTGATTTTAGGGCCCGCCGGAACGTACAGATAGACGCGCCGAGCCGTATAAGGAGATCGAACGGGATAATGCGTTCTTCATCAAATACTATCATCTGCAAAAGATCTGCGATACGGAGGAGGAGTGGACACAGTTCCTGGCCAAAATACGTGACAATCTGCCGACGACATTTCGTGTAACGGGCTTCAAGGATGAGGCGAAGGCTCTGCTGAATATAATCAAGACGCAGCTATTTGAGGAATATGTGCGTGCCGTTGCCGAACTAAACGATTTGCCCACTGAACAGGTGGAGCGTCCATTGTGCCTGCCCTGGTATCCCAATGGCATGGCCTATCAGCTCCATTTGACGCGCAAGGATATACGCCGATCTGAGCCGCTCTTTCGGCTGCACAACTTTTTAATTGTGGAGACAACGGCGGGCAGCATTAGCCGGCAGGAGGCGGTCTCCATGATACCGCCACTGGTGCTCAATGTCCAGCCGACGGATAAGGTATTGGATATGTGTGCAGCGCCTGGGTCAAAGACGGCACAGCTAATCGAGGCGCTGCATGCGTCACCGGATCAGTATAAAATTCCGCCGGGCTTTGTGCTTGCCAACGATGTGGACAACAATCGCTGCTATATGCTGGTGCATCAGGCCAAGCGTCTTAATTCGCCATGCCTGCTGGTGACCAACCATGACAGCAGCGTCTTTCCCAATCTGGTCCAAACGGTGGATGGCAGCAAGTCCATATTGAAATTTGATAAAATCCTCTGCGATGTACCATGCTCTGGGGATGGGACGTTACGCAAGAATCCGGACATTTGGCTGAAATGGAATCTGGGACAGGTATACAACCTGCATGGCGTACAGTATCGCATTGTACGTCGTGGCGCCGAAATGTTGGCGGTGGGCGGCCGACTGGTTTACTCCACATGCTCGCTGAATCCGATTGAGAATGAGGCGGTGTTGCAGCGCATTATTAAGGATGCTGATGGCGCCTTGCAGATCGTCGATGCCTCACATCTGGTGCCGGGCCTGAAATACAAACCGGGTATGACAGATTGGAAGCTGGCCACCAAAGAGGTGGATTCCGTCTATACCAGTTTTGAGGAGGTGCCGGAGCATCTTCATACGATAATACGACCGACAATGTTCCCATTGCCGCCGGCGGAGATAACAAGCATTGGCTTAGACAAGTGCATACGTGTCCTGCCGCATTTGCAGGATAGTGGTGGGTTTTTTGTCGCTGTGCTTGAGAAACGAAGTGCCTTAAATTTCGAGAAGAACGATCTGCAAGATTTGGAGGAGCCGCAGAAGATGGAGACGGAAACAGAGACAAAAGGTGACAAGGAGGATGTGAAGGAGAAGTCGACGCCATGGGGACCGCAACGCAAGCGACGTCGTCTCCATGGATACAAGGAGGATCCGTATGTCTTCTTCACGGAAGATGATGAAGATTACGAGTCCATCAAGCGGTTCTATCAACTGAACGATACGCTCAATAAACGCTGCCTCCTCACACGCTGCCAAACGCAGCGCAAGAAGAACATCTATTATTGTTCGGAACCCATACGGGATCTGGTGCTGCACAACGAGAAGACGATCAAAATTATCAATACAGGCGTGAAGACATTTGTGCGCTGCGAGAATCGACACACGGAGCATCCGTATCGGCTGGCCCAGGAGGGACTGCAGACATCGAATGCATTCATCGGCGACGGTCGTCGCATTCAGGTCGAACGCGATGATCTCGTCCTGCTGCTTAACTGCACGGACCCAACGAAGCCGCCATCGACGCTCGAACTGCAAACAGAGACACAGCAGCGCTGCAAGGAACTGGGTAAGCATAAGTCATTAGTTCACACTTGATGTCATTTATCACATTACCCACTTGCGCAGGCATCGGCAGCTGCATACTCAAGCATGTGGACGAGGCATTCACGCTGTTCATTGTCGGCTGGCGGGGCACCTCCAGTCTGCGGGCCTATGTCGATCGCGATGAGACCGTGCACATTCTTCGACTGCTTGGCGCTGATCTTACCAAGTTTGAGGTCAACAAATATGAAAAGGCCAAGGAGGCAGCAGCAGCGGCGGCAGCTTCAACATTGACGCCACATGAGGAAACTTCTGTTAAGGGCGAAAATACTGTGAATCTTGGTAGGACCGAGAGCTCAATTTTAGAGGACGAAAACATCTAATTGGATGTGGATGATCGAGTGCAGCATTTTAGCATTTAATCTATAAACAAATATTGATATTTATGAATATCAAAGACAAAACTATTGATTATTCCCCCTTCTAACTCTACGAATAATAACTTTTGTATTTTCCTTGTTCAAAACATTTCTTAATTATTACTGTAAGCCAATCGACAGTTTGAGGTATCCATATTTTTCAGCTTTTATAACAAACTATGTCAAAGCTCAAAAAAGGTTTGCAGAGTTTTAGAAAATATTTGACAATTTCACATTCATCGGAGTACCTTCTGAAGCAATCGATAGTTTGTACCAAATGTTCTATCGATGTTTTGCTAAATTCGTATCAGCAGTAAGCAGAGCTGATTTAATTAATCGATTATCGTAATAATTGCTTGAAAAATTAAAAATTCTCCGTTATTTTTCAAAGATGAAGTAACGGGCAACTAGTGTGCAGTGATTCATTGATTTAATATCGATTGAATTATTTCTCATTTCAGAGAACAATTTAATGTGCTATCGTATATAATCTTTAATTTTCGAAACAGCACTCTTCTCTTCGCTGTCCATTATATGTGAAGAAATTCAAAGTTCTCAATTTCCAAACACACGCAATGAAAATCTGCCAATTAGACATTGTCAAAGTTCGATTCCTAATAACTTGTTTTTAAAGCTTAGCTTATCTTAACGTAACAGAACGTAATGTATAAATCTCGTTACGTATAAAATTAGTTGATCACCCTCAATTCATAAATAATACAGCAGTAGCGCCTGCTACGTAACTAGCTAATAAGAACATTAGAGGAATGTTATCCAAAATAGAAAAGTTCAATAGAAGTTTTGTTATAAAATGTTACATTAATGGTTTTATTATTTAGTTTTTTTTCCCAGTATAAATATATCATATATAAAGTATATAAAAAAAAGTTATTTAAAAAATTACACATATTTTTCTTCTTTTTTTTATATAAATGGTATCTCGCCTTTGCATTTGTCGCAGTTATGCATAGTAAATTTAAATTTTTATTTTCTCGTGTTTTAAAACGTCTTTTGCGTTTTTTTTTTTGTTTTTTTTTTTTGTGTTTGTCTTTTAAAAAGTACATAGAAGATAAAGAAGTATAAAAATGTAAATATTTTAGCGCTTGTGTCGAGTCTGTTTTGTGAATTGCATGTCTTTCAGTATAGATTGCGAGAGAATTTATTATATGCGATGTTTAAATAGTAGGAATAAGCTTTAATTCGCTGATTTATTGCAGATGCATTTGACAAGACTTCGAAATCAACTTGGCAATATTATAATGACAAAAACAGCAACAACAACAATAAGACCAACAACAAAATGCAGTCACGATTCCACAAACTTACTAAATAAAACGCGAATGACGCATGCGCAACATTTTCTTGCCGCATTTTTTTGTTGAATTGCTTGCGGTTGTTTGATGGGTATTTTGTTGTTGTTGCATGGATGGAGATGAAGTGTCGTTGTTTCCAATATTACATGTTACATGTTGCTTAGAAAAAAAACCAAAGAAGTCCAAAAAATAAATATAAAAAATAAAAATTAATTTTGTAAAAAACTAAAAAAAAAAAAAAAGAAAACGAAAACTAAGTGAGAGAATGAGAAGAGTTGTAGTTAGAAAATGCTGCTTGAATGCTAGCTGAGTGCCAAATTTGCTGTTGCTGGTGTTGTTGCGGTTGCAGTTGCAATTGCTGCTGTTTTTATTATTATTTAGGCCTTCTTCTCAGCCTCGATGACCTCCTTAGTTGGCAGCACGTTCTTCTCAGTAGTTTCAGTGTGCTTCAATTTTTTCGCATCAAAGTTCTCGATGCCGGCAATGAATTGATTTTTCTCCTTCTCCTGTTCAATTGCTGTCGAGACAAACACAGAAAGAGATCAAACAGATATATATATGTAGAGAGTGAGAGAAAGGGAGAGAGAGAGAGAGAGGGAGAGAGAAATAGTTCGTTTAAATTGCTGGATATTAGCTGGAATTGCCATAAATGGCCACAGCTGGTTTTTCGAGGCACATGTTCGATTCGATATTTAGTTGAGAGGCGTGTGCCTAGTTCTCTGTACGCACCTTCCTTATTGGGCAATGGATTCTTCTCATTGGTCTCCGTATGCTTCAAATTGGTCTGATCGAATGCGGTGATGCCCTCGAAAATAGACTGTTGAGTCTTCTCAGCGGCCACATCTGAACAGCAGCCAACACGCATGTAACATGCAATAAAAATTTATTTTAGCTAGTTTATTCAATAGTTATTGCACAAAACTCTCACCCTCAGCGGTGGGCAAAATGATCTTCTCTTGGGTGCTGGCATTCTTCAGTTTCTCCGTATTGAAGCCCTCCAATTGGCTCTTCAGGTTCTCGGCCACCTTGGGCAAATCCTTGAGTGCTGGTGCTGGGGCTGCCATCTGCACAAGTCACATAAGAATAATAAAAAAAATAACATACGTAAAATGTGGTTAACTAGATAACTAAATAAATAAATAACCTATATACAAAAATGACTATATATAAGTAAACGAATATACAGAGGAATTTGGCAATAACACTCCTTTTTGCCGTCATTTTGAGGCCATTTAATGTCGAAAGATATTGTGGATTACAAAGAGAGCTTTGCTTTAAGTCAACTGTCAGCTTAATAGGCAATTGCCGATATCAAATTTACAACAAAAATTTGAATAACTATCAATAAACAATGTACAATGTTAATTTGATTAAAATTATAATTATACCGTTCAAAAATATTAGTCATTTTTTTGAAAATAAAAAAAAAAGAATAAGGCCGGATATCGATAACGCAACAATGAACAAAGACTGTACTGGACGGGACGGTGAGTTTGTCGAGCTCTCGATAAAGAGGAAATAAGCATCGATAACGATGATTACACACACACACTCACACAGACATCTTTGATTTCGTGTTGATAAAACGTTTGCTTGTGCGTTGTTTACCGTTGGGTTTGTTATGCGATTTCTCATGGAGATTCCACTGAAAGGCGCGACTTATTGATTAAGATAGAATAAACTCATCCACAAACATAAACACAAACACACAACACATGCTCATTCAAATTTATCATACAAGCAGCAGCTAATGAGTCATGCACAGCACAGCAAGGACGCATATATACATACACACACACGCGCACATATAAAAATTTATGCGTGTGTGTGCGCTGACTATCAAAGTACCAGGAGAAATACAAGAGTGAGCGAGCAAGTGGGAAAGAGAGAGACAGAGAGAGAGAGAGAGAGAGAGAGCATGAGTGACTATGAGTGAGAAGTTCAGCGAACCTTCCGCAGTAGCAGCAGAGGCAGAAGAGCAACAGTAGCAGCAGCAGCAGATTAAATTCCAATTGGACAAGCTAAGCGACTTGAGGCGAGTGTACCGTTATCAGTTGTGTGCCTTGTTTTGTTAGTCGTCGCACACAACAATAAACTGCATTTTATCACGTTTATTTTTAGTTGCAAATCACCAAAAATGTGCTTGCTAACTTAACTTGTCCATTGTTTGTGCACGTTATACAGCTAAGTAATCAAAAAAAAAAAAATTCCATGGGTTTATTTTAGTTTTTAAGAAACAGATCGATCGCTGTCGCATCGCTTGAATTCTATTTTTTCCCTATTACTAATTTTCTTTGGTTTGCCTTGAATGCCCAGTACCTCCATAACACAAAGAAAGTATTTAAGTAATATCGATAACAAGTGCATCGATGCATGTGTGTGTGTGTGTGTTTGTATGCATGTGTGTGTCTCTAAAAATTGCAAAAACAAGCGTTACAAGGCCGGCAACAGCTATACAAAATAAAAATAAAAAAAAAACACGTAAACGTACAAAATGAAAAATAAAAATAAAAAAATTAAATCTACGCTTAATAGTCGTCTGAATTTTATTGACCATATAAAGGCGCGCCGATAGTTTGATGATTGACTTGACTACTAGCGGCGGCAGTTTAGCGCCTTAGTCATTTTTCCAGTAACTCCTTTTTCAAGCAAAAACAAAAAAACCAAAATTTAAACAAAGGCGAGATTGCAGCAAAGCAACACACACACATATGCATATTCATGTATGTATATGTACATATACGGCGAATTGGTGCTGTTGATTTATTTTGGGGAGGGGGAGGAGGCGGCGTTACAGTTTGCATGTTGTTGCCTTGTTTGCCATAAATCAACTTCCAACTTCGAGCGAATTATGGCCGAGCGATGAATCATAAATTCGCCTTTGCCGCTTCAGCCCACACTTGAAACGCCCTTTCTCTTTCACTCTTTTCTTTCACTTTGAGCGCTCTTTCCAAAACTCCGCTTGCCTTTTTTTTATGGCTTGTCTTTTGTTTTGTTAATTTTGTGACTTTTTTTTTTGTCGGAGTTTTATGTTGATTGGAGTGTGTGAGCGGCGACGAGGGGTGGGGGTAGTGATGGGGGTTCATTTGACCGGCGCCAGCAAACCGCAAATGTGCCGTTAGGCCAATTTTAACATTTGAAAAAATGTCGTTGCCAGCTAAGGCAAACGGCCGCTCAAGTTAAAAAAAAAAAAACCGCCTACGACGTCAACGTCGACGGGCGCTGATGCGTGGCTCGGGTGTGGACGAATACGGGTATGAGGGCGAAGGGCAAGCGAAAGCGCAGAACAAAAGAAGGAAGACAAATGACAGACACGTCCGTTTTAAACCCACGCCAAAGCAGCAGCAGACATGGGCTCCTGTTATGCACATGCATGTACATATACAGACACATGCACACATGCTCAGTGCACGTCTGGCAGTTGGTACATAAATTTAATATGTGCGCCCCGAGACAGTGAATTTTAAATATGCGCAGTTTAGTCATCCTCAAAAAACACACACACACACATAAATATATATGAATGACGAATACATTCTGTTCTTTTGAAATACATTTTTACATTCGCAGCAAGCCGTCGGCGGCGATAAATTAAATGGCAATTGGATATTATCGATAACAATCGTTGGCAGTGTCGTCTGAGCCACGCCCTCGACTAAAAAGCATTTTTGCGACAAGACACACGTACGTACTTTAAATGCAGATGGAATGCACAGCTGCACGAATACACTCGCATATGCATGCATGTATACATGTGTGTCTATACCTGTGTATGTGAGCACGCGCAAGCAAACATTGTGGGGAGGATATGTAACAACGTCAAATGCCCCGCCCAAGCACACACACACACACAGCACACTGACAAACAGCAGACGCAAAAAAAAAACGAAAAAAGCCGGCCGGCATAAAAAAAAAGAACTGAAAAGAGAAGAAAGTCAGCTTAAAGCCATCGACAGCTGCTCAAAAGAGCGAAAAATAACTAACGGGTTGGTGGCTGAAGCCGTCGCCGCCACAATAAATAATTTATAACAAATGGTAAGTGACGAATCTGCCATTTGCAATGAAAGAGAAGCGCAGCTACAAGAAATACCAACAAGATCGGCAGCAACAGCAACAAGAATAGCGGCGCAAACAAAAACCAGTTGGCGTTGACTTTTGCAGCAACGCGCTTTACATTTTTATTTATTTTTGTTTCGTTTTTATATTTGCAGACTTTTTTTTTGCTTCCCCCTTCTTCCTTTCTGCAAGACGGAAAATATACGATACGTAGCAATGTATTGAAATTGAAAAAAAAAAAAAAAAATTGCCGGCGCAAAAACTTTAACATTGAAAGAAAAGAAAAGCTAAACTCACCTTAAATATGTGGTTGGTTTTTTCTTTTAGCTCTTGACAAGTTGGGTTTTGTTGGCAAAAGTATTGCGCACTTTACAAAAAATAAATGCGGGTGGGTGAGTTAACTGATTGGGTGGAAGTATATATATATATCTATGATATATACAAAAAGTCAGTACTTGGCAAATTTAACACTTGCTACTAGATAACTGCTATATCGCGAAAGCTTGCAAGCAAACAGAACGACACACAAATTAATACTGCGCGATAATTGTTGAAATCCAAAAGATGAAGGCGTACGAATGATGTTCGAGCGGTTTGAACCAACGCAGCATTTACAGTTGTTTATCGATAGGCGTTATCGAATGCGATTTCATTGCCCCGCGGCTGTATCGCATGGCTGACCTATACAACACTTAGTAGCGTACGGTATGAATTGTACTATCGATTGTTGGGCTATAATAATTTCACATGTTGAAGCTCAGATCGATGAAAAGCTTGTGCTAAAAAAAGAGATAAAAAAACAGTAATCGGAAATGTCGACATGAACATTGATTGAAATGCGGCGATATGGATGAGAACATATTAGCGAAGATACATGAGCAATATTTTCCATTAGCCAAATTTTCAATCGACGTTAGTAATTGAAACGCTTCTTTGTATGTTTCAGATGACGACCAAAATCCAAGAATAATAAAATTGATAAAATACATATATTTCAATATTTTTGCTGATTTAACGTAACGTCTTGTTACAGTTAAACTCTCATTTCCAATTGCGACAATAATTGTCGTTTCTTATTCAGAGCAAAGCTGACCCCAAAAAAGCACAAAATTGGGCATAAACTATGCAATCTTGCACACACAGCAAATAAATACAACATTTATGACTTTATTTTTATTTTTTGACTCATTTTTGTTTTTTCTTATACCGAACTGCAAAGTAACAACAAAACTTTCAAACTGATCTTATCTATTGTTTTGTAGCTTGGGATTTTGTAAAATAAAATAAAATAATTTTTGCGTGGTTTAAATTTCACATGTTAATTATTCGTAATTGGAGTGAAGGTATTTTCACCAAAGAGTATAAAGATTCTTGCAAACCCTTTCTACAAGATACTTTTGTTTTCTTGCGAAAACTGAATTTTTCGCACTCTTTCGTGTAATTTACCGAAATTGACATTCACTACGAAAGAGAAAGCGTTAACATTTAAAAGAAAACAATTTTTTTTGTTTTTTTTAAATATAGTAAGGCTTAGTTTGTCTGTATTTATAGTTATGGTTATGTATGTACAATAATATATCTATCTATAAAAGCACATGCCAATTGATCACTACTATAAAACATATGTATGTCTCTGTATATGTTGCTACGCATAATTTGCCGAGCGGCATTCGTTCCAAATGCGTTCCATTTCAATGGGATCGCTGAAGCCATGAGAAGCAATCACTTCGCTATAACTATCGGATCCATAATAGTTGGGTCGATGGAAATGGAATTGATCGCAACGATGGACGGGTATATGCGCTTTCAGCGCCACCATGCCCAAGTAGACGTCATCGAATCGAAACAGGGGCAGATTGCGTGCCACCGCATACATTTGGAGCAGGGAATCGCGGGACAGGATGAACGCACCCGCCGTCACATACGGTGGCCACTTGTTAAACGGATACTCCTCGAGGGAGACATACCACTTGCTGAACTTGTGCCGCAAAGGGGCACTCTCGAATACAAAGCCGGCAAAGAGTGTACGACGATCTGGATGCGGTGTCTGACGACCTCGCCCCAAAAATCGCAGCACATTCTTGATGGACACATAATAATCGTCGTCGACAAATAAGTAGAAATCACTGGTGTTGAAATGTTCGCTGGCCCAGCGCATGCCCATCATTGTTTTGATCGTATTATTGAAATACGTATCCACAAAGTCCGCACGCAAAATGTCACCATAATTTTTGGCCTCTGTTGCAGTCGCATCATTGCTGCTCGCCAATCCTGCAGCAGGATGTACGCCCAAAACAAAGACACGTCGAATGTTGACGTCCGAGAAGCGTGCCTCATAACCCCAAGTTTTGCGTATGGCATGACGCCGCTGCAGATTCCCAATTGCGCTCTTCACCACTATCGTGAGTCGGGGCGGATCCGTTTGCCGTGTAAATGCGGGCATTTCCAGAAACTTGTAGTCCAACGTTGGTGACGCCGTGACGCTTGCATTGTGCAGCGGATAGTAATAGTGCGTCTCAAAGTCCAGTTCGTACAGATGTGTGAGTATGCCACAAAAGTCCACCAGCAGGATAATGGGTATGGCGAGTGCACATTTTAGCAGCAATTTGTAATGTTTTTTTAACATTGCGCGATCTTTGTTAATAGCGATGACATGATGATGATGGTCGCGATATATATCGCATGCACTCTAGAAACGCTAATATAAGATATCGATAACATGTATAATTACATAAAATATTTTTAGGATTCGCATGGCTAAAACGTCTTGTTATATGTAATTCTATTAACTTTTTAAAGGGTCTATTCAAGATTGTCACTTCTATAAATTTAACTGGACAAAATGTATAATCAATTAATTTATCTTTCTAATGTAAATTAGTATACACAAAAAAAGCAACTGGCCAAGTAAAAAGAAGAAGAGCGTGTGTATTGAGATTTACGGAATTGCATGAAATGAATTTTGCGCTCAAATTATTTGAAAAATGTCTGAAGAAATAGTAAGTGAATCAACATCGACTGCTGTCAGCTCAAAGCTGACAAATGCACAAAAGGCACGCATCGAACGCAACCAGGCGAAGGCACAAAAGCTGAGGGAAGCCAAGCTGGTCTCGCATCCCTACAAGAACAATATGCAAATGTAAGCAAATTTAATAAAAACAATAGAACAAATGTGAATCAAATCAATCATAATTAATTTACTAAAAAACAGCATCAATGCCAACGAGGAGCGTCCAATTGGCGATCAGAGCAATAATGTGATAAAAGTGCAGGGCACCAAATATATTGATAGCGGCGGCGGCTTCCTTTTGGAACAGCCTGTGCTGGCCAATGTAACAACAGGTTCGGAGGCAGAGCCGGCTGTGGCGCCGATTATCGCCGATGCCATTGCCATTCCAGTGGTGTATGAGGAGTGCTTGGAGTGCGGCGATCAGTTCGCCGATTCCTATTTGTTTAACAATTTTGGGCACTCTGTTTGCGATAAGTGTCGCGACACTGAAGATCGCCATGCCCTAATTACACGCACCGAGGCCAAGGCGGAGTATCTGCTGAAAGATTGCGATTTCGATAAGCGTGAACCGATGCTGCGATATATTAGTCGCAAGAATCCACATAATGTGCGCTGGGGCGAAATGAAGCTCTATTTGCATATGCAGGTTGTCAAGCGCGCCATGGAGGTGTGGGGCAGCGAGGAGGCGCTAACGCGTCAGCACGAGCAGCGCGAGGATAAGCGTGAGATAGGCAAGGCCCGCAAATACAACAAGCAAATGAAACAGCTGCGCATGGAGGTCAGAAGCAGCATTTACACAAAGAAAACAATAGCTGTCCACGAGCATGAATTCGGTCCGGATAGCTACAACGAGGAGGAGGACAGCTACACTCATGTCTGCTTGCATTGCCCCTACACCGAAACATATGAGAAAATGTAAAACCCAACAAATTGTCCATCAAATGTATTGTATTTGTTTAAAATAAGAAAATTGTAATTGCCTGAAAATGTGTTTATATTTTGAGCGCGCGCCATTATCAATTTGTGTATCGATATTGCGCTACTTTTAAACGGGACTTTTTGTTAAGAAAGATGTATGATATCTTAGTCCGATTTGGGATCCAATTTTTGGGAGCATAACATAGCACGCATATTTAATTTGTTTGATCCGTAGATATTGATAAGCAAACATCTTTTTTATACAATAACTCATCAAGATGTTTGGAAATGTCTGAAATACACAGTACACGAGATATCTATCGATATTTGCCATTCGCAATAGGTCAATTTGATATGTTATCGGCCTTAAGTGTCATCGCTGAAACCAACGCCAAACTGATAGACCTGCAGCAACAGCAGTATCCATAGGCAGTGCAAGAAAATCGTAAACAAATTTGCTGCGCGAACGGGTAAACGAAGCTTGCGCTCAAAATGGAGGAGCCATCGGATGATGAAAATTTTGAGCCGACGCCAAAGAAGATCAAACGCGATTGGCTCAATAGCTATTGCTATTCGAACAAGGCCATGGGCATGATGAAGAAAATGGGTTACGAGGACGACAAGGGTTTGGGCAAAAGCAATCAAGGTCGCTTGGAGCCCGTGATTGCCGTACAGCAGGATGGCCGTCGTGGCTTTGGTCTCAAATTGGACACCGTCCATTGGTCCGCCGGTAAGTGGGATCCAAATTGTGAGGATCTGGAGATACCCGAACCAGTTATTTGGCTAAAAATTGAGGGCAAAAATTGTGGCGCCTATACGCTCGACGAACTGATGGCGCACATGGTGACCGGTCCGCGCAAGCTCAGTCTGGATGATGAGACACTATTCTGTGACTCCGAGATTCTTGATCACATCCTCAAAGCGAAGACCGTATTCGATGATCTCAATGATACAGAGAAGCGGCGTGCCCGCTCCCGCTGCAATCCATTTGAGACTATACGCAGCTCCATCTTCCTAAATCGTGCAGCCGTCAAAATGGCAAACATTGACTCCATATGCGAGTATATGTTCACAGAGCCGAGAGATCCACAAGGAAACACACTGATTGGCCACAATGAGCTGCTCTATTTTGCGGATATATGTGCCGGTTGGTTTGTCTGTCTGATATATACCTATATATAAACTCAGCTTATATACAATTTGTCTGTATTTCTTACAGGACCTGGCGGTTTCTCAGAATATGTACTCTATCGCAAATCGTGGGAGGCAAAAGGATTTGGTTTTACGCTGCGCGGTGCCAATGATTTTAAGCTTGAAAGATTTTTTGCCGCCTCACCGGAATCCTTTGATGCGTTCTATGGCGACAAAGACGATGGCAATATTTTTGATCCGAGCAATCAGGACTCATTGAATGATTATATACGAAAGCATACGACGCATGGCGTTCACTTTGCCATGGCCGATGGAGGCTTCTCTGTGGAGGGACAGGAGAACATACAGGAAATACTCTCGAAGCAGCTGTATCTGTGCCAGTTTGTGACGGCCCTAAAGATCCTGCGCGTCAATGGCAGCTTCGTTTGCAAACTCTTCGATTTGTTTACGCCATTTAGCGTGGGATTGGTTTATGTGATGTACAAATGCTTTCATCAGATTGCGATTATCAAGCCGAACAGCAGTCGTCCTGCCAATTCAGAACGTTATATTGTGTGCAAGAATAAGATGCCGGAAACGGATGCCATCACTAACTATTTGTCCACCATCAATCACATCCTGCTTGAGCAGAGCGAGAAGCAGCCGGAGGAGCAGCTGGATGTGATCGAGCTATATAATCGCAAGGAAATGCTAGAGGATGAACACTTTATGCGCTACATCATTGATTCAAATAATGCCATTGGAAATAAACAAATTGTGGGGTTGCGGAAAATTGCAGCATTTGCCCAAAATCTGGAGTTGAAGGAGCCGCGGCATTCGGAGGTGCGACAGGAGTGCCTAAAATGCTGGGCACTGCCCGATAAGCTACGACAGGCGCCCGAAGTGAAGACAACGGATCGCCTGTTGGAGGAGCTGTTGCGTGATTGGTCCAAGGATCGCGCCTGGCTAAACGTACCCGCACTGGAGCTGAACGGACAGACACCGTTGAAAAATACCATCTTGAATGTGAGTGATTGGCATTTCATGCCAATTGGACGCGGCGAGATAAATATCAATGGCTGCACTTTATTCCTATGCAAGTCACGGGGCAATTTGTTGCGCTACACGGAGCATCGCAAATGGGAGCTGGTCGAGTCCAGTTTCAATGTGCAGCCACGTTCCATATTTTTCGGTGAGATCGTGTTCGAGTACAGTGGCGAGGGACGCACCTCGCAATGCGTCTCGGCGTTGCACATCATGGATGCGATCTGTTTGGGCGGCATCGATATCCGTCGGCGACCGTTCCTCGAGCGCGTCGCCCTGTGTATGAAATATGCGCGCAGCCTAAACAAGCCGTTCAAAAAGGAGCGCACCTGTGGCGCCATACGCTGCAAACCGATCTTTCGGCTCCAGGACATGAGTCGTTTCTTTAACGCTATGCGTCCCTATGTGCTGAAGGATAACTCACAAAGATTTGGATATACTCTCGATGATCAAAGGTTTTTGGTGCCCGGTGGCATTATCATATTCTGTGAGCTAACTATGCATTTTGTGACGGCATATTCGAAATCGCATCACCAGGTCTATTATTTCAATACCTTTACCAAGGAGTCGCAGTACAAGGAGCAGATCGAGCCGCGACGCTTCAACGAGGTGTTCGCCTCGTTTCGCCATAGCTATACGCGACGGCACCTCTGGAAATGGACGAGTACTTTGCAGGTGGAGGAGCATGCCACCGAGGAGAATCCAAAGATATTGTATCGCAGCCACTTTGAGAAATTCATTCAAGAAAAATTAATGTCTAATCCCAACTAGAACAACTACCAACTAAGTCACATTTAAAAATCAGCGCGAATTTTAAGCATATATATATATATTTATATATATACATTATTTGTTTTTTTTTTTTGACAAGCTTGTATGCAATAATAATAAGATATGCATATAGATCTATATACATTTACCTTCAATTTGTTTCCAACATTTTCTAAAACAAGACAATTTGGTTATATTTTTTTTTTTAGTTATTTTGTTTTGTTTCAATCTACATACTAAATTCGTTTAGTATTATTGACGTTTTATTGCGTCGATCCGTTTTACCATTTAATTGTTAAAAAAAAAATGTATAATAATATAATGCAATTGTGTATCTGTAATATCGATGGCTGAGCCCACAAATACTCCCTACAAGAAGAAAAAATACTGCATTAAATTAAAAGACAAAAATAAATAAATAACACACACACACATGCACACAAACTGAAAAGCAACACTCAAAAACACACTAATTGAATTTAAAAAAAAAAGAACAAAAAAAAATTTCACACACAAACACACACAGCTGGTCAGCAACAGTTATGATAAAGCACCATCTATATAAATATTTAAGTTATTGATATCAAAATTGTTTGCATTTTTATTGCATTGGGAATTTGTAAATACAGATTTGAATATATCTTACTTTCTCCTCTGATCTGTGTGAGCTCGACCTATCAAAGATCTTGTTAGTTAAGCTTAATTTTTCTATGACAACATAATTTAAGTGTAGATTGATAGACTTGCTTTTCGCGATACTAACACAGCATGTCCATCCAATTTCTTCAAGAATTTCTCAGAGCGTAAGTTTATTTTATTTTTTTTTAAACACATGTTTTCGTAAACTACAGATTTGTTTGAACGCCTTGAGGGATTTTCAGTATTCAAGAAATCAATTTGGGAAACAAATCAAAGAAATAATCAAAAATATAAAATCGCGTCAAATTTTTTCAATTGATGGACTAAACGGATGTCATTTTTACCAGAGATATTCCTTAGGATATCGGGTAAGGATTTAGTCGACAATTTATTTTGAAAACGTAAATGTCCTGGCTGTTTTAATGTCATCTTAAATGTATGCCTTGAAAATGTTGAAATGTGACATTAATTTATACTGGAAAGACGCAACTGTTTACTAACTCTGAGTTTTATTGGTAAAGAAATGTTAATTGGCATATATTATAATGTCTGTAGATTCGAATTCAGATTATCCGGCTACTTTAATAGCTTCAGATGCTTCACATATTTGTTGACCACATCCTTCACGTAAGGTTTGAGTGCGATGCAGGTTGGAATATTCTCCGGCTGTTCGATCCAGAGTTTGTACTTGATATCGTGCTCTTTTAGCTTATCGGCCAGTTTCATTAGCGCCGCCTCATCCTTCGCCTCGAGTACCACCTTATGCATATTGTCCAGATCCTTGAGATATGCCTGTGTATCCTCATCCTCCGTATGCTGGCTCATCACCGCCGCCGTCGCATGGCAGCATTGGGCAATCACTGCGCCCAGTGGCCAGCTTAGAGCGGAGCGCAGATCACTCCGCACAACAATATACTGCACAATGTTGCTCATATTTTGTCTATATATATATATATGCTAACGGATGATAAAGCCCTTGTCTGCCGCGTAGCTAAAAACATATAAAATTGTGCCCAATGTTTGTGAACAGCTGATCAACATGGGCAATTAGGGTGACCACCGTTTTTTCTTTTTAGTAAATATGCATTGGCCACTTTACTAAAATTCACACATTGGCGGAAGGCTTAAAATTGCTTTTCAAATTATTTATTTCATTTGTTTATATATTCTGGTCGAGAGGAATCGAAAATGTACTGTCGAATTTAACTTAAAATTAATCTAAGGAGATCTAAAGCTACATTTCCAATTAATATTCTTGATTTATTTGAGACACAAAATATTATCTGTTTTTATACCCTGAACCCATTAAAAATGGGTAAAAAGGGTATAATGGTTTTGTGCAAATGTATGTAACAGGCAGAAGGAAACATCTCCGATACCACAAAGTATATATATTCTTGATCAGGGTCAACAGTCGAGTCGATATAGCCATGTCCGTTTGTCCGTCCGTCCGCCCGTCTGTATGAACACGCAGATCTCAGAGACTATAAGAGCTAGAGACTTCAAATAGGCTCTCGTATACCAGTCGCAGATCAAGTTTGCATTATTTTATCTATAACTCCGATAACCTCCGTGAATCGACTATCGATATATTTCAATTTCCGATAGCAATAAATGACACAATTTAAAATGCAGAATCTAATTGATACATAATATGCATCTGCATATTATTGATCAACTGCCTACATTTTATCATGATCGGATAGGAAATACCCAAGTTATAGTCGAATATATATTCTCATAATGACCTCATTTCTATCAGCAGCCGTAAGCATTTTCTGTATGCATAAATATGCGAGCGCATGTGTGAGAAAGAGATGGCATGATAATAATGTTTCTGTTTCTGAGTGTATTCTGCGGAGCTCAGCTACCTACGATTGCGTGTTTGAAGTGTTTGTCGGCAGAGGGCGCTTGCACACCTCCTCGCATTTTAGTGCAAATCTTTTTAAAGGGGAATTTGCCAATAATATTAGAATATAATAACTGGGTTCAGGGTATATCGTAGTCGAGTTCACTCGACTCTACAGCACTCTTACTTGTTTTTTTTTATTTTTATTTTAGTTACCAAACTATCATTCTTGCCACAATTGATCATTAAAAATTAGAGATGAAATTCATAAAATTCAGTCTGGCTTGTGCTACTGTTGGAAAAATTAAAACTGGAAATGGCTTTACGGAACTGAACCGATTTTCTATCTCAAACCTCTTTAGTTTCTAAATTATATTGTTTTAAAGACATTAATATATGGAAAATTAAGTTTATACATAAGTAATGGTATGCTAAGCACTTCGATCGGGTTATTCTTGTTTCATTCTTTATATGAAAGAGTCTTCCGATTCGTTTAATTCTGTTCAGTATATGATTGGATAACTGTTGTATTCACCCGGCAACAGAGTCTCGACGCTTGCAACTTGTCAGAAACAGCGGACTTCAGTTGTTTATTTATTTTAATTTTATTTGCAACACTTGCAGCTTAATTAATCACCCGCCGCACGGGAGCGCGAGGGGTTCCTTATAAAGTGCTGAAATATATTATATTATCAGCATTTCGAATTTTATTAATCTAATTTAAAATAATAAGCTAAGTGGTGAACCGCTCATATGAATTTGTATTAATGCGATGAAAAGTAAATAATATTTGATAACTACTCGTAGTGGTAGTAGCAGTTTATGAAACTACCCTCGCATTTTTCGGCGGGTCAGCGAAGTAAGACTCTGTTTTTGATTCGACAAAAAGCAAATAAGTAGTTTATATATTGCAATCACTTCTGCAGAGGCTACTGCTGTGAATTTGAAGTATAAGGATGAGGGATGAAGGGAGGATGTGGCAGAAAGGGGGCGATTCGGGTGGGAGCGGTATACTGTTTTCCGGCGCATAGTGCCAGTGACATGCGTCGGTAATTAAGGTCCCCATTTTGGGTTAGATTATCCATGAATTATTGGAAATGATGGTCGCGCCTGGTCTTTGACTTTATCCGGAACTGGATGGGATCTAAGAAGGTGGGGAGTAGGTGCACTGCGGGAGAGAGGAAGACGGAGACAGAGGAGTAAGGTACAACTGCAGCAGATTGATGATGCCGGACAAAACAGCAGCAGCACACTGAGATAAAAACAATGCAAAAAACACAAACTATGAATAAATAAAAACAAAAAATCGTTAATCGAGCAACAATTTTCCCATAAAATAACTGTAAAACGTATTATTTTCAAATCTAGAAATAGTATTTTTACAATATTTCAAATATTTAAAAATGGATCTAAATATTTTCATTAATAAAGAAAATAGTATGTGGATATTTTAAGATTAGATACGATTATGGATTTGTTTTTGTGCTAAGTATAAACTTCAATAATTTTTTCGTGGTGCAGTCATTGTTGCCATTTACTGCTGCGCCACTACTCACCACAGCCTTTTGGTGGCTATCCTCCATTTCTCTCCCTCTCTCTGTCTCTCTCTCTCTCTATATGTCTATCTGTCTGTTTCTCACTGTCTCGCTATGTCTGCTGAAAACTTTGCTAATTGCTTTTTGGCCACACTGGCCAAGGCGCTTGGCGACGACAACACTAACTAACGGATTTCAGTGATGACCAGTTACCCAGCAGCCAAAAATGCCATTTGCCCAGTTTTGCCATTGCATTATTATACCATGTACTCGAACTGACCCGAAGTGGATATGTTTTGTTGTTCAATTATCATCAATTTGATTTTGATTTTGATTTTTAGGGATAAGTTTCTGTCATGTAGGAATTATTCAAAACGTATCATTGGTAAAACTGTTCAAAGTTAATGCATTTTTTTTATCGTTAGCTTTCCTTTAGATAAATTCTGCATTTAAATTTGTGAACAGGCAAAAGTTAGTCAGCTTCATATTTATTTCCGGCAAATTCCATCATTAGCAGAAAGAAGAAAAAGTTTTTCCTGAATTGGATTTATTTATGAAATTTGTATTTTGTGATACGCAACTTAAAAACAAAAAAACAACTATATTTCTAGGGTATTTTGGAGTTGATTTAATTTGATAAGCTCATTTGTCTTTGTTACTATTGTTGTTGTAGCTGTGCATATAATTGTTCCTTTTTGTGCTTCGGCCTACAAATCGCCGAGTCAGCATAGAATTAATTGCACAGCCAACCAAGCAACACACACACACACACACACACACACACACACACACACACACGCACACGCACAGACACACGCACACACACATACATTGGGGAAACAATTTGAATAGATAGTTTTTCGCACTTTTGGTGTTCCATAAATTTTGGACTCACTTCTCAATTGTCAAAACAAATTTGCCAAATGTGCCATTCATTCGTTATGAGATTAGGGCACAGCACCCACATCCACATCCACATCCACATCCACATTGACATCCACATTCACATTAACATTTACAACTACAAGTACACAGTGAGAAAATGCTCGACGTTTAGCGATTTGCAAATCTATACACTTTAATATATATCTTTCAGTATGAATTATTTGATGGCATTTTTGTGCTCTCTGTGCTAACATTCATCCTTGTCTTCGTTCACATCCTTGTCCAGGTTTACGTGTCCACAGTGCTCCCCGGGGTCCAGCATATGAGCCACAGCTGTAGCGCTGGGACATGACCGGGGTTGAGGGTTGGGGGAAGGGGGAAGGGGTGCTCTGACCGCTGCCCAAATGCAAATGTCATTTTGTGGCCGTTCGAATGAATAAACGAAATTAAATGCAAAGAATGACCCAAAAGCGAACGAGTTTGAATGGCAGCTCAACTAGCCCAACAATGCCACGCCTCCTCATTCCCAGCTAACGCCTACCCACTTGGGACCGCTCATCAACCTGACGTCAATACATTTGTACATATATATATATATAAATAAAGAAAAAAGAATATGCGCAGGGTTGCAAATTGAATCGAATTTGAATCGGAGTTCAGTTTTGGGGTCCCATTCATTAATCAAAATCCAACGTTTGCGAAACAAACTAGGAATCAACCCTGGAGATATTCAACGTAGTCTACTCTAAATGTAAGCCTTACTAACTAACTAGTTAGCATTAGTAGTAATTAACCTAAATCATTTACAATTGAAATCAATTGAAATGTAAGAACTTAATTTTTGTTTACTTTATTGCTTTTCTTTCTTATGTGAAAGTTTGAATAATATCACAAGAATATCAATAATTTTGAGGTAAATATCGCTTATAGTTTTTGGCAATTGATGTTCTGTTTGATATATATATTCAAGTTAATACTACAAATTATTTAATCTGAAGTGAAGGGCAAAATATACGCTTAATATTTTTATAGTTTTAGTTTAAGCATTTCATAATCGATCAGAATTGTATTGTATTATTAATATACATAATTAATATACACTATTGAGAGCATTAGAGATGCATTTCACTAATGGGATATTTATATATATCTTAGAACATATACATTTATATATATCCTTGCAAGGATTTAACTGCGTTTGTTATATTTTTTTGAAGCCATAACATATTGTAGAGGAAATCCTTTTTTTAAGCTACAGGAAAAAGTAAGCGGCACACAGATGAAATTTAATCAATAAATTTAAATATAATATAAATCTGCTAATAGCTTGACGAAGATTCAGGCAAGACTTGTGTAAAACATATTGCTTAGAGCAGAACTACCAACTGACTAAATTAACTACAAATCATCTTTAAAACCCAAGATTTTCCGATTTCGTCTTAATTCCATGTTTTGGTTCCATAATCATTAAAAGCTGTTGGATATATCATGCCATTCTAATGCATAATGATGATAAATTTATGCATATACTATTTGTAAGTATATAACAAAATGTTTAATTCCAAAAATTATAAAATCGTATTTAAAGGTTGAAGCAATTAATGTTGATATTTTCGGCAAGATTGTTGCATGGAACAACTTAAAGATCAAAGTGCAAGCTTTCGATATAATTTCTCCATATTAAGATTGGGAGCTCGCTTAAGTCTATAAATGTATGTGTGTGTGGGTGTGGGGGGAGAGAGGGTGTCCTGGTTGGGGGCCAGGGGTTGGTTAGATAGTCATGTTGATTGGGGTCATTTACGAGGGGGGAGCTAAGGCTAAACGTGAAGTCAGAACGTATTAAGAGTTCTCCAGTTCGAGCTGGGACATCTTGTCAAAGGAAGTGAAATAACGGGGGTTATACTAAAGAAGAAGAAGAAGAACGGGGGAAGGGGGATGGGGATGGGGAGGGGATAGGAGGCAAGGGGAGGGGGTGGTTGCACATTCGATAAGCGCGTGTGGGTAAAACTCGATGAGTTTTATTAGTAAATAATGGCAAATCATTTGGCAGTTGACACTCGTTGAATGGTCGAAAAGGGAGAGTCTGCCAAAAAAGTGTCAGCACCAAAAGGACCAAAAGTGCCAAGCACACACATGCATTCACACACACACACACACACACACACTCAGTTGTTGCGGCTGCTAATGAGCAACATTAATGAGCGCTATTTTTCACTGAAGGGACAATCAGTGTGTGTGTGTGTGGAATGAGGCTGCACAATTCTCTTGGGTATTTAAGCGTCCAGAATGAGGCAAGGCTATAGCAATGACAGCAGGTGCACACACACACACACACACACACTAACACTCAAATCGAGGGATTTTGGGCACACATGAAAATTTAATATGAATGCAAAGAAAGCAAAGAATTTGCAATTAAATTAACTATTTTCGCCATTTTCAGGCTGAGAAATGAAAATACTTTCGTCTTACAGTGGTTCACAAATCAATAGGAATAAGTCTGTCTCTATTCTAGTCTGTTTTTACGTTTTTCGAAAAGAAAGAAACCGAAACAATTTGAAATTCTTCATTATATATAATATATATATATATTGTTTGATTGACATTCATATCTTACATAGCGTCAACTTCAATATACTTATTTTTAGTTTAATTACCTGTTAAGTTTCGAATCGAAGGCGAGCGACTACTGTCTTTGCCTTCTTTCAGTATACATTTATATATATGTATTTTTTTTTTGTGGCACGCAGGCAGTTCTGATATAACCGCAAATTCCGCTCACGACCTGTCGGACTTCCATTCACAATGGGAAAAAAGGGCTCAATCAGTTGCTAAGTGGCTCAGAGACCAGGGTTTCAAGACCAAAGGACTATCCCAGAGCAGATCCAACATTATGGGGGAGAGGGGTCGGGGTTGGGTGATAGCAGGCAAGGGTGGAAGGGTGGAAGATGGGGTACAACATCATGAGAAATGTGAAATGAAAAATCGACTCGCAATTAGCAAACATGAAGCACGTCGCGTTTGTTTAAGTGGGAGGGCAGGACACACACACGCACAACCCCTCAAGCTATCCTGACTCACATCACACATACATAGAGAGACAGACGGAGAGAGAGAGAGAGAGAGAGAGAGTCAGAGATACAGGAACTGCCAGCGATGTCAGCATGGTTAATAAGTTACTTTCGAGATACTTTATTACTTCCTTGGAGCCGCACAACAGTATGTGATTGTGGGGGCTTGGGGGCGGTGTGGCATGTGGGCGGTGTTGTGCCACATAGGTCGCACATTAAAAAACAAGGAGCTCCAAACAAAGCAGGCAGGCGACACAGTGCCAACAAAAAAAGAAAGAAAAGGGTTGCTAAACTGTCTTTCATTAGGCATGCACACATACACAAGAGTGTGTGTGGGTGTATGTTGCATGAAAATTTTTTAATTTATGCGATTTTTGACTGCGGGCGTAAAGTGCTAGCGGGCGAGGAATGAGTGAATTGATTCCCTTGCGCACAAAAGTAGGCAATAGTTCTTTATATTACATATTCTTATCAGACTCAGTGTGTGTTAAAGGCGTGCACACTGAAGAATTCTATTTTTCTTACAGAATATTCAATGCACTCGAGGAATACGCAAAGCAATTTAATCTATCTGAATTATTTACAGTTCTGGTTGCGGTAGTGCTTTTCATGCATAGTCCTAATTATTCAGAAATTACATAATTTCATTAAGAATATGTTAATGCATATCATAAATAATAACAATAAAATATATATAGATCAATCGTATTGCTTAAATGCTTAGCGAGTTTGAGTGAAGTGATTTGATATTTTAAATTTAAATCGACGAAAAAAAGATCTGTTCTATCTGGAACAACATTGTTTTTGTTCGTCTCTTAACTTTAGTCTGTGTACATAGATAAATAATTTGCTGTAAATCTAAAATATGAACGCTTAGTTTTTTGCAAGAGTCTTTCGCATTCGGCTTGCTAATGAAACAATTTGGCTCTCATGTATTTTTTATACTTATTTATACGAGTCAAATCAATGCTTCTTGTTGTATGTGTGTATGTGTATGTGCGTCAAAAGAATAGAATTTTTCATTTTAAATTACATGACATGAGTGTAAGTATTTGTGTGTGTGCATAAAGGAAACTTTTGTTCGTTTATGTTGTTCAAGAACTTTGCAAAGGCATCTCACCCACATTGCCCACCCACCGCTACCTCCTACCCTTTATCCCAACACCTACACCTACCCCTACTCCTACCCCTACCACAACCCTACATTACTCTCTCTCTCTCTCTCTCTTTCACTGTGTCTTTCGAGATATGAAGTAAAGCATTGTCGAACCACATTAAAGGTAACTATGCAAATATTTTTGCGGCCCACACGAACAAACAACGAACCTTTCATAGACCACACACACACACACACACACACACACACTTACACACAGACAGTGGCATATGGAGATTTGTGTCCTTTGAGTTAAGCGTTGAACATGTAGGTGGCAACCAAAAATATTCCATGCTGGACACTAGTCCAAAAACTACTCATCCACATAAGTGAACCAATTCCAATTGTCGACACGGTACGAATAAATCGGATGCCAAAACCCCTGCCATTTTCACTTCCCCATTGCGTGCTGTTTGCAACCCATTCTAATCGTGTGCGTTTTAGTTTTTGGATTTTATTTTATTATTATTATTATTTGCCTATTTCTTTTTTTTTTTTTTTGGCAATCACTTAGCTTACTCGTAGATTTTTGGCTATGTGTGGAATGTCTAATGAAGCCACATAAATCAAATGGCAAATGCGAAGAGCAAAAAGTCATTTGCCTCTTTTTACCTCCAACTGTCCTCCTCCGACCCCGTCTCGCTTTACCAACCATCCTCTGGAAACGAATCCTTGATTCCAGTTTCAGCTTTGTCGTCGCCGCACTAATTGAAATTAAAAACGCTGCCAAAAAAAGAAAACAAAAAAACTAAAAAAAAAGGGGAATATTTGTGTGAATTGGCTCAGTTTTAATTTTTGATTGTCGCATTTTGCTCCTTCATCCTGACCAATTAACAGCCTAGCGAGGATTGCGGCTCTGATTTATGTGATTTGCACTAATGCAATGGGGATTGCTTTTAGTAAAGCAGAAAATAAGCCCAAATACTTTATTGAACTTCATTCCTATGGCCATTTCAAGCACTCGGAGTTTGAATCTCTCTCTTGGTACTGGCTCCTCCATTTCTTGGTTTGCAACAGACCTTTTTGTTTGTATCTATTTAATATATTCTACTTACAGTGGACACATGCTGGGTTTATTTTTTCCCCGAACCCATTAAAAATTAGTAAAGAGGATATATTAGTTTTGTGCGAATGTATGTAACAGGCAGAAGGAAACATCTATATTCTTGATCAGGGTCAACACCCGAGTCGATATAGCCATGTCCGTCTGTCTGTATAAACACGCCGATCTCAGATTGGAAATTTTGAATATAGGTTTTCGAATACCCGGCGCAGATCAAGTTGGCTTTATTTGATCGATAGCTGCCTCCGTTTCTCGAATATCGATACATTTAAATTTCCGATAGCAATAGATGCCACAATTTTAAAGCTAGACTTTTCAGAATTAATACATAATATGCACCTGCCTAAATTATCATGATCGGATAAGAAACACCCAACTTATAGTCGAATATATATTCTCATAATGATCTCATTTCTATCAGCAGCCGCAAGCATTTTCTGTATGCATGAATATGCGAGCGCATGTGTGAGAAAGAGATGGCATGTTAATCGACGCGAGCGTCAATATGTTTCCGAGTGTATTCTGCGGAGCTCCGCTACCTAGGATTGCGTGTTTCACGTGTTTGTCGGCAGAGGGCGCTTACACACCTCCTCGCATTTTGGTGCAAATCTTTTGAAAGGGGAATTTGCCAATAATATTCGTGTTCGATGCATAAAGCGTTTTTTATGCACACATGAAACTTCAGATCTGGGCGGTGTTTAAACTATTTAAATTTAGGAAGTTTATTTAATATTGGAACAAAAGCACAAACTCGGACTCTTTGATATTTACAAAAATGACAATGTAGTGTTTACATAAGTGAATAAGGTTTAACAGAATTATGTAAAGTAGTGATAGCTTTACAAATTAACAGCTGATCATTAAAAATCAGTTGTATTCAAATTAGTTTGACCAAACATCCCGGCCACCTTGAAAGGATCTGCTTTCAACACATCAAGCCTCCATCGATAAGATGGCCGATTAAGATTTTGTGGGACCCTTTACTCGAATGCGAACATACGTATTTATTGGACCACAAAAGTCGATACCACAGCGGTGGAATGGCTGTAGTATCGACTTTTGTGGTCCAATAAATACGTATGTGTTCTGGTCGAAGGCGCTCCACTGGCAGTGATCCCATAAGCTGCCTTTCCAATTTTGGCTTGTACCGAACACACGCCGTGAAAGTGCAGACGATGCGACGTGCCAAGTCCCTGGCATTCAAGTCCTGAATCTCAGAAACTCGATTTCCGACAAATTTTGATAACGTAACTGAATGTTGTTTCAGATAATGTAAAACAATTTGCGAATCCGACCAGAAATATACTGCATGTGGTTCTTTGGCGAATATACACTTAATTTTGTTGTAAACTTGTGCCAACAAATGTGCTCCACATAATTCCAGTTTGGGAAGCGATTTCTTCTTTACCGGGGCCACTCTGGACGTGGCAGTGAGCAGACGAACAACAATTTTTCCGCAAGCAGATTCCGACCGCACATAGATGCCACTGCCGTATGCTCGAATCGATGCGTCGCAGAATCCATGCAATTGAAATGAGCATAGGTTGACCTGTTTGCAGTATCGGGGTACAGCAAGTGACGAAATGGTTTGGAATGATTCCAGGCACTTCTTTCAGGCCAGTTCAAGATGCTGCGGTACCGAGCAGAGCTCTTGTAGGATGATCTTTGCGACGATTATGAGTGGTGCCACCAGGCCGAGAGGGTCGAACAAAGCTGATGCAATAGACAGAATGGTCCTCTTGGTGACGGTCGACGAAACGATTTTTGGTTTGATGTGGAAAAGCAGCATATCGGTGTGTTGATTCCAGCTGACACCAAGTGCGCTGGCCAATCCGTTGTCACAAGTGTTGAAATCCTTATCAGCGAAGTTTTCGATGAATTGGGCATGATTTGAATGCCACTTGGATAACGGAAAGGACCACAATGCAGAACTTCCGTGACTTGATCCTTGATTGTGCGAACAGTTTGTATGTCATAACCTCCAGATAAAAGGTCATCTACATACAACAATGATTTGATGACTGCAGCACCGATTTGATACTCAGTTCGATACAGATCTGCCAAATAATGCAGGCTGCGTATGGCTAAGTATGGTGCCGAGGCGGTTCCATATGTAACCGCGTTGAATTGATAAGTGCGAAGTGGTTCATCTGGAAGAGCTTGGTATTTGCGATCATTTAAATCAACATTTACTTGCCTGTACATCTTGGTTACATCAGCTGTTATGATATAACGATGTAGTCTGAAACGCAACAACAGCAAATTTAAATCATCTTGGATAGTATGGCCGACGAGTAAATGATCATTGAGCGAAGTTAGATTGGATGTCCGACACGAGACGTCGAAGACCACTCGAAGCTTTGTGGATTCGCTGCTGGGTTTTAAAACGCAATGGTGGGGTATTGTATATTGGGAGATTGTTTTTAAACGGCAGCTTTACAACAATGCGACCACTGTAATATATAACAGTCGTTCTTATGTAGTGCTCCTCACAAGCTCGATGTTTTGGTTTCAACAACACATTTGATGTTTCAGTTGATTCAATTTCCCATAAACGTTTAAGGTGATTGTCAATTGAAGTGGCGCCAAGCTTGAAGCTAGCAGCAAGCTCTCGAGAATGTTGCGGATGACACTTGCCTGTCACTACCCATCCAAACAGCGTCTTTTGGAACATGGGCCCATTTGTACCAAGTTTAACTTGGCCCACTGACAGAATGTCGAAGAATGCTTCTGTTCCTAAAAGCATGTCGATGTGTCGAGACTGGTAGAATTTTTCATCTGCCAGAGCATTATTTTCTGTAATTTTCCATTGATGTCCGGCTGATAAGCTATATGCGAGGTGATGCAAAAATCTAACGAAAGTTCAAAGGATGACAAGTGAGATTTTATTGAAGTAGTTGTAAGAGAAATGATGTCTGTATGTGCATGGCCAATACTGCTGATTTGCACATCGTGCTTCTCTCTTTTTAGACGAAGCTTCTGAACGAACGAGTCGGTGCCGAAATTCACCTGCGAACACGAGTCGAGTAGAGCACGACCTAGTCTGTAGGTGCCAGTTGAATCTCTGACCAGGACCATAGCCGATGCTAATAGAACCTGAGGTAGATTACGGTTTTTGATTTGCGAATGATTGTGTGCTACTGCGGCGGTGGCTGGCGAAGGGCTTGGTTGTGTTGTTGAATGTAACTTGTTGTTATGTAACAATGGCGACAGCGATTTGTTGAAGGGCAATCGGCCATTTGATGACCCTTAGACAAACAATTAAGACACAGTCGGTGACGTTTGACGACATCAAAACGTTGCAGCGCATCCAATGCTTTAAATTGTTCGCAAGCCATCAATTTGTGAGTTGAGCTTGAGCACAATGCACAAGCAGCGGTAGCAAGTGCGAAAGACGAGTTATGTTCTCTGCTAGGATTACGAATCTGTTTTAAATGCATTTGGTTAGTTGTTGAGCCTTTGGACAATAGGAATTGACAATGACGCTCCATTACTTGGATGCATTGAGCCCAAGTAGGGATTGTTGCATAATCTAGCGATAAATTCCATTTGTTTCTAGTTTCCTGGTCGCATTTATCTGGAACCACATAGATTAACATGGCTTGAGCTATGTCGATGTCGGAACCCAAGGACGAAAGCGAACTAAATAATGTCGATGCATTATCGATTAACGGACGTAGCTGAGTAGCATTTGATGAACTAACTGAAGGCAATTGAAAAATATACGATATTGTTTCTGTAAATATCAATGCTGGCTTGTCATACCGAGACTTTAATTTTTCTAAGGCCTTAGCATAGTTTTCATTAGTGACTGGAAATGCCTTCACGCACTCCAGAGCAGCACCCTTTAAGCAGTTGAGCAGATAGTTAAACTTCTCAATGTTTGTTACTTGCGCTCCGTTCACGATTTGATTAAACGAGCAAATGAAGTTGTTATATTCCAAATGATTGCCATCGAATGTGGGCAAGGATAAACTAGGCAGACGTATTGGTTGAGAATGGTAAGCGACGTGTGATGCAGCGTCATCAATGACTGTACTATTTAAATCTTCACCAAGCAATTTCTTAATTGCCAACTTGATATATACATAGTTGTCTTCCAGTTCAGCGCGCCCATTATCATTTGGATCCAGAGTTTCTATTTCCGATTAAATAGCCAACGATTGCTTAAAGTACGATTCCAAAATGCCAAAACGACATTGAAGATCAGCAGGTGACGTTTTAGAAGGTTCTCCAGATTGTCCATCGACCAAGGTTTTAATGCGCGAAATGTTCCTTTTGATATTCGCACGCTGGCGTCGGTGGTCATCCAAGAAATGCAACATATTTAACGATGTGTAACGAAATCGAAGAGAATGTGGCGCGGAGCTTGACCTCTGCTTGACGCGCCAAAAACGACGAAAAACAAGTAAGAGCGCTGTAGTCGAGTGAATTCGACTACGATATACCCTGAACCCAGTTATTAAATATATTCTATTATTATTGGCAAATTCGCCTTTAAAAAGATTTACACTAACACGCAATCGTAAGTAGCAGGGCTCATGCCATCCCTTTCTCACACATGCGCTCGCATATTCATGCATACAGAAAATGCTTGCGGCTGCTGATAGAAATGAGATCAATATGAGAATACATTTTCGACTATAACTTGGGTGTTTCTTATTCTTATTATATTATGGGCAGTTAATCAACAGTACGCATTTGCATAATATCTATTAATTAAAATTCTACCTTTAAAATTGTGGCATTTATTGCTATCGGAAATTTAATTTATCGATAATTGATAAACGAAGGCAGTTATCGAAAAAATAACGCAAACTTGTTCTGCGCCTGGTATACGAGAACCTATACTCCAAATTTGAAGTCTCTAGCTCTTACAGTTCCTGAGATCTGCGTGTTCATACAGACGGACGGACGGACAAACGGACATGGCTATATCGACTCGACTATTGATCCTGATCATTTACCCATTTTTAATGGGTTCAGGGTATAAAAAGCGAGTTGTGTGTATGTATATGAACTACAACGGTATCGATCACAGTTACACCTCTTACACAAAGAACACAAGCGAACGAAGAACGAATTTGAGACAAACTACTAAAGGCAGCGACTGAAGCGACGATTGCGAGCAGCGCACTGGCCGTTTTAGCAGAAGCGAAAAATGCGATAAGCGCAGCGACGTCGTGAAAGAAGACGCACCAAAGATGTATACCGAAAATTAACGGCAAACAAGACTAGCGAAAACGGCGTTGAAGGTCAGCAAAACAAATATGTAGACACAATCCAATAACCGTTACTTTAAGTTATGGGCATGTGGTTGATAGCTGCTGCGACGATCTTTGTGATGCGTTTAGTTAACGATTTTAACTTTTCTGACTAGTTTGATGGTTTAATTGTTGCAACTAAGTATTGCAAGCAATTGGAAACCAAGTCGAAAATAATTTAGTTTGTGTATACGCGCAAGTCGAATTTGTTAGCGTAACGAGATGCGAAATTGTCCAATTGTTTATTAATAATTTGTTTAAACACTGCCCCACGTTGGGCGCCAAAAATGATTGAAACTTAAGATCTGGGCGGTGTTTAAACTATTTAAATTTAGGAAGTTTATTTAATATTGGAACAAAAGCGCTCGTATCACAAACTCGGACTCTTTGATAGTGATAACTATCGATAATTACAAAAATGACAATGTAGTGTTTACATAAGTGAATAAGGTTTAACAGAATTATGTAAAGTAGTGATAGATTTACAAATTAACAGCTGATCATTCAAAATCAGCTGTATTCAGATTAGTTTGACCAAACAATTAGAATATATTTAATAACTGGGTTCAGGGTATATCGTAGTCGAGATCACTCGTCTACAACATTCTTGTTTGTTTTCTTTGTTTTACATACTACACAATCAACTTGGTTTGCCATTGCGTTGATCCCCTCTACAGCCTATTCATTTCTGTTCATTTTGAATTGAGGCCGAATTGACTTCTTTCAATTTTTGAATTAAGCTCTTCGACAATTGAGATTAAAGTTTGATGCAAATTAAATGAAACGCTGATATTGTGTATATCCTTTATTTGTATTTGAATTATTTATTTCTTGTAATATTATTTAAAAAAAAAGACAATGATCACATAAAATATTTTGTAAATTACAGAATTCTTGTTATACAATACATATTATATATATGTATAATTATTATTATATTTATATTTATATTCATATATTTATAGATTTTTAGTTATTTTGTTGTTGCTGTTTTTTTTGTTTTGTATATTTTTTTTGTATTTGTTGTTGGTTTTTGGTTTTAAATACAATAATTTTTAAGCCTGCTATTTTTTTGGTTTTGTTTTAAAATTCGTCTAAATTTCCTTTCGGTTTTTTCTTTGGATTTTTGTCCATTTTTGGTTTTTCGTTTATTTGTTTATATTTATATTTAGTTATACATATATTTATAAGTACGTAATACAATACAAAAAAAAGTCAACTACTTTTACTTAAGTTTTACATTTAATTTTTTTAAATTTATTGCACTGATCATTTTTTTTTTCTATTTAAATATATATATATATATATATAAATAGATATATATATATACATATATATATTTTTTTCCCATCCATTTATTCTTCTTGTTTCACTAATTTTTGTTGTTGTAATTTTTTTTTGTTATTTAGCATTTTCTGTTTGTCTTTCATTCAAACTTCTGTTGATACCGTGTACAATTCTGCATTTGGTTTTTTTTTTTTAATTTTAGTTATTTTTAACATTAAAACTTATCGATCTTAAATATATATATATGTTAGATGTGGAAGTTTTAGTTTGTGTGTGTGTTGAGTGTTGTGGTTGTTGCTGTTGTTGTTCGTGCGAGTACTTAGTATATATAGTTAAGTATAGTATAATTTGAAATGGACCTTTGGTCAGCCCATAGAGATTACTTTCTAAATTTTTAAGATTACAAAAAAAAAATCATTTTTTAGCTTACCGTTGATTACATTTGCTTATTTAACTCCGTTGGTGTTAGACTTTCTCGTACCACTAGCTAAACTTATGTTCAAGTATTTCTTCTTTCTTTCTTTCATTTTCTGTTTTTTAAATTTTTTTTTTATAGCATTTTTATGTTATTTATGTTTTTTTTTTTTGGGTTTTCTTTGTCGTTCTTGCTTCAAGTCGTACGTTTAATTTGTAATACAAAATTGACCAGACATTAACATCAAACAATGTCCTAATACATATGTATATTTAACTGCTAGTTAGTATTAGATACAGATACAAATCCAAAAAAAAAAAAAAAAAAATACAACTAAGAGCGCACATTTAGATTAGTTTAGTTTAGTTTGTTTTTTTTTTGTTTTTGTTTATTTCAATACTAGAATAATTTATACAATTTATCAACACGACAAGCGCCTAGGACCTAAACGTGGAACAGCTCAATCTACGCGATAACGTTAAGACTCAAGGACATAATTTCCTTGAACGCCTCTCAATGCTTCTGTGGATCTACATATATCTATATCTATATTATGTATCTTATCTAAATATAGGTTCTCATATATCCTTATTTTTGCATACGGGGGTGGTGAAATAAACTTTAACGTATCATGAATCAATCCATTGACTCCTTTGAATTATACTAGTTTAGTATGTAATACTATCGTTTCTATTCTCTTTTCGAGTTGTAATTAAGAAAAGTAAAAAAAAAAATACAGAAGAGTAGGAGAGAGATATGTTGGGCTATTCCATCCATCACTCTCACTTATAATTCATGACATATTACTATATATATATGTATATATATATATATGATTCGTAACTCATAATGAATAACTCATATTCATGTTTCGATTCATCGAACTCAACTGGCTCAGCCATCATAGCCCCCATTGATCCAACTCATAGCTCAACTCCTCCATATTGAGTCAATACACACTTGATAATCAAACACGATAACTACTTGTATTCAATTACAGTGTGTGTGTGTGTGTGTGTGTGTGTGAATAATTCGTAATTCATAAATGATGTATGTACACACAGTGAAACACCGCTGGACGATATTCACTGTACCTGTCCCTGCCCTGTCCCTGTTTCTGTTCACTGCTTAAATGGGCGTCGGCATCAGTTTGCCATAGTCCTGGTGCATGCTGGGCTTCACCGAATTGTAGACAGAGGGACGACCTCCGTCGTCTGGTAGGGCATACACATCGGGTGGCACGCACAGCGACTGTAGCTTCGAGATGTACGAGTCGAAGTGCTCGTGCGGATGTCCATGATGCGGATGTCCGTGCGGATATCCGCCCGGATGATGCACAGTGTAGGCGTGATGTGGCGCATGCGGCGGCGGCGGTGCTGGTGCTGGTGGTGGTGCTGCTGCTACGGCTGTTGCTGCTGCTGCTGCCGCTACCGTCACAGCCGACTGATGCCCGTACATGGCCGATGCACTTGGTACGGCACCGCCCGTTGGCGGTGGCAGCGGCGGGGGCGGTGGTGGCAACAGCGTCGAATAAGCACTCGTTGCGCTCGTATGATGCACACAACCACCGGTCAGGCCGATGCCAGAGGTGCAGCTGGTAGTGTCCATGCCAGTGTGCAGGCTAACGGATACACCAGCTCCACTTCCAGTTACAGCCGGTAGTGCACCGGTTCCTGTGCCTGGTGGTGGTGGCGGCGGCGGCAGACGGACGTGTTCCAGCAGCGTGATGACATTGTTCCTTAAACTCTCGTAATAGTTGTTTAAATTGGCATTCGGCGGTGCTCCGCTGCCGTCATGCGAGAGGTCGCCAACTGTACCGCTGCCTGGTCCGCTGCTGCTGCTGCCAATTATGGTCGCTGTGGTCGAGGAGACGCCAGCAAATGGTGATTGGCCACTGGGCGAGCCTAAAGCAGAAGCTGTGACACGTTGTTGTTGTTGCTGTTGTTGTTGCTGTTGTTGTTGCTGTTGTTGTTGCTGCTGTTGCTGCTGTTGTTGCTGATGGGCGCTCAATGGAGAAGCCTCCTGTTAAGCAGAAAGAGAGCGAGAGAGCGAGAGAGAGAGAGAGAGAGAGAGAGAGAGAGAGTAGCATTGCATTTATATATTGTTTTTTGAGTGCATCTAAGAAAATTGTAAAATTGCCCTTCAAAAATTTATATTTACAGAATATACGAAGTAATGGAAATTATTTTCAACCTTAAATAAAGATCTGCAATCTGAAATCTTACAAATGAGATGAAGGAGGTGAACAAACTTGATACAAGATTTCCGATTCTAAAGTAAACAGACTTAATTGAAGAACGCATGCTTATATATTATCCATATCAGATCTACACCTATTTCTTACATATACATACGGTGTCTTAAAGCTTATTTCAAGCAGTGTTAAGCAAAACATTCAAAGTGCTTTAAAGTTTAAACAAGGAAACAAACTCAAAGATACCAGCTTCCGGGTAGTTTCTGGACTGATCTTGCTCTACTCAGCAGAGCATTTTTGAGATCCTGCTTGCAGGATATGCTGTGATTCCGGATGTTATTTTCCAGCAGAGCCCACAAATTATCAATAACATTTAAATCTGGAGACGGGCCGGTGGAATTATCATGTGGGGGCAGTTCCAGATAAGCCAGGACTGTACTAATCCGGCCTTGGGGTCATTGTTGTGGTAGAACCAGAAAGTACGTCGGATTCCTAGCTTCTCGGCACTTTGAAGTAAATTTTCCTTTAATATATTGAGGTACACATTATTGTCCATTGTTGTCTCAATGAACACCAAATTCCCGAAGCCGGCTGCCGACATAGATGCCCATACCATGTCACTTCCTCCTCCGTGCGTGACTGTTGCCTTTACGTTTTTGGGATTCAGTTCAGCATTGGATTGACGCCACCAATGATTCCGTCCGTCCGAGCCAAACATTTTGAATTTGGACTCATATTCAAATATGACTGTGTTCTACAACTCCAAATCCTTGTCCAAGTGGATTTTGGCAAACTTCATCCTGGTCCCTTTATTTTATGCGCTTATAAAACGCTTCCTCCGTGGTACTCGGGCATTAAAGTCATGGTTGTGCAGAACCTGGCGCACAATTTTTACACTGTAATTTTTCCCCATTTCATCCTGCAGCTGTTGGTCAGTTTTGGTACCGATAGCTTACGATTTCCCCTTATTTTCCTGATGGTCCTCCGCTCCTCCTGTTCGGTGAAAATCTTGTTTAGTGCCATACTGCCCTTGTCCTCTGTCCGATTTGCGTCCACGAAGCGCCGAATGATGTCGTATTCAGTTGACTTGCTTAGATTGCCATTTCAGCTATTTGACGATGTGAATATCCCATCTGGAAGTGTTCCAGGATGAGATTCCGTTGATCAATAGTAGTCCGATTTCCAATAGTCCTTGTTGGCCGGTTGCACCCGAGATGCAGGATATAGCTAAACTGACTACGAAGTATTGGTCTCTTCATGAAGAAAATATTCAACCTGACGTAAAAAATCCGGGTTTTATGGCACACAGGTGTCCATAATGTAATTGCTTGAAATAAGCTTTGACCTTAAATTGAGATACTTTTCACATAACCCGACCTAGCTGGTGGGGAAACCCCAGTTTATTGTGGTCATATATTCATTTTGGTGGTTAATATATGTACCTGCCATAAGTCTTTTTGAAAAATAATGTATACTTAATTTTTGACAGGCAATTAAAATTTTCGCTTGACACTGCTTGAAATAAGGTTTGAGACACTGTATATACATCAATATATGTGTGTATATATATATATATATATATCATCTGTACATATGTTTTTATAAATATGTAAAAGAACATCCATTTTCATTATTCGTAGTCAGTATATTAAAACTTCGCTCTTGAAATCACATTAATATGTGGTGCTTTTTGTTTACCCTCTGCATAACTTCTTAAAAATTGTGAAAGACTTAATAATATACCAAAAGCATATTTGAATAAAGACCGAATCAAACTCCAATTGAATCAATAAAATTAGAAAATGTCTAATGGCATGTTTCTTAGCAATCATCTTCAGCTTAAGCTCAAAATCTGTATGCAAAATAAATAAAATATAAAAAAAATGCTGAGATATTTACGCTTTTAATGCGATTCTTATTATACTTAAATTTTACATTTTTCTCCTGTGAACATACGAATATTGTAATTGAAATAACTTTGGCAAAAGCTATCGAAAACTGCTAAAAGGTGCTTGATATATCACATATGTATTTGAACGTCTGTATACACTCCTGCACCAACCTCCCACCCTCCGCACAAATAGAAAATGAGATTTGGGCTTCGTTACGAATACATGCATAACAAAACGAAGCTAACGATTTGCGCAATACTCCAAATGGGATTTTAGTGTTTGATTATTGGCCATCGGTATCTTTGACTGTAATTGTTTATGTGTGTGTGTGTGCCCCTGTGTGTGTGTCTGTGTGTGTGTGTGTGTGCGTATATGATCGCTATTTGATGCATTGATGTATTGATTCATGTTGGTTAAATTCAATTTGCTGAGCTGCCTATATAAAGTCCACACACACACACACACACACACATGAACAGATGTATGCTTGTGTTCAAATTGAAATTCCAATAAGAACGCAGCAGCAGCAGCAGTAAAAACAGCGAGTCAAACGCAAAAGAAGAATGAAACAAACACACAAACACGAACGCGTGACGAATGCACACGAACACACACACAGACAGACAGAAACACGAATTCGTGTGCGTGAACAGAGAGAGAGAGAGTGAGAGAGTGAGAGAGTGAGAGAGCGAAAGCAATAGAAAGAGAGTGTGGCGCTAGCAAGGCAGCCAACGGCGGACGCTGCTGCTGCGAAGTGCCTCCCCACATTTTTTTTTTTGGATTCGTTCGCTCAGATATTTTTTTTATACCGTTACTGCTGCTCATAGGGAGCTGTGTCGAGGCCACAGAGGTTATGCTGTTGACGTCGCTGCCAGCGTTGTGACGCGTCGTAGTACAGTTTTTAGCTCGTTAGGAGCAAATGGACAAAAACATTTGGCGCTCTGCGATTTGCTGTTTGTGCTGCTGCTGCTGCTGCTGCTGCTGCTTTTGGTGCCGACTGCGGCCAGACGGATGGGATACCCAGAGACCGACAAATTGACTGGCTGTGGGTGTGGTGTGTTAGGTGGTGGGGGCCCGGGGGGTTGGGGCTGCAGCTGCCTGCGCATGACCACACACACACACTCACACACACACACACACAGACACAGACACAGACACAGACACATGTGTGCGTGTGTATAGGGACACGTTCTGTTTAGGGATGGTGCTGCTGGTTTTTGGTGCTGCTGTGCGCTGATTCGTCGCTCGATGCAGTCGACAATGAGTGCAGCTGCTATGCAAGGCACGCCGATTGGCTGCTGTGACGCCATTTTGAACGGTTGTCGACTGCAACAACAAAGCGACAGAGGCCACTGCAACAGATCATTGGCCGCGTGCACCAAACGAAAACAAAATAAAAAAACCAAATATTTGCTAAAACAACAACAAAACAACGTCAAATTTTCAAGTGAAAATGGAAGTTAGTTGGCCCAATAACAAAATATGCAAGTATAACTTGGCTAAAACAACTACAACAACAACAACAAGAGGCAAAGGCGCGATAATTTAAATATAATAAAAGTTTTTTAAATAGCAGACGTCGCCCAACTTTCTTTGGCCATGTTTTGGGTTAAAAAGTACATTCTGCCAAGAAGAAGGCGAAGACGAAGAAGAACGAAAGTTAACAGCGACGACGACGTCGACAGCGACTTCGGCGGCTGCTAAAACTTTTGTTGGCGACTTTTGCGCCGAGTTTCCAACATATTGTTATTGTTTTTATTATATATATTGTATTTGTTTTTGTTGTTGTTGTTGTTGTTGTTGCTGCTGCTGTTGCTGGCTTACAGTCGCTTTATTATTGCGTTGGTTTTGGTTTTGGAGTTTAGAGACGTCCTTGAAAAGTGGCCGCAACTTAGAAGCGACTGCGACTGCGACGGCGACGGCGACGGCAACTTAGGTGCCAACATAAACTTCAAGAGACAAGAACAAAAATAAGAGAGAAGATAATGTTGCAACTTTCGCTGCGCCTACAACCACCAGAAGGGTTTAATTGGAGAGCGCTCGCTAAGCAGATACCCTGTGCAGAGAATTAAGAAATAATTCAAGTGAAATTCATGCCTGCCTATTGCAACAAATAAATAGAATAATTCTCTGAATTAGTGCAAATTAAAAAAAAAAAAACAAAAATATTTGTTTTTCACTGAAGCGGGACTTGAGCGAAATTTAATTATAGTTGAAGCTGTCAGGAAATATTGTATGCAATCAGTTCACTTCAAATAAATTATGAAAACCTATTTGGTGTTAATTGTGTGTTGTTGTTATTTTTAATGGTGAGTTATTTAATAATTATAGGAAAATACTCAAAATTTGTTGCGGATCAACGAACCTGAGCATACGTACCCGATCGCTGGTGCTCAGTTGCGATTCCATCGCATTTATGTCAGATTTGAGGCGCATCATTTGCGATTCGACGCGTGCATTTTCCCGTTGCAATTCCGAAATTTCTGCTTCCAACGTGTTGAGATCATCGCTACCGCTAACGCCACCGCCGCCGGCAACATTTCCACCGCTTGCTGATTTGTCGCTGTTGATGCTGCTGCTGTTGACACCTAGGCTACTGCTGCTGTTGCTGCTGTTGTTGATGACGGGTGGTAGCGGAATGCCGACGCCGCTCATTACAATGTCCAAGCCACCGCCTCCTAGATCAGCCAAGAGAGAGTTAGAGTCGGGATAGAGACAAAGACAGATAGAGAAGAAGATAGAGATAGAGAGAGAGAGAGAGAGAGAGAGAGAGAGAGTCGTTAGTGCTGGAGACGCTCTCTTTTGGAGCAAAAAATCATTTATTTTTTATTGTTCAACTTTATGCAACTTGGTTCATTGTTCTCTTGGACGTGAAACTTGCTCATTTCATATGTAATTTTATTTTTTTTGTTGTATTTTTTGTTTTTAATTTTTGTTGTTGTTTTTTTTTTTATATTTATTTATCAATGTTTTTTGGAAAAGCTCTTCACGGTTATCTATGTGCGCGTGTGCTAGCAACTCAATTGGAGCTTTCATGTGAAGTGGGTGGTTGTGTGTGTGTGTGTGTGTGTGTGTGTGTGTGTGTGTGTGTGTGTGTGTGTGTGTGTGTGTATGTGTGTGTTTGAGTGAGATAGCAAATATCACGGCTTACCTTTGATCGTTTCTTTAGAAATATTCATTTGCTTGTGTGACTTGTTGTTGTTGTTCTTGTTGTTGTTGTTGTCTTTTTGGTATATTTGTTGTTGTTCTTGCTCAATTCATTTGATGACTATTATTGCATATGTATTTCTTTTGTATTTCAAAGTATTTTATATATATATATATATATATATATATATATATATATAGTTTTATTTACATATATGGTTTGCTTTTTTTTTGTTTTTGATTAGCTTTCTGGTTTTTGATGCGGTCTATTTTCATTATTAATTGTTTTTCATTTGTCTATTTAGAGTAGATATTCAGCACCGATACAAAACGTCGCGTAATCTAAAAGAAATCAACGCCAACGAAAAACGCCATGAAACGAAACGAAAAAGAAGGAAAACAGAATTAAATTAGAAATTGAAACGTGGTATATATGTTGTGGTATATACAATATCGTGTAAGTATCTAGTAAGTATTATGTTGTATCGGGCATCGTTGTTTATGTTATGCACCGGGGTCTTTTTCTTTTCTTTCTTATATTTTCTTTTCATTTCTTTTGTTTTCTTTTCATTTCTTCCTCGAAATTGTCGAGGCCCTGTCGAGGCGTCTGTCGTAAGGTCAATTTTGGTATATTTTGGTACGCTTCGGCTTTATTTGCACTTGTTTTTGGTAATTGTTTGGTATTTTTTCTTTCTTTTTTTTTTTGTTTCGCAATATATATTTGCATATATATATTTTTATATTTATATATATATATATTTTTTTTTTTGGTGTGTTTTATTGGCACATTCCGAAGAAACCGAAACCAAAACCAAAAGCCAAAACGTAAGTATTTCATTTGTTTTGTTAGACATTAGCACACGCACACAAAATTCCAACCGAAAATGCACAATACGAGAGAGCAAAGAGAGCAACAACAAAAAGCAGATGCAATCAGCAAAATTCAGCAAATGTCACACAAAATTCCATACACGACAACATTCCGCTGGCAACATTTCGATGAAATAAATAAGCTGATTTTGATATTGATATTTGGTGGAAAACAAATTTGAAAGTTGCACGATCTTTTGTGATTTTGTGAAATAACATTTGTGATGCTTTCTTCTGTTGTTTGTGTTGCAAACTTTATGACAATGCTATAATGCCAAATACCAGCAATTGGTAGTACATGATAACAACAAGCCCAGTTCATAACAGAAAACACGCAAGAGATACACGACACAATTTTATGGATAGATTGTGATCTCAACTCAGTGATCAGCTCACTCGCACTCACCTGTATAGCCTTTGGGATATACCATGGTGACCTCATCGAACTTGGGTTTCTTAATTCCCTGACTCCCAACTGTGGTACACGCTAAAAGAGAAGCGAAATAGAGAGAGAGAGAGAGAGAGAGAGAGAGACAGAGAGAGAGAGAGAGAGACAGAGAGAGTGAGGGAGAGAGAGAGAGGCGGAAAGAGATCAGTTAGAGTTTGGTTTTTATATAACAAAAGTGTATTTTTTTGGTGTAGTTTCCAGTAAATTTAGTGCCTCTCATTTGATTTTAAAATTTTTTAAATACATTTTAGTATTTAGTATTTTAAAAATATTTTTTTGTCGTTGTTTTTTTTTTACATTTGAATTTAGCTTGTAGCTTTTTTTTTTTTTACAGCTTTCTTTGCAGTGTTTGAAGCAGTCGCTTTTTGTTGAGACTCACCATCAAATTTCATAGCTGTGGCAGCTGCCACAGCGGCCTTGTGCTGTTCCACGGTCCCGCCGGCCTCCAAAACACGCATCTTGTTCCGATTGGCAATGGGACAGCCCGATGCACTGCAGCGCCAGAGAAAGACAGAGAGAAATAGAGGGAGAGAGAGAGAGAGAGAGAGAGAGAGAAATAGAGATGTAAATGCAGCAGAAATGATATAATTAGTCGAGCTCACCTTCTGTGTGAGAGAAATTTGCCAGTGGAATGGCCGGAACCATCGCATCCTGGTATGGGACAACGTAATGGCTCCGAATCTTGGCCATCTCGCGGCTTGCTCTTCGGCTTGTTGGCTCGCGGACAACCGGAGAGGCTGCGGTGCGATGAGTAGTTACCAGTCACATGTCCCGAACCATCGCAACCAGGTGTCGGGCACTTCAGCTCCTGGGAGTGTGACTGCAGATGGTTGCGATCCGAGCGCGAACAGCCCGTCAAACTACGAATTGAGAAATCAAGTCAAAGTCAGACATTATTGTGGATTAACACACGCTCACATACACTCGCACACACACAAACACAGACACACACACACACACACATACACTGTTGATTACGTGGCCAAGTGGCCGACGTCAGATAAGCAAAGAGATTTGAAGAGTTTTCCCACTTTAAACTTAGAAGTTAGGGGTGTTAAGTTAAGAACGTAGTTTATGGCACAATAGTTTGTTTTAAAGGTTGTGGGCAGCCTGAGACGTCCTTTTTATGAGCGCACTGCGTCCGCATAGCCCTACTCATTAATATTAAAGTTGCACACACACACACACAAACAAAAACACACACACACAATTAGCAAGCTACTTTAAAATTGAACAGCGACTTTCAAGTTGCTACATTGGCTACTCGAATTTCTATGCCAAATTATAAATAATAATTTGCTTTAGCCAACGCAGTCATTCTGTATGTACAGTGGCCAGTTTGACCAGTAATAAACTAACTTATGCTTAATTGATAATTTCTTTTCCAGCCTGTCATTTCACAAACACTGCCAGGCAGAAGTATTTTTATTTGATTGTGGTATGGATGATGATGATGATGATGATGATGATGATGATGATGATGAGTGTACTCACCCATCTTTGGTCTTGTCGTGCTGCGGTATGTGCTGCGGCGGTGGCATCGAGTAGCAGGTGGCCGGACTGGGTGAATATCCGCCGGAGACTGGAGTCGGATAGCCTCCGGGGCCAACGGCCGTTGCATACGGATTGCTGCATTGATAGGCGGCGGGCCCGTATCCATGGTAACCAGCTGGTGGATAGTCCGACTGAACTACCATCCCATAACCCGGATGCGGCGAGTAGCCTTCAACAATTTACAAAGAAACAAAGAGGTAAACCCATTTTATACATTTGTAATCATTTTAACATCGATTTAATTACGTAATGTAGTAAATCAAATGCATAACTCTTGGTTAGTTACTAATTTCTAATTTCTAATTGTCAATATAATAATTGTTGATGGAGAGGGGAAGAGAGGGGCAAACTTACCGCTCGGATCTCGATACGTTTCAATGTAATGCGAGCCGCCGCTGTCCGGCGTGGATTCGCGACTGTAGGGTCGCGGCCCGCTGATGTGACCTACCAGGCCGAAGCCGAGGGGACGCGGCGGTCCACTAAAGTCCACTGGCTCCATTTGTGGTGAACGTGGCGGTCCGTTCGGTCCAATTGAGCCGGGTGCAGCGCTGCCAAAGCCCTGACCGTGGCCCACAACAAGGCCGTCGGTGCCGTACTGCGGGCTGGTGATAATGCTGTCAAGTAAATGAGACCGAAATGAACAGATTAAACAACAGTATCATAGTGTATATATATATATATATACACATCTTAATCCTTAGTCTAGTAAATTCATTCAAAACACATGTATATTCCCACATATTAATCTTTAGTATAATACATTTTATGCACAAAAAAGGTACACACCAAATTTTGTGACTCTCTTAATCTCTTAAGGTTTACGGAATTTATTTTTAGCTTGATTTTTCGAAATGTTAAGTATCACAATATCTCTCTAATTGCATTCCCATATGTGAGTCAATATACCAAAATTGCACAACTCTACCAATTATGGTCGTTGAGTTCAATGAGGTCGGTACGGTCGACTGTATTATGTAAAATGCTTATTTTATTTCAAATGCCGGAAAACAAAAACACAAAGCCATTAAAAGTATTTAAAACAAATTAATGAAAATAAATTATTTAGTAATTAAGAAGAGTAATTAAAGACAGTTAATTCCTGCAAAATATTGCTTAAATTTCTAAAATTGCTGGATGGGTTTTTAGGTGATTTTGAAGGTTGTCGGTTGTGGTATGGTAGTAGGGTGGTAGGATGGTAGGTTAGTTGGGTAGTGGGTTACGGTACGTGGGTCTCACCTGTGCGGTAAACGTGTGACGCTCAGGTCCAGCGTTTGACCCTGCGGACTGGGCACCTGGGGGCTGGCAATGTTTGGACTGGCGCCCGGCTGTGGACTACCGTTGCCCATGCGCTGGTTGTTGTATTGGTTGTGCGATGCTGGTGAGTTGAAACCGTGCGGACTCGATGACGTCACCGATGTGGCACCCGAAAGATCAACAGCGGGCGCTGCAACGCCCACATTTGGCGTGGGCGAACTACTCTGTTTGCTGTGCTGTTGCTGCTGCTGCTGCTGTTGTTGCTGCTGCTGCTGTTGTTGCTGTTGCTGCTGGTGATGTTGCTGCTGTTGTTGTTGCTGCTGCTGCTGTTGTTGCTGCTGTTGTTGCTGCTGTTGCTGCTGCTGTTGGTTTTGATAGGCAGCTGCTGCTGCTGCCGCCTGCGCTGCTGCCATTTTCACGGACAAGTTGATGGCGGAGAAGCCCGGTGGCAGGGGACCCATTGTCGGATCATAATGATACATGGGTCGTGGATAGATGGGTCCGCCTCCATTGGTTAGCTCCTCGTGCTCCGCCTTGGCCATGAGCAATTGTTGCTCCTGTAGATACTTCTGCTGCTGCGCCTGCAAATCATCGGCAGTCTGCGGCAGATAATGATAAGCTGCCTGTCGCTGCCCGCCGCTGGGGCAGCAATTTGGATCGTATCGCTCGAAACCGGTGGCACCCGTTGGTAGTGTATCGCCGACGCCGATAGCAAATACGGGCGCTACCGACGATCCTAGCGAGGCGGGCGGATGCGGATGTGGGTGCGGATGTGGATGCGGGTGCTCGTAAACACTGCGCGCTGTAACTGGTGACAATTCGCTGCTGCTGTCATTACTGGGCTGAAGCAATTGTTGCTGCTGCTGTTGCTGCTGTTGCTGTTGATCTGCGGTAGTGTCATTGGGTGCCAGACCGTGTCCATGATTTTGGGCATAGCGCATGTGCTCATACTGTTGCTGACGTTCGTCTGCCTGTTGCTGCTGCTGCTGTTGCTGCTGCTGCTGCTGCTGCTGCTGCTGCTGCTGCTGCTGTTGGTGCTCTGCATGGTAGCTGGATGCATCGCTGCCATCGCCGGCGCCGGTACTGCCACCGGGCATCATTTGGCTACCCTCAATAAAAGGGCCACGTTGCTGATGCAGCGTATGCTGTTGCTGCTGCTGCTGTTGTTGCTGTTGATGCTGCTGCTGTTGCTGCTGCTGCTGTTGTTGCTGATGGTGGGCATGTGGATGCGGTTGCGGGCTGTGCAACCCTACAAAGCGACTCAAATGCGGCTCGGTGACAACATTGGGTGGTACGCTAGCAGCACTGTTGTTGTTGTTGTTGCTACTGTTGTTGTTGTTATTGTTGTTGTTGTTGTTGGTACTGCGAGCACTGCCAGCGGGTATGGCGCTGCTGGCCGCAGAGGCGG